>JAAOOA010000365.1:0-5000 GCA_012861695.1 Trematomus loennbergii | reverse complement strand
CTGCGAGTCCCATCTGGGACTTTTTCTGTTCAGAGAGTCTGCTAGTTCAATATAGGATCCAATGCATTCTGTTTTTGGTCAAATGAAGAAGACATTTGTGAATGATTTACGGCTAAAAATGTTCTTTGCTTTCAATAAAGCTAAGTGGGGACTTTTGGCTTTTCTTATTATTCTAGCTGTGGCGCAGCTCATACTCCAATGTAACGGAAAAACAACTAACGAAAAACTAAATAGTAATAATAATAAAATGTCTCCACTGATCTGTGTTGTAAGTGTGATTTCTGTATGATTTCAATCGCTTTTTATAGTCAAAATCAGCAAATTTGCCGAGCTCCGCTACGGGAGCGATGAGAAGTGAGGCAGGGACGTGCTCTGCCTCTCGTAAGCCCACAGTAACTTGCTGGAGCGCGGGCACTAATTTAGCGCGGCACTTATTTTGTGAGCGCGCTCAAGCCAGTTACTGTGGGGTAAGGTGAGGCACAGATGATCTGCCTCACCTCAGAATGCGTCACCCCACAGAAACTGGCTGGAAAGCGGCCTAAGCGCATGCCTGTTACCATCTCACTGTAGGTCACCAATGTAATGTTTGTAGATCCCTTTATTACATTTATCCTCGCCATCCATAGTCTCTAAATAACTTATTTCACGTATATATGATATTTAGGCTCGCTGGTCTCATCATACAACGGCAATGAAAAAACACCAGGGGAGGCAGCCATAACCTCTGCCGCACTGAAGGGGGCGCACGTGAGCCCACAGGTTCTTGTTGCTACTGTTATTCTACGCAGAGACGGTAGACAAACAACAAACTAGACTTTTGAAACTACAGGAAGATAAGGAGGACTTTTACAAAACAGTAATAGAGATTGTTGTCCAGAAGGATAGCATGGATCATCTTCAAGTCAAGGTAGACCACAATTGTAATGAAAATGGGATCTTACTAAGAAAGAACAATCCAATATTTAGATTTTGGGTATCCTTTTGTTGAACGGTCTGTTTAAAATGAATCGAAGCATCAGACTAAAAAAGCTTTTGAAAATAACCGAATATTTCGATTAAGGTCAAAATATAATATTTGTAAATCTGACTCAGTGAGTCAGTGCCTCACCAGCCATGAACCTCACCGCACGTCACTGCTGTCGCGATAGTTTTAGGTGTTTTGTTCAGATTTGGACTGCTTCAACAAGCACTACTGTACATCACAACATTATTTTAGTTCCTGATCAAATTCACCTTTAAGATGATTTGGCTGGCCCTTAAACTGCTAAGGCTAATCTTAAAATGTACATGTTTCTTTTTGGGTCATGGGTTAACAAAACAAGGGAGTTAAACAAAGGAAGACATTTAGGGAGGGAGAGTCCTGTTGTTCAGGGGAAATGGAGAGGTTGGCTTCGGTAGATCAACATGATTCCTCCTCTCCCAACTTTGCTAAAAACCTTTATCCATAAAAGCTGCTTAAGAAAACAATTATAAAGAAAATGTTCCAAACTGCTGAGAGGGAGATTTCTCCTCTTTTGCCTCTCCTCCTTGCTGCAGGCTAAGCACCGGATGTTGATGTGGTTTGACATGCAGCTCCGAGATAGAGATCAGCACCCCCGCCTTTACATACTCTCACTACTCTCTGGACCTGAGACAGGCGGCCTACGCAAAGGACTTGAACCAACTTCAAGTTTGCATATTTGAAATGAAATGTTTAAAGAAAAAACTTGATTCTAAACATGACATTGACAACGTGTTCTGCTTTCATGAAAAATGTTCATATTCCCTCTCGTTAAAATTGCATATTATTACTATCAGTCTTTATTTGTTTTAATTTGAACTTTACATTTTTTTGTTCATTTTGAACAATTGTTCATTAAGTAAAAGTTGAACATATGTGACCTCCTTCTCCCTCAAAGATAGAAAAGGGGAAACCACCTGATGCAGAGAGGGAGGAGGCAAGAGACTAATGGCGCATTTCCACTACACGGTCGGCCTCGGCCACGCTCGGTACGGCTTGGCCACGTTGGGCCTTAACAGGGCCGACTCACTTCATGCTGCGCTTCCATTACAGTTTAGGAACTGGGGTAGTTACTAGTGTAGGCGGAGCCGTGACGTCATCTTCAGTGAGAACTCCAGAAACACAACACAGCAGTTAGCTGTTAGCACTCAGAGCTCACAGCTCCTTATATATGTTCAGAAACTCAACAAAAGTTAAACAAGTACACACCACAGACTGCCTGTGTCATGGTGAATACAGTCGCTGCTTTATTTATGTCTGTATCTGTATGTAGCTTTGAATGGTTTAGGCCCAAAATACATGTCTGACCTACTGCTAAATTATGAACCATCCAGAACTCTCAGGTCTTCAGGGACTGGTCAGCTTTCTGTCCCCAGAGTCAGAACTAAACATGGAGAAGCAGCGTTCAGTTATTATGCTCCAAATATCTGGAACAAACTCCCAGAAACCTGCAGGTCCGCTGCAACTCTTACTACTTTTAAATCCAGGCTGAAGACTTTTCTTTTTGCCGCTGCTTTTAATTGAACTATTCACATCTTAAACTGCACTGTAACTTTTATCCATGTATTTTTTTTTTTCTTTTAATGTTTATTTTATTATCTTTTCTTTTTAATGACTGATTTTAAATGCCATTTTTAAAATGTCTTCCATTTTTGTAAAGCACTTTGAATTACCTTGTGTTGAAAGGTGCTATATAAATAAACTTGCCTTGCCTTGCCTTGCCTTGTATAGGCCGTTGTTGTGAGTGTGGACGGTCGTAGTATATACTGCGTTAGCTTAGCCAATCTCCACCTAAAAACACGCATTTTAAAAGGTTTTTCGCCTGCCGTCTGTCTGCAGACTTGACAAAGCATTAATTCATGGTTTTTACTAACCGGTATCAGTATGTTGTTACTTCGGCATCATTTTGAAACGTGTATTACAATTAAATCACGGTCAAATATGTCCATCTTGTTGTAGTTGTAGCCCCCTTGCAGCGCTCCTCTCTCTAGTTTAGCATACTCAGCCCGACTCAGCCCTGTTTGTTGGCCCCGATAGAACCACAATTTTATCGGGCCAGAAAAGAGGTGAAAAAGTGGCCCCGCGCCGTGCCGCGCCGGAACTAGGCCTAGTGGAAGCACAACCAAAAAAGGGGACGGCACGACACGGCACGCTTAAAGCGAGCTACGCGCTGCAGTGGAAATGCGCCATAAAAGATGATGTGTGAAGAGACAAGGGGAGTTTTTGAGGCTGTTTGAGGCTTGAGAGCTTGAGGGTCTTGGCTCTTGGGCTTGGGCTCTTTTAGAAGGCTTTTTTAGGACATTTGACTTGTGATCCTGTTGCTTTTGTATTTGACTTGGTGTCTTTTGTTATTTTTGGATTCTTGTAAATCCGCTATTTTTGTTAAAACCTCAATAAAACGGTTTGTACTTTGTACATTTCGACCCAACTCCTGGTCTCTCTGGTGGTCTCTGAAGGTATCTGCTTGGTCTTAGAGTGAGGTAAGAACACCCTTCCTTGGAAAAGGCTGACATTAGTTGATGATTTGGATTTTAAATTGTTTAAGGGGAATAGAAACTCTGCTAAGGTTAAAGTATAGTTTCACATTGGTTACTGGTTGATGTGGTTTTGATTCATGTTGAAATATGACATATGCTCTGCTGATGTGGTAATGTCACTGCTGTGATATTAATGTTTGACTCTGGCTGGGTTTGATATTACTTTTGCATTGTTTTAATTGGTATATGGGGATCAAAATTGGGGGTTAGGGATTGTGGGTCCTGAAGCTGCCTAATTACCAAGGGGTCTCCCAACGACACAGGGTTTCCCCTCCAGGGGCAGTTTAGATACTGCTCTGGGGTTCTACCAGCCCACCAACACCTACTACACTATACACTCCGTTTTGCTATCCTAGAGGTCGGACATCCGAGGCTGGAGTGCCTAAAATAGGGATACGACGGGCAGTTTGGTGTTAGAGGCCACGCTGTAAGCGCCCCCTAAGCAGATTACGTTGATCTTGCGTGTAGATTCTGGGGGTTTAGTCCTAAAAAGATTGGACGGCCGTTCACCGGAGCCTTATCAGCACCGGAGCTCGGTATCGGAGACGGCCTAGATATTAACGTTGTGTTGTATCGAAGTTCGATTCCTTTTCAATGTGATGATCTGATGGTATTTATAAAGTATAATCATGAAAAGTGGTGGTGATGACAAGGTGATGATGGTTTGTTGTTTACCTTTGAAGTATATCCTGGTTTCACAAACATGGTAAAATCATAAATGATGAAACTAGGATCAGTTAGTGGAGAAGTCTTTAAACTACATCATGTTTTATGATAAAGGTTGTTTACAGACTGGAATCACTTAAAGAGTAACAGGGTGAATAAACTGAGCACTTTACCTGTTGAGTTGTGTTCTCCTTCAGCCTGGAGTCCTGAGGAGAAATCAGAAGATAAGGTAAACAGAGTTTTCTATCATCTCAGAAACACGTCAGTGAACTCACTGTGGAGTCATTTCACCAGTTTACTAAAGCTGAGAATAACACGTTCATACAGAGTGTGTGTGTGTGTGTGTGTGTGTGTGTGTGTGTGTGTGTGTGTGTGTGTGTGTGTGTGTGGTGGAATGTGTGTGTGTGTGTGTGTGTGTGTGTGGTGTGTGTGTGTGTGTGTGTGTGTGTGTGTGTGTGGTGTGTGTGTGTGTGTGTGTGTGTGTGTGTTGTGTGTGTGTGTGTGTGTGTGTGTGTCTGTGTCTGTGTCTGTGTCTGTGTGTGTGTGTGTGTGTGTAATATAGTGTGTAAAGTGACCCCAATTATGTGTGTGTATTTGTATGTATGTGTGTGTGATTGTATGTGGGGGGGTCTCTCTGTGTGTGGTCAGTATGTGGATTGCATTTGTGTGTCTGTGTGTCTTCATAATTTTGAACATTTGTGAGTGATGTGTGTGTGTGTTAGTGACCCCAATGGTACCTACAATCTGAAGAGTGTAAATATAGACCCCACTTATGCTTAGAAACCAGACGGTGTGTG
>JAAOOA010000364.1:0-354983 GCA_012861695.1 Trematomus loennbergii | reverse complement strand
CAGAACAGTTTGTGGCTGGGGTGATGGGGGTCTTTTATAATCCTGAGGGCTTTCTTTAAAGTGGACCTATCATGCTATATTTGAATAATATAGTGTAGGACCAAACCTATATAAGGCATATTTATACTTTTTTTTTTCAAAATACCAAACAGATCATGCATTTTAGCCATGCCTCATTTCGCTCAATTTGAAAAAAAATTGCTCTGTTTTTGCAAGGGCTGATTCTGTGAGAACAGCACCATCTACAGGCCTGGCATATGTACTACAGCGTCTCCAGCGCTTTCGAACGGCAATGGCCGTGGCTGTCTCCTCCTGATTGGTGGAGTTGGCCCAATAGCCGTAGCGCCACTGTCCTGACGTCAGGACAGTGTTCAAATCTGGATACGTTTTTATCAGATCCTTTGCAGCCCCTTTTTTAGAGATTTGGGTATGGAGGAAAATAGAGAGGGTTGTGTTTTCTGACACTTGGTGAGTTCCCTGGAACACCGGGGACACATTCATGTATAAAAGACGTACAAAAGTGCATTTTGCATGATAGGTCCCCTTTAAGGTTAACCTGGTATTTTTACTCCACTACATTTATTTTAGTTACTTTACAGATTTGGATTAATGATGTGAAATATAAACAACCCTTAAATCAGACTTTAGTTACACCTGAGTAAAATTCAGTGAAGGTGATTGTCAAGTGCCAACAATCAGGCGAGATATTTGGTAGTGGGTGCTTGAGAAGACTAAATATGTATCTGCAGATCTCTATAAAGTATATTCATTACTCGTTATTCTCTAATTGTTCATCAAAAACTGTATATAATGGCTATTTTGCACATCCCTTTCAAGATTTCAAGATTTCTAAGGTTTATTGACATATCATATACACAACTACGGTGTAGTTATATCTCTCACAGGCTCCGCCCTCTACTGGACTCTATGGGTACTACCTTATCCCGCGTGCATTCTCCCACTGAGACTTCTATAGACGTAGCCGGCCCAGGGCGTGTGCATCACACCGTATAAAAGGAGGCCTCGCCTCCTGACTGCCATCCTTTTTCTCTTCAGCTAAGCGGAAGTGATTCCACAGAAGACGTAAGATGTATTGAAGTGAAAGTAATAGAGAGAGAGTATGGCTGGACCATAGGACCCCGAATTGTCCGAACCTGATTTCGGGAGCCGATCCGCACCCCCTCTGCTTCACGTGTTTGGGGCCCGACCACGCGATGAACGGTATGGGCTCGACGCCGGCGTGCTCGGCCTGCCAGGCGATCCCGAGGCGCACGAGGGAGCATCGTGGGCAGCACTTCCTGGAGAAGATTGCCCCGCAGGAGGAGTCGGAAGATTTTTCTTTAAATATTGAAGTTAAAAGCATCAATCTGGTGCACTTTGAGAGCAAAATTAAGAGATCTGGATACATCTCTCAACACCCATATCAAACAGAACTGTAAACACATGTTTCTTTGTGGATATTTTACAAATCACTCCCCTTTTAAACTGTATTCTTGTTTTGTCATATAGTATTTCATAACTGTTTTTCATTTATTCTCTCTGGCTGTCCATCTCATAATATTCACATAAAAACTAGCTGTCAATAGGAATATAATTCAGAAGAATTATAATTTCATGCAAAAATCTGTCGCAAAAAGAGGTTGCACATTTACATTCAGGTGTTGTTATGGCAACGTCAGTGGCCAAACAGCCACATTTACTGCTGCAAATACGTTCAATCATGCTGTCGACACATAAAGCAGTGGCAACTATGCCACCATTTCAGCTGACTTTTTCTCAGAAATACTGTCACATAACATCCATATATTTCAGTGCTAGGTTGATGCTTAGCTAAGCTAACTATGAAACACTTTGAAGAGCTCGACGAAAACACTTGTGAAAAGTGATGTTTAAAACTCAGTTAATGGGGCTCATTCACTGGCGCTTCCACAAACAACAACCAACATAATTGCTAGATTCAAATGAAGTAGCCTACATTATTCAAGTTTACATTAACTTTGGATAATAACACGGGAGAAATGAGCGGAAGCGCTCTCTTTTCCTCTCTCTCCCCCTCTCTCTCTCCGGACAGCCTGTCAGTATCTCATGCAGCTCACTGATCCAGTAATGAGTGACAGTGAAGAATAAATATATGTATAACTAGTTCCAGAGGTAGATAAAATAGCTAAGTGTGTTAGGTCTAACTCTTGTGTTTTGCTCCGCTCACCGGTCCGTCACAGCGGGTGGAGCTGCAGGATTTCTGCTTCACACACGTTGCAAACCGCTATTTTATTGTCATTTTCGGACACCTTAAAATACTGCCAGACTGGTGAAGCCATTTTGGCGAGCTTGTTTTGCCGCACACAGAGAAAAGTGTCATGTATTTTACGTCTCGCGATCGGCCTTTTTAGAGAGCACCGATCGATCGGCAGAGAGTGAGTATCGGCCGATATCGATCGCCACGCAAAAAACTGCTGCATTTTTACAGCTCCTTATGGGTACTGCAATTTGTGAAGTGCTTTCCTCTGTGGTGAAATTATCAGCACTGCATTACGGAGGAAAGCGGCAGAAAGTCGCCTGGAGTTAAAGAGAGCGGGGCTGCGTTGTGTGCATGGCTTCCTTCTGCAGGTAACGGGGAGACACGCTCTGGCGGCGGTCGTTCAGGATCCGAAAATAAAATGTAAATATTTTGCACACTTATTCCACTTATTCCTAGTGTGCCACTGGTTACGGTGCCGTGTGCCAATGGTGGCACGCATGCCAGGGGTTGCCGACCCCTGGTCTGGTGCCTTGCCTCTGTTGCATTCACTGAACACGGGAAATTACAATCCTGCCGTCCTCTCTAGTGTCATGATGAGGTTCAGGTAAAGCACGGTTAATGTATTATATGATTGCAGGTTCCCGCGGGGTCTTAAAAAGTCTTAAAAAGTCTTAAATTTGATAATCTGAATTTAAGGCCTTAAAAAGGTCTTAAATATGACCAAAAAAATAAGAAAGGTCTTAAATATGATTTAGAAGGTCTTAAAAATGATGGGATTTGAAAGGTACTTCTGTGTTGCGATCGCGTCTAAATGTGTTTTGGGGGAAATGTCCGGGCTGCAAAGTAACCTGTACGGTAAGAGCCTTTCAGTTCCCCCCAACAATCTGTATTGAAATAAATCAACATGGAACCAGTAATCACTAACTTTGTTTCCCCCGGCCCCTTATTGGGGAACACCCAGCTAGTAACCTAGCAACCTAGCAACCAAGGTTCAGCTAGCGGCAGTCAGAAACTCATGTATCTTCAAATCTACTTACAAATAAATATGGGGAAGTGTAAGTTCAACCGTATTTGGTTGGAAAACATCGAATTTAGTGCTTGGTTGAAACCAGTGGAGGGAACGTGTTTGAAGCCCGCTGCACCTTTTGCAAAAGAAATTAGCATTTGTTGTGCTAATGTAGCGTTAGCTAGTGCAGCGTTAGCTAGTGCAGCAGCTCCCGCAACAGCACCGGGGGACCTCCGGGCAACGTTTGGGTCTACGTCAACCCTAAAAGCGGAGGTGCTGTAGACGCTAAATACCGTAGTTAAACACCAATCATACAACAGCAACGATGAAAGATTGTAGCCAAGGCAGCAGAGCTCTGAATATAGCTCTTGTCACACTCACACTCACACTCACACTCACACACTCACACTCACTCTCACTCTCACTCTCACTCTCACTCTCACTCACACACACACACACACACACACCACACACACACACACACACTAGGGCTGCTCGATTATGGCAAAAATCATAATTTATTTTTGTCAATAATTGATATCATGATTATTAAATACGATTATTCATTGACTTTGAAAACATCCATTTATTGAACTTTAAAACAAATAATAATTTGAACAGTATCTTTTTAACTGTTGATTACCCTGAACGTATAATTCAACTGCAAAACCAATACAAAAATAAATGATACATTTAAATAAATAATATCAAAATAATAAATACCAATAAACAAGATCAACATATTTTGGAGCGCACTTCCACAAGCTACTAAACATATATAAATATGATAAATACAAATAAATTAGACTAAATTAATTAGATCAAATATGTTGCAGTGCACTGTCACAACCTAGCAAAGCAAAATAATCGTTTTTTTCGATTATGTTGTTTTCGTAATTGTGGAAGGCCAAAATCGTAATTGCGATTAAGTGCACAGCCCTAACACACACACACACACACACTTTTTCTCTAACACGCTAACACAGTTCTGGACTGTTATGCTGTTATGTCCAGTCATTGTTCTTATGTTGAACATGAATACATTTACTTTGTAAGTAATTATGGGACGTATTTCTTCTTTCATAGCAATTTTCCTTCATACTTTCTTGCCGTGAAATAGGTCTTAAATTCTATTCAAAGTGGTCTTAAAAAGGTCTTAAAAAGTCTTAAATTTGAGTTGGCGAAACCTGCAGGAACCCTGTGATTGACTCAATAATATAATACATGACTTTGAGAGTAGGCAATCTAGGCATATTAACAAAATTAATTAAACATACTTATCACGGCGACGGTGTACTGAGATAAAAAACGGTGTACTGAGATAAAATTTTTAAAAAAATAAAAAAAATTCTTTTTTCATTTTTTGCTAGGGGGCCCTTAGTGGCTGGGGGCCCTAAGCGGCCGCTTATGTCGCTTAATGGGTCGGGCCGGCTCTGGCCCTACGCTGTACATATCCGCCATGAATCACTGAAATGTTTGTGATGCTTTGTTTCGTGAAATGCTGGCAGAGGGTGTGGCCTCTGGGTATTCACACGTCACAGTACCCAGGAAGTAAACAATGGAAAATGAGAAATCTCCAACGAGGCGTTCTGGGGCAGCATAGACAGGTCTTTTCTGTGTTAGAGTTTTACTCGCTTTGAGGGTTTTTGACTCTGCAGCCCGTTTACATGCATAAAAACCTTCATAACACACAAGGGGACGGGTAATAACCGGAAAAGCATGACATGGGCCCTTTAAATTATAAGTAAAAGTAATCATTGTGCAGAATTAGTTTTATTGTTATGTGTGTGTATATAATTATATTTATATATGTGACATTTATAAAATATTTAAAGGGGAACTATTTAAATACATTTAAAATGCACTTTTTTGTCTTTTATACATGAATATGTGTCCCCGGTGTGTCAGGGAACTCACGCAGCGTCAGAAAATAAAACCCTCTCTCTTTTCCTCCGTACTCACATCTCTAAAAACGGGGGTACAACGGAGCTGATCCAGATTTGCGTCCGATATGACGTAATATCGGAAATGTGGACCCACGGCCCTATCAGAAAGTTGCTATCAGAAACAATGCCCGACTGTTTTGGACGTAATATGGTCGGTGTTTACATTAGCATCGCTAACACTCAGAGCTAACCTGTACTATAAATGTGTGTGAAGAAGCAGGAAATAAAAAGGAACTCACCTTGTGGTATAACCGGCAAGAGAGAAAGACTTTGAGCTCCATACTGTTTGAGAAATAATCCTTGATAATCCATGATATGGCGTTTTATCACGGCAGTATTTAGTTTAGACAGTAGCTGCCGGGTCCCGCATGAGCTCAGCTTCCTTGGGCTTGGGCTTGGGATTTGAACCCACCTACATAGCTCTCCGGTAGCCCAGAATAATAAGAGTTTTTAAATCACTACTTTTATTTATTGTGATTAAATGTCCACTTTATTTGATTGATCCAGTGTCATTCTCAGGATGAAATTCACTTTATTCATTACCTCTATTAATTTCACTGCTTTCACCTCAGTTCCCTTAACAGTTTAACAAGCAATTTATTGTTGCCAAAATAATAGTCCTTTCTCTGCTGCTGTGTGTCATCTCAGTGTTCGAGCCATGCAAACCTCTTACACTCTATTAAAATGTCGTTTTAGCACAACTAGTATAATCATTTCAGCTTTGCTCTTTTCCAGCACCTCCAGTGTCAAAACCATTGTGCAGATAAGAAATGGACATAGCCATCTCAAATTAAAACACTGTTTTGTGGACTAGATTTGGCACTTGGCAATCACCTCTTGTTTTCTGGAGCCAGAAGTGACCGTATTTAGACAATATGATCAATGGTCATTGCATATGGCCCCATTTGAAGAGATAAAAGTTTATCCCCAGAAAAAAAGTGATCGATAAAATAACTAATATTTACAAATTATTTGTTTAGGAATATTTTATGATTTACTTCAGGTTTATAGGTAACTATTTGTGATATGTAAACATAGCGCTTCATTATTATTAATATTTTGTTGAGGATTTTCTCATATTAATTAAAAGCTTATAAATCAATTATGACTTGGCAATATTATTTTTAACATATTTTTTTATTTATCAGAATCGAGTATTCAACTATGCCGTGTATAAAGTAGGTTCAGAATATGTATATACTTGTTATCTGACTGATGATTTGAGATTTCAACACATGGAACTAAATGAACATGCTTTAGTGTCCGTTGGAACAATGTTATCTGAATTAGAGATGGGCGAGTCCTGATTCATCCGGATCATTAACCCGGATCCTAGAAATGAGCTGGTCGTGACGAGTCTCCCCTCTCCATTAACCCGAGTCCTTGAGTCCCACACTTGGTGTGACGTACAAATTAAAACTATAAATTGCGTCACTCGCTACTCTCTTTATAACATGTAAAATCACATTACAACGTACCCCAGTCCATCTGCCTACCCTTTAGCAAGTATACAGGATAGCTGCCAGAAGTGATCGTTTGGCTCAGGGGAGGGGACGCGGATCAGTGAAACATCCTGCAGACTCGTGGGGACTCAGAGGAGCCGACTGCTCCTAACCGTAATAGCATAGCAGATCCAGCGATCCATACTCGTCATGTGCACGAGCATAGCCCCTCCTCCAGCACCCGGCTCCCGCGCTATATTATGCACGAGTCAACAGCAGACTCAGAGATTCGCAAATCCTGACTCACTGTGCAACACACAGCAGAGCAGACTCGAGCGGACTCAGAGCCGTAACCATATAGCAGCAGATCCAGAGATCCAGCAGACTCGTCCTCATGCACGAGTCAACAGCAGACTCAGATTTGCCAAATCGCAAAATAACCCTTTTTTTTGTGATCAACATTTTTTATTAAAGCAAAATACACTGTGTAGCGGAGGTTAATATAACGTCAGTTTAATAGATAGATAGATAGATAGTACTTTATTGATCCCAAATTGGGAAATTGTTGTTGTTACAGCAGCATAAAAGGCATTTTACAATAAAACAAAACTACAAAATATACAAGAATAGAAAGAAAAATAAAATATAAAATATAAAATATACATGTCGAAATAGAAAATATACATGCAGATATTATATATATATATATACAAATATATATATATAATATATTCAAAATATATGGAATAATAATATGCTCGTGAAATGCAACAACTTTTCGGTTTCACCGATAGGATTTCTACGGTCTTGGTGATGCTGACTCATATGACTCAAATGACTCGTATGATCCGGATCTCTTCAATGACTGACTCAGAAGACCCTGAGTCCGTAAAAGGATCCGGATTTGCCATCTCTAAATCTGAATGTATGATTTTACCATTGTAAGTACAAAGGTTTAGCAGTTTGTTATTTTGCTCATCAGCTTTTTTTCTACTTTTAAAATAAATTATTCCTGGTAGCGCTGCACAGAAGGAACTGCATGCCATATGGTAACTAGAGCCTACTAAACACAGTTTTTCCTGGCTAAGTAACGTGTGGAAAATAGTAGGATGAGTCAATGTATATATTTATAAAGGCTTGGGCTATTTCTATTATATCAAGTGTCCGCAGCCCTAGATGACTTAAATGTTAACCCACGGCACTATCAGAAACCATGCGTGACGTGTTTTGGTGGTCTTTGTTTACATTAGCAAGCATCGCTAACACTCAGAGCTAACCTGTACTCGAGAGAGTATGTGTAAAAAAGCAGGAAATACAAAAAGGAACTCACCTTGTGGTAAACCCGCAAGAGAAAAAACATTTGAGCTCCATACTGTTTCAGAAATAATCCTCGATGTGGTTTGGAACATGATGGCGTTTAATCACGGCAGAATTTAACTGTAGCTGCCGGGTAATTCTGATCAGGCATTAGCTCCCCCCTCCTCTTTCAAGCTACAGTAAGGACCCACAATCTGCAGTTCTCTATCAAGGCTGAAATAGAGGGATATGAGGGATGTCTAAAATGCATGATCTGATTGGTATTTTGAGCAAAACACAAACATGTTTTTATATATTTTTATTAGGGCTGTCAGTCGATTAAAATATTTAATCGCGATTAATCGCATGATTGTCCATAGTTAATCGCGATTAATTGCAAATTAATCGCACATTTTTTTCTGTTCTAAATGTAACTTAGAGGGATATTTTTCAAGTTTGTAATACTCTTATCAACATATGAGTGGACAAATATGCTTTATATGTTTGTTTATTATCATTTGAACAATGACAAATATTCTCATGAATATTAAACACAACAACCTCTGAACATTACAAATATTCGCCTCAATTCAACCTGGAACCTCTCTCATACAATAATACAATACAAAGTGTGTGTGTGTGTGTGTGTGTGTGTGTGTGTGTGTGTGTGTGTGTGTGTGTGTGTGCGTGTGTGTGTGTGAATGTACTGTGATGGATCGTTGGAGCTATGTGCAGCTCAAGGCATATATGCTCGAACGGGAGCTGCCTGAACGGGAACATGCAATCATGTTGCGCGCACTATCCGTGCTGAGTGCTGACTTTTCGTACAATGTCCCACTGTCTGGCTACCTGCATAAAGTCAAGTGTTCGGCGCAGTTGTCGGCGAAATGTCGCTCCTCTGTTTTCATTGAAACAGCTCCTTATATCCGTTAGCGCAGCTAGCTAGCACCAGATGCTAACAACAACAACACGTAAGGTGTGCCTCGCTCGCCCCACACATACACACACCCTCCCGGTCCTCCGATGGCCAGTCCGGGCCTGCCGGGGAGCGTGGAAGACCACAGGTCTGCCACAAGCGGGCGGCAGAAGCGGGGCTGTCAGCATCAGCTTGTAGATGGTATTTTAAACTCGATGCGCTCTGAAACTACGGGGCGGCCGAGGACAAAAAATACACATGCGTTAATCGCGTTAAAGTAATTATTGGCGTTCATTTTTTATTTTTGTTATTAACGCGTTAACTTGACAGTCCTAATTTTTATATATATGAGACCCATAATATATGCCTAAAAATAGCATAATAGGAGACCTTTAAACAACACATTAAACCACATACTTTTCATTTTTATTATATTTATAGAGTCTTAAGACTTCTTGGGGTTGGCAGTACAGAAGAGGTCATAGGAGCTTAATGAACGGTTTATCTTCATGAAAGCTTGTTTCTAGTCACCAAATGTAATAGACAACTGCCTTTAGGTTCTGTGAAAGGTGACACTATGGCCTGAGCATGGTAGCTTCCATAGTTCTGATGGCTCATTATTCTGAGCCCCAATAGTCTGAAAAATGTCCCATTGGACTGAAAGCCCACTTGTCTGACAGCCATTATCCAGAAAAACCCAGAGCCATTGTTCTGAAGGGGCATTTTTTCACAAGAACACAAGTTCCCAGCAACAAACAATAGGACATGGCTGATTGTCAACAGAATGACTTCATTGGACCTCCATAACTTTGTTTCTACTGGCAAGGCCTGAACCCATAGCTAGAGCAAATTTCTTTCATTGGTTGTGTTTGTTAATTTTATGCCTGAGGAGCCATGTTGAGAGTGAAGCTGCGTAGCGGAGGGTTGGGCGCAGAGCCTTGTGGTGAAAACAGCCAGTTATAGTAACGTCCCCTGCTAACTTGCGCCACTACATACAGCTGTTATCCGATTGGTTGCTTGTAAACGGTCAGCAGTAAACGAGGTCAAGATGAAATAGTTTGATTTGGGCGCAGCGCTAGGCAACAATTTTGTGCTTCCGCAGAGGGCAAGCAATAATAAATCTTCCTTTCCTATGAGGTAATTACTTCTCTTATGCAGTGTTTTTTTTTAACTTTAACTAATATTGAAGAAAAACGTTTTATGTTTTACATAAACAAAAAAAGCAGGCTGTATTTTTGGAGATATGGTTCCTTCAGAACAATGGCTGTTTGTTTCCAAGATAGCGGACAAATGTCTTTCCCTTCCACTGGGACATTTTGGCCATCAACCCCCTTTTTCAGTGAAATCTGTATTTAGATGTATTAACTGGATGAGTAAATGCACATGTTGATGCTGGAATACTGTATGATCACATCAGCCAGGCTCTCATTCCGATCCAATCTCAGAAATGTAAGAATGCAACTGAAGAAAATAATCTTTGTAACTTCACCTTCTGCTAATTTAAGTCGCCCGTCAGAAATCAACAGAGGAGAGTATGCAGCGCCACTTTCTTTGATTTTCCTGATGTAGTTTGTAATTGTTCTCTTGTGGTAGTGCAGGAGGAAAGTAAAGATGGTACACGCATATTTAGTATACTGCAAGACATCGTACGTGATTGGCTATGTGGCGGGACATCTCTAAGCAATTGACCAATCACAACAGAGCCAGCCAGCTAACCAATCAGAGCAGACTGGGTTCTGGTTTCAGACAGAGGGTGAAAAGAGGTGCTGCAGCACAGGCAGTATGAGAAAAATAAAGAGCTATTTGAACATTCAATCATGAAGACATGTCACAGTAGAGACACTACATACTAATTTGAACCTGAAAATTAACATAAAGGGCCCCTTTAGCTACCACTCTTATAAGACTTAATAATAATTAGAATAATAATGTTAAGTGGAACAAAAATCCAATCCCCACATCCCCCCTGTTATCTCTCCCACGGCTGGCCTCCACCCAAGGCCTGCTGGTGCCAGTTGAATTGTTGACTGAAGTTAATGTGGTGATGATTACTTAAAATGTCTGCACACATAGCTTAGATTTGTTTCTATCTCTGTTATCCTTTGTCTCTCAGCGGTACAAACACACAGAACATAGACTTACATTCCTGGCAATCCCATGTTCCCCGAGTGGTGAGAACACCAGAGGAGACAGTATTTGTTAATGTTTATTTTAATACGAGCTCTTCCACACATCTGTCATTCCTTCCCATCCATAAGTCCCAAGGTAATAAAAACCAATCCACTTTCCTACCACATTTAGACACAGTAAACCAGATACAAGTGGTCACTCTCAGCCTGTTTACTGCAGTATAGATCTGCAGCTGACAGACAAGACACAACGAGAGAGACATTTTAGATTCAACTGAATGTATACAATATACTGGCTTTTGAGTTTTCGCATTGGATGGAAAGGCTTAAGTGCTGTGTGTTTTTGCATTTGTGTGTGTGTGTGTGTGTGTGTGTGTGTGTGTGTGTGTGTGTGTGTGTGTGTGTGTGTGTGTGTGTGTGTGTGTGTGTGTGTGTGTATGGTGTGTGTGTGTGTGTGTGTGCGTGCCTGTGTGTGTGTGTGCCGCCTGGTGTTTTATTTCCTCTCTGCCCATTGGCAGTGCAGTTGAACAGATTGTCAGCTTTGCTTCACTGCTTCAATAATGCAGTATTTTTATCAGTGGCAAAAGACACCCTGGCCCTGCTCATGGTTTACACAGAGCTGATAAGGCACCAGTGGAGGAAGTTCATGGTTTGAACCACAACATGCTTCGAATAGATAGAAAATGTGTGACATTATGATATTAGCCAGTGCATACAAATCGTGCTGCAAGAATGCAGGTATAGCTGTGGTATGCTGTAAGCTCAACATTCTGCCGGCTGTCGGGTGCTTCTATCATTTATCTTAAAAATGGTGTAGAAGAAGAAGACACTTTATTAAACCCTGAGGGGAATTCAGTTATTATGTATGCACGGTACAAATGCACACATGCACAGGATTTATACACATTAGATCTGAATACACACACAAATACATTCTTTTTTTATGGAGAGTCGTCACAGCGGAGATGCTGCCAGATTTTCCCAGCGCCAGGAAGCAGTTGGGGTTTGGTGCCTTGCTCAAGGACCCTCAAGGACGTCTCCAGCTACCAGTCCATACTGTGTATTTTTGGTTCGATCGGGAGTTTAACCGGCAACCCTTCAGATAACCAAATCCCTACCGATTAAGCTAATAGGTCGGCAGAAGTAGGCTATATGCATAGCAGCATTGGCACAGCTGCGTATGCTGCAAAGCAACAGAAAGAAAAAGAAAAAGTTACAGTTATGTGAAATTCTGGATTTAATACACTTAATTAAAGTCAACGTCAAGTAACTAAATGTAAGAGTTGATTATATTTCACATCATTAATCCAAATCTGTAAAGTAACTAAAGTTATTGAATAAAGGTACACCATTTACCTCTGAATTGTAGTGGAGTAGAAGTACAAAGTAGCATAAAGTTGAACCCTAACACAATCATCCCCCTTTTCCTGTTTCCCGCCAGTCAGCTAATGCCTTGGATTATCACACTCTTAGTAGTGTGAGCTGAATTAGATTCTTCTAGTTCAAAATGCATTTCTTAAAACAGCATGCTGCTTCTGACAATAGATCTGTTATATTTAGTATTATTATGGGCCCCGGGCCCCCTTATGACATGCATACATGAAAAGCAATCCACTTCAAAGCCCCCTGGGAAATTAAATTGGGCACTCAAAGACAATAAATCGGCTGGCTTTCTGATTACCTCACAGCAATACTGATGCAATAGTTTTGAGAGGTCTTTAGTTAATTGCCAAAGCAAAACCTGTGTACAGTGAGTAGAACCTGTTTTAGTTTTTGTGTGCATGATAGGGGTGTTGAAATTAATTGTTTCTACGATGCATCGTGATGCGGACGTGGACGATTCTGCTTCGATGCAGGGACAGAACATAATCGATTAGAGCATAGTAACGTTGCTTCCTGATCTTCCGGCCGCGGCTGGACAATAACGTTTTTGTTTTTCATTGTCGAATATCAAATCGGTCGGTGACGCAGAGATCAGGGAACAGAAGTGACAGCGGCACAGCGACTCCAAACACGGAGCAGTCTGCTTTATCCACCAACACAAGAACACCAGTCCAGAACCAACAGCAGAAGGACCCGCTCTGAATCAGGCCCTGTCGCTGCGGCTCAGAGACACAGGGATTTATGTTTTTGAAAAACACTTGTTGTCGTCATGTCGGGTTTTTGGTGGATTTAATTGATTGCAGAGTATGAATGTCCTCTTGCTATTTTCAGACGATAAATACGTGTGTAAAGTTTGTGAAGGCAGGAGGAAAGCTTCCGCGATCACCGTCTCCTCTCCGTTCCTCCAAATCCCACCCCCCCCTGAAAATAATGAGTGACAGGCTGATAGTGACCCGATAGAAACTTTATTATTCACTTAATCACTGATTGAGATATGATGAAGCTAACTTAATCTCCTACAATCATGGGATTAATGTAACAGTACGACAGAGAATGTAAGTGTGCACCCACATGCAGTATTTTTGTTTTTATATGCTGTTGTAAATACTCCTGTCAAGTCCTGTGTGTGATGCCACATTCAGGACATTCAGTGTCCTTTTTTGAGCAGAAGACCGTTGCTAGAAGCTGCAGCTAGACAGAATAGGGCCTCTTTAATGATGGCTACATTCCATAAGGTGAGCTAGTTCGAGGATGCTGGTGTTATAAATGTTCTTAGTTACATTACATTACATTGCATTTAGCTGATGCTTTTATCCAAAGTGACTTACAATAAGTGCATTAGACCAAGAAGATACAAACTTGAAGAAAACAGAATCATATAAGTACATCAGGTTTCATAGAGCTAAAACATTTAAAGTGCTACTCAACTGGCTTTAGATAAGCCAGTTCTTTGTTAGTATATAAGTGCTTTGTTAGTAATTGTATTGCTCGAAGTGGAGTCGAAAGAGATTAGTTTTTAGTCTGCGCCGGAAGATGTGTAAGCTTTCTGCTGTCCTGATGTCAATGGGGAGCTCATTCCACCATGTTGGAGCCAGGAGCAAACCCACGTGTTTTTGCTGATGGGAACTTGGGTCCCCCTCGCAGTGCGGTGCAGCGAGCCGTTTGGCCGATGCAGAGCAGAGTGCACGTGCTGGGGTGTATGGTTTAACCATGTCCTGGATGTAGGAAGGGCCAGATCCATTCACAGCATTGTACGCTAGTACCAGTGTCTTGAAGTGGATTCTAGCAGTTACTGGAAGCCAGTGAAGGGAGCGGAGGAGCGGCGTGGTGTGGGAACATTTAGGAAGGTTGAAGACCAGACGAGCCGCTGCATTCTGGATGAGCTGCAGAGGTCGGATGGCACATGCAGGTAGACCAGCCAGGAGGGAGTTGCAGCAGTCTAGGCGTGAGATGACGAGAGCCTGGACCAGAAGCTGAGTCGCTTTCTGAGTCAGGAGGGGACGTATCCTCCTGATGTTATAAAGCATGTATCTGCAGCAGCGGGTTGTAGCAGCGATGTTTGCAGTGAAGGACAGTTTGTTATCTAGGGTCACACCCAGATTCCTTGCAGTCTGAGTCGGGGAAACAACAGAGGGGCCGATGTTGATTGTTAGGTCAAGAGTGGGACACTCTTTTCCCGGAAGGAAAAGCAGTTCAGTCTTGTCAAGGTTGAGCTTGAGGTGGTGAGCAGACATCCACTGAGAGATGTCAGCTAGACAAGCAGAGATCGTGAGACGACTTGGGTTTCTGAACGGGGAAAGGACAGAATTCATTGGGTGTCGTCAGCGTAGCAGTGGTATGAAAAACCATGCGGGCTAATGACTGATCCGAGCGAGTTTGTGTACAAGGAGAAGAGGAGGGGACCAAGGACAGAGCCCTGAGGGACCCCTGTAGTTAATTGACAAGGGTCGGACTCGGACCCTCTCCAAGTTACCCTGTAGGTCCGGTCTTCGAGGTATGAGGTGAGGAGGGAAAGTGCAGAGCCTGAAACTCCAAGTTCTTGGAGAGTGTGAAGGAGGATCTGATGGTTCACCGTGTCGAATGCAGCAGACAGGTCCAAAAGGATGATGACAGAGGAGAGGGAGGCTGCTTTAGCCGTGTGCAGTTCCTCAGAGACAGCGAGGAGGGCAGTTTCTGTGGAGTGACCTGCCTTGAAACCAGACTGGTGCGGATCAAGAAGGTTGTTCTGATGGAGATAACAGGAGAGTTGTTTAAAGACAGCGCGTTCAAGTGTTTTAGACAGGAACGGGAGGAGAGAGACAGGCCTGTAGTTAATAACATCAGACGGGTTGAGAGTGGGTTTCTTTAGGAGAGGGTTTACTCTTGCCTCCTTGAGACTGTTTGGAAATTGATCAATTCTCTTACTCACTGGGACGTATTCATATCTCTGTTTTTCCCAGCTTTATCAAGTCAAAGTGTTTAGCATTTGCTTAACCTAAAACTGGTTTTATTTTATAATTTTTATTTCAGAGAAGAAGGCCAAAATCTGTTAAAAGCTGATCTTTGCCCCACTCCAGTGCTTAACAATTTAGCGCAGTGCAAAACAAGACTATTTTATGTTAATATCTAAATTAATTTCACATTAACTGTACCATGCCAGCCATACAATTCGTATTTGATCATCTCCCTGCTGCCTTGGGAATAACTATTACAGATCATAAAGAATGTTAATGATCCACATCAACCATATCACTCTCCTGCCTAATCCCTCTCTGTTCTCACACGCTGGTGAGAGGGATGACAGTTCAATAGTAAGGGCTGCAGAGACTGTACATCAGGCCTCATTGAGCGTCATAATCAGAGTACTCCAAGCAGTTCACGTTTGCTGTAATGAATCAAAGGCATATTTGAGTGGACTGAGATATGTCTGTGTGGAAGTGTAATCTGTAACATGCTCTCAGGCCTCCTGGCTGTGGGACATGATGAGCTTTACCAGTTACAGCAATTTGCATCGTCCTTCTTGTCAGCTTGACTTACAGTTTGTAAGCCGTTCTCCTGCAATGTGCTGATTCAAACATCTCCCTGCTTGCACTTAATTGGCTCTTTTCATCAACCCCCACGGCCTTTGTGCTGAATTACTTTCCACAATCATGACACAAGTGCTATATAAATAAAGCTTTATTATTATTATGTATCTGAGCTTCATTATTCAGGCTTCAGGAAAGGCTGGGACAGATGTTTCCAGCTGCAGGCCTGAGAGAAACTCCCTATGTCCAGCATTCATTCATTTCAGGTGCAGCTCTGCTCTCAGTAAAGATGAACCCCCGTCTGTCATATTGTATTACAGAGCGTCATGACTCATGTCACTCCTGTCTTCTATCTGTCCTTCCAGGAACCAGCTCCATTAAAAGACTAAACACCAAGACAGCCTCTCTCAGAAACAGCCTTTGAAGATTTGAAAGCTTAAATGACTCAGTCTTCTGACTCCGCTCAGAGCTTTAGGAGAACCGAATAGTAATTTATTTTTCTTTCGGGTTGACACATGAAAGCATCAAGGTGTCAGTCAGTGTGCAAACTCTTTTTCTTCAGCTCAAATAGATTCATTTTCAACACACACAAGAGTTTAAAGAGTCACTTTGGAGGTGTAATGATTTCATTGGTTCATTATGACCTCAGTGGTAATAAGGGTTACGTAATGTAACTCTAGCTTTATGAGGTGAAGCCATTTTTGTCAAGACGAGAGCAATCTATGGCTTCTGTGAGTAGAGCACTCATTCACAGCACGTCAACATACTGTATGTGTATTCAATGTCATGTCTACTGGGGCTATCTTGCTACACTGAAAAAGCATTGACTACATTTAAAATAACTGTATAAGGTTAGTTGAAAGCTAAAATATTAGGTTCAACTTACAGTTATGTGAAATCTGTTGACATAATACATTTAATTAAAACTGCGGTCGCAGAAGTGCGCGCAGTGATGAGCGGGCCCTCGCGTCCGTGCGCCTGTCGGGGAGGGCCAAGCAGACGCGTGCGAGTCCTCCGAAATGAGCCGTTTGTCATTTCTATAATTTTCGCGTCCCAGACTCCCAGGTCCTCCGGCAGTGACCCGGAAACGGATGTCGGTGCGACGTGTCGAAGGAAAAGAAATTTCTCTAAAGGCTCGTCGAGGATCGATCATCGAGGAGGCTGTCTGGAGGAGCCGTAACCGAGGATACACTGATTTAGAGGAGAGAGGAGGGAGGAGTGTCTTTGGAGGAGCTATAACCGAGGGTACACTGATGTAGAGGAGAGAGGAGAGAGGAGTCTCTCTGGAGGAGCTATAACCGAGGGTACACTGATGTATTCTCCGGAGTGGATTTCAGCCAACAGTGATGTTTAAAAGAGGCGTGACGCATGGCTGGACTTATGTCAACGAAGCACAGCTCTGCAAACTGTTCCCGTATAAGTTATTTAAGATGATCAAATGTGCATCAGACTTTCTGCCCTTTACCGTTTGTTTACTCACTAATCACATCTCCCCTGGATGTTAGGCTATTTATTTGTTTAATACAACTGCTTTCATTGTGACGCGAAGTTTACAGTGAGAACAGCTGCTGAGGTCAGTGCAGAAAGCAGAACAGTGTGTATAATATATATTGCTCAAAATACATGTAACAGGCCTACATTTCACACTTTATTTGTAGGCTTTAGGAGATATCTACAAAAAAACAGTAGGGTTAGGGTTAGGTTGTGGGAGAGCGAAGGGCTCCTGGCTCTCGGTAAAAAAGGCGTTTAAAAAAACATTAAAAAACTCCATAAACATAGCCCTATTAAGACCTTATTTTTAAAAAGTATTATAAAAGCACTCTAAGAACAAGACCGTTTTAAAAGACTGGTTAGAAAGTGCAGGACGGGGCTGGACCACGGAACGGCGGCAGAGTATGTTAAAAAGCAGATCTCCCCAACCCAGGGTCTCTGGAGGGGGGCGTGTATGTGTGTGTGCGTGTGTGCGTGTGCGTGTGCGTGTGTGTGTGTGTGTGTGTGTGTGTGTATATACATGTGTGCATGCGTGTGCAGGTGTTGTGTGCGTGTATGGAGCTCGTCCCAATGGAATCAGTAAAAGACCTTAAATGAGAAGGGGATCTAAAATGGTTAATTTAAAAGTGATTCTAGTTCTGTTAGTTAAAACCATGCATAAAATACATTTAAAAGTGAAAGTGCAAGTATTAAAACAAAGTGCAATAATAAAAATAAATAGATTAATAGAAAAAAGGGGAGGGCACCCTGGGTTAGTAAAATCGTGTAAAATGAACTAGATGTCACAGAAAAATAAAAACCACTAAGATCAAGGTCGGGTAAGTTTAAAAGATTCCAAAGGACAGGTGTTTAGTTTGCTCTGTTTATTTAAAAAGGTGGCAGGTCGGTGAAGAGTTTCTCTCTGCGGGGGTTTTCTGGCCTCCAGGTAATAAAATAAATTAAAATAAATATAAATAGATAAAATAAAATGATCGCTCCTCATGTGGCTTTGATTATAATCATAAGGTAAAAACATGCACATATATACATTAAAGGAAATAAAAACATAAACACCATTAAGATAAATAAGATAGTGCTAAAACATGCGTTAAAAATGGAGCACACCAGTAAAAAAAGTCCAGATGAGGAGGATCTAAAAATCTCTATAAATAATTAATAAATATAAGTGCTTTTAAATAAAAGACGTGGAGGGTGGATTCAAACAGGCTGACACACCCGCAGAGAAGGAGATTAAAATCACCGATCTGCAGGGGAGAGAAACTGGGGGGAGAGGAGATCATACAGGTTGTTGAGGTTATTAAAACATGTTTGAGTGGTGGGAGGCGGACCCATCAGTTGTACTTTTCGTTTAAACCGCCTGGTCAATGGTGCCCAGGCGATGGATCCACCTCTGCTCCGCCGCTCGCCTCTGACCCGTGCTCCAGCCGCTGCTGCTCTCCAGGCCCATAGACTGCACGTTCTGGAGGTCATGGAGTTTAAAATGGTTGTATAAAACACTCGTGCCGTCCCCGTCTCTGATTCTGTATCGGTGTTGTTTTATTCTGAGGCTGATCTCATTGCGCGTTTCCCCCACATAGAGTCTGCGGCAGGCCTTGCACCTAATTGCATAAATAGCGTTTTTTGTGTTAGGTGTCAAGACCTGCCGAACATTACTCCCCTCTCGAGAGAAGGGATTAAAAATGTGGGGGAGGCGAATGAAATCAACCTCAGAAACTCGAGGCGCCTCCCTAGTTTTGGTGTTTTGTTGAGGTTTGTGTGGACCAGAAGGTCCTGGAGATTCTTATTCCTCCGGTAAGCGGAGATCAGCCGGCACGGCTGCAGCGCGTCACAGTCCCCCCTAGCCCCCTCAAAATTGGCCTTCAGTTTACCCAAGAGGTTGCTTAGGCTCCCTGAATAGGTTGTGATGAGGGGGACGAGGGTAGGGCCGGACGGCCGGGCGGAGATGTCTTTGTACCTGTCTATGAAGGTGCGGCTGACCTCCGCCTTAATGCTTCTAAGGAAGCGCCTCGAATAGCCCCTAGGTCTCAGCGCACTGAAGAGGAGGTAGCCTCCTCCACATCCTCCGCGAGGGTGCATATCCTGTGGAAACGGATCAGCTGGGATTTAATCAGACCTCTGTATGTGTGCCCAGGGTGATAGCTGGTTTTATGGAGGAGTGCGTGGCGATCTGTGTCTTTGAAGAAAACCCTGGTGGTGAGTGTCTTGCTATGGTCGCTGGAGCTGCGGAAGAAGACCCCAGTGTCGAGGAACTCCACGGTATGTGTATTTAACTGATGTTTGAGTTTATTTTAGGGTGATGTGTGTTGAGGATGTCTGAGAATGTGAGGAAGTCCTGTTCAGTGTGGTGCCAGAGGCCGAAGATGTCATCCAAGTACTGGAAGTACAGCAGGGTTTGAGGGGGAGTTTAGTGAAGACCGTTTCCTCCCAATGGGCCAGGTAAATGTCTGCGTAGGCTGGAGCATATTTCCGGCCCATCGCACAACCACACAGCTGGAGGTAGTGGTTATTGTTGAAAATGAAGTCATTACGGGTGAGTGTGAGGTGGAGCAACTGAATGATTTGGCTGTCGGTCTGGATGGGTCTGGGTTTTTGTTGAAGGAGTGCTGGATGGCGGCTAGGCCAAGTGGGGTTTCAATGTTTGTGTACAGTGAAACTATATCTATTGAAAAGATGAGGGTATTGCTGGGTACTGTGAGGTTTTTTATTTTGTTAACAAAATCATAAGTGTCTCGAAGGTAACTGGGATGAAGTTTTGAAAGGGGATTAATAAAATGATCTATATATTCTGTAATGTTATAGGATTCTGAACCACAGTCGCTGATGATGGGTCGGCCGACCGGAACCACAGAGGGGACGGTCAACGTCTCCACAGGCTTGTGGATCTTGGGGAGCAGGTAGAAGAGGCGGGGCCTGGGCTCCTCCGGACCAACCATTATTGTTTTTGTTTTTTGTTTATGATTTTTTTGGTGTAAAGTGTTGCTGTAATGTCCCTAACTAGTGTTTGTTTCTAATTGAAGTGGGTGCGTCAGTAATCTGTAGTATGTGTTGTCATTTAACTGCCTATGTGCTTCCAATATATAATTGTCCCTATCCTGTATGACTATTTGACCCCCCTTATCTGCAGGTTTGATGACTATGTGTTGGCTGTTACCTAATGTTTTAATAATTTGTTGTTGTTCCTGGCTAATGTTGGGTGTACTATGTGGAAGGGGGCGCCAATGTGTGAGTGCTAGTAGATTTTTATTGATTAGTTGTGTTATTTCAGGTGTTGATGTTGCCGTGTGTGGTTCCCAGGTGGACGGTCCGGTGAAGAGAACAGGCTGCCGCCCCCGGCTCCCCAGGAAGTGGTCCATGATCTTAATCCGCCTGTGGAAGGCGTGGAGGTCCGCCCTGATCTCCGGTCAGGTGGGAAGTTTGGGTGTTGGAATGAATGATAAACCTTTTTCCAGTAGTTCCAGCTGTGCGGCTGTGGGGGAGAAGACGGCAGAGAGGTTGGTTATATTTGAGCGGTGGGGAGTTGTAATACAATTGTGATCCCCGTTCAGGAGTTTAAATGCTGCTTCCAGTACTGGAGTAACATCTCGGCCGTCTGCATAGTCCAGTGTATGTTGTCCTGTGAGGTGACCTGGAAGAGTAGTGGGTTTATTTCTGGTATGAAGTTGTATTTGGAAGCTATGGTGTTGTGTGAGTGTGGTGAGTGCAGTCTGTTGGCGGATGTTCAGACTGTTGGAAAAGTTTATGATGGGGATGTAAATGGTGGCGTTTGGAAAGCATATTGGATAGGGGCTGAACTTGTCCTGGACTGGAATTTTTCCGATCATTCCCCTAGGAGGAGTTCGCAAGAATGTGCTTAAAATGCATGAAAAACACACATTTTTCAAAATGGCCAACTTCCTGGGGGGCGGGGCTAATGGAAGCTATTTCCAAATATGTCTGCAATTCCATGAGGAATGTCTGTGGCAAAATTAGAAACTATATGTGACTACCACACAATAGGGGGCGCTAGTGAGCAGTTTTTTTTTTACATTCTCGAAAGGTCGTGGGCTGTGACGTGTGTCCCAAGTTTTGCGTCCGAAGCTCATTTTATGCTATCGCAATTTAAAAAGAATGTATAGGCCACGCCCACGTTCTGAATTTGTTGGGACACTTTAAATCTGAGTTCGTAGTCACCCCGAGAGTATGTGTAAAGAAAAAAAAAATCCATCCATTCTTGAGTTATAAATTGGTGTTTTTTTTGGCGCCCCCTATTGTCCAAAATGAAAATGCTTTGGTGTGCCTATTCCCCAAGACAGACTGAACCTATCCACCAAAATCTGTGATATATGGATACATTGTTGATGAGTTATGAGCATTTCTTTCTAAGCCCCCCTTTTTGCGAGTACGTTTTGATTCATGGCGGCAATATTCATCGTCTTAACATGCTCATTTTCTACGGTAATATGTCTGACCCTCCACCGATGCTGTATACAAAATTATACAACTTTTGAAGCGTCCTAAAGCTCTCAAAAACAGGTCGAAAGCGCAGAAAAATAATAAGAAGAATACCACGAAGAACAATAGGTTCCTCGCACTTTGTGCTAGGACGCCGTTGGGTCCTAGCGCTCCGTGCTCGGGCCCTAATTAAAGTCAATGTTTCGGTTTGTTCAGTGTACTCGTGGAAACAGCGAGAAATAGGAAACAGCACCACAATATTTTGTGGTGCCAAAGACAAATTTCCATTTAATGTAAATGTCGTGGACACAAATCGAATCTGAATCTGAATAACCCGACCCAACCCTCAAACTGCAAAGTACATTTTGACGAGCACCACTCATATATTAGACACCAGGTCAACAATGCAGGAAGGCCTGCAACAGAGAAGTGAAGGGGGACGGGGGGGCACAGACTGAAGCCTGCTTAGTGTAGCTTGGGCAGCGAAATAGAACTGGAACACACTGAATATATAAACTTCCTCGGTTTAATTCCTTTCTTTCTTTCTGCAGATCCTTTCAGGCAGCAGGAGCACAGCAATGTGAAGGCTTTCATTGTCTCAATCTTCCACGAAGCTCCAGGGAGAGACATGTCTACTATGATGAAAGGAAGTGATTCCACTATCAATCAATCAATCAATGTTTATTTATATAGCCCAATATCACAAATGTTACATTTGTCTCAGTGGACTTCACAGTTTATACAGAATATCAGTATGACAATACAACACCCTCTGTCCTTAAACAGGCTTGGGGCTTAACAGGTTTTAATATTGTCAGGAAACAGCTGCACAAACTTAAAAGGATTCCATCTCAGAGGGGATGTTGGAGTAGATGCTGGTCTATCTGAACCCTCCACCCCTCTGTTGAAGGTTGGAGGGATGAGAGATGCAGGGCTGTAGCCCAACAGGGAGATGTGTGTGACTGCTGTAGAGAATGTCAAGCTATTTTGTAAGTAGCTTAGTGAGTGTGCCTGTGATGCTCTGAGTGCCGCCCTGGAGAGATCAGAGTTTCAGATGTGTTCCCGCTCACCCGGTGCACTGACTCTCTCCCTCCTATTCCCCCCCGATAGCTTAAGCCTGTGGCAGTTTACTCTGCATAAATTAGCAAAGCCACAAACAGACTTTACTTTACTCATAGATACTCTTACGTTACTGCATCCCGACAGAATACCACGGTTGGATTTAAGCCTGCATGCACGTGTTTTCAGCCTGACATTTTGAAAACAGAGTAGCTAATATGGGCAAACGCTACTGGAGCTAGCGCTGTTAGCAGACTGCAGAGTGTTAGAATGCTGTCTCTGCCACAGTGAAACACAGGAGATAAGGGAATGCTCTGGTTTTCGGACAAAATTAACATGGGATCACTCCCGTCACTGGACGTACTTCGTCTCACTGGAATAGTAACGGTCATAGTCAATATAAAATCGTCCCCATGTATCCGGCCAATGACGGGAGAGTTTTGAAAGAGACAAAACACTGTTCCATACATTTAAAAATACTTAAACAATTAAACAATGTTTACCCCAGGATTCAGGCATCTTCCCTGGCTTGTAAAGTGCAGTTATGCGCCTTGGAGGTATTGCACTATTTACAAAATGTATACCCAGGATTATGGCCCCTTCCCTGGCTTGTAAAGTGCAGTTATGCGCCCTGGAGATATTGCACTATTTACAAAATGTAGCACTCTGTTTATTTCACACCTCCAGGAGAGACCAGGGTGAAATCACCTCTCTCTGCCCCTCACAGAGCCCCCAAGGACGGACTAGAGACCTCCAGCATGTTCCCTAACAGTGGGACTGTATTTCAGACCTCCAGGGCGGAGACCGTGAAAATCACCTCTCTCTGCCCGCTCAAAGAGCACCGAAAGACGGACTAATTACCTCCAGCATGTTCCCCTAACAGTGGGACTCTGTGTATTTCAGACCTCCAGGGCGGAGACCGGGAAAATCACCTCTCTATGCCCGCTCACAGAGCCCCCAAGGACGGACTAGAGACCTCCAGCACCCCGGAGAGCTCCATTGTGAAATATTGCTACTAATCCATAACTTTTGATAACAAGCTCTGTTCGGTTCAGGCTTTTTCTCTACCCCCCCATTTACACGTACCCCGCATCCAACGGTCCATCTCTAGGACCTCGGGGAGCGGAGTTACGGCAGAGGGTCAGATTCTGAAAATACGATTTGAGAACAGGGCTCTGATCAGGGCTAAAGTCTTGTTAGAAACTGGTGAATCTGTTTAAATGCAGGCAGCAGAGACACTGCTTTTAGCAGGGTCTCAGAGAGCCAGAGACCCAGGGTACAGCACCTCGCTGTCTTACCCAGAAAACAGGGCTCTGATCAGGGCTAAAGTAACGTTATAAACTGGTGAATCTGTTTAAATGCAGGCAGCAGAGACACTGCTTTTAGCAGGGTCTCAGAGAGCCAGAGACCCAGGGTACAGCACCTCGCTGTCTTACCCAGAAAACAGGGCTCTGATCAGGGCTAAAGTCTTGTTAGAAACTGGTGAATCTGTTTAAATGCAGGCAGCAGAGACACTGCTTTTAGCAGGGTCTCAGAGAGCCAGAGACCCAGGGTACAGCACCTCGCTGTCTTACCCAGAAAACAGGGCTCTGATCAGGGCTAAAGTAACGTTATAAACTGGTGAATCTGTTTAAATGCAGGCAGCAGAGACACTGCTTTTAGCAGGGTCTCAGAGAGCCAGAGACCCAGGGTACAGCACCTCGCTGTCTTACCCAGAAAACAGGGCTCTGATCAGGGCTAAAGTAATGTTAGAAACTGGTGAATCTGTTTAAATGCAGGAGACCTCCAGCAGAAGTCCCTAACAGTGGGACTCTGGTTATTTCACACCTCCAGGAGAGACCAGGGGAAAATCAACTGTCTGTGCCCGCTCACAGACCCCCAAAGTACGGACTCATGACCTCCAGCATGGCCCCCTAACAGTGGGACTCTGGTTATTTCACAGCTCCAGGAGAGACCAGGGGAAAATCACCTGTCTGTGCCCGCTCACAGACCCCAAAGTACGGACTCGAGACCTCCAGCATGTCCCCATAACAGTGGGACCTCCATAACCTTGCACACCCTGAGTCCCCGGGCCCCCACAGTTAAGCACTCCCCACGGACTAAACACAGGTATTCACACCCACCAGAACCTCGTGCCCCTGGTGACCCTAAAGGGGGTGGATTTTGTGGTGCTTCTATGTCCGCCCATCAGCATCCATAGTCGGCCTTCTTCACGGCACCACCACCTAGGGCTGTGCAATTAATCGTATTTTAATCTCGATTACGATTTTGGCTTGCAACGATTACGAAAACAATGTAATCGAAATAAAACGATTATTATTTCTATAAAAAAAAAAAAAAAATGTAATTTTTTTTTTTTTTTTTGGTTTTTCTGTTGAATTATACTTAAAGTTCAGGGTAATCAACTGTTAAAAACATACTGTTCAAAAATGTTTTTTCAATATATGGATGTTTTCAAAGTAAATGGATAATCGTTTTTAATAATCGTGATATCAATTATTGACCAAAATAATCGTGATTATGATTTTTGCCATAATCGCACAGCCCTACCACCACCCCTTCTGTGGAGGGTATTCTCGTGCCCCTGGTGACCCTAAAGGGGGTGGATTTTGTGGTGCTTCTATGTCCGCCCATCAGCATCCATTCGGCCTTCTTCACGGCACCACCACCCCCCTTCTGGGCTGGAGGTTCAAACACTTTAACTTTTGTTCACCCTCCTCTGGCTTACACCTCCTCCGCCAACACTTGAGCGCTCATCACAGGGTTCAGCACCCCGGTGCTGATGGAAAGTGGCACTTTATCTGCCCCTGGTAACCATCAAGGTTATTGTTTTTTTTTTTTTTTATTTTATTTGAACAAAAACCACATACACACAGCCTAAAACATCAACTATTTACACGTTGCAGTAACAAAAATCACAGTACACACAGACTAAAACATCAACTATTTACACGTACTACTGCTGCTATAACAGTACTACTAAATTTCTTAACCTACGTTTTAAAGTGCAGTTATGCGCCCTGGAGGTGTTGCACTATTAACAAAATGTATGCCCAGGATTCTGGCACCTTCCCTGGCTTGTAAAGTGCAGTTATGCGCCCTGGAGGTGTTGCACTATTAACAAAATGTATGCCCAGGATTCTGGCACCTTCCCTGGCTTGTAAAGTGCAGTTATGCGCCCTGGAGGTGTTGCACTATTAACAAAATGTATGCCCAGGATTCTGGCACCTTCCCTGGCTTGTAAAGTGCAGTTATGCGCCCTGGAGATATTGTACTATTTACAAAATGTATACACAGGATTATAATAATAATTATATACACGGTATACATATTCACAATGTTTAGCGGGATTCAGGGGACCAAAGGCGTCTAATTCTTACGGTGCACCAGGGCAAACAGGTTGAGTCCACGGCCCCTGCCCCATCATCAGGAGTGTCAACCAGCCCCGGTCCCGACTTCATTGGCCTCTTTCCCTCCCGCTTCCGCTTCCGCTGCTGCTGCCGCTCCAATGACCCATCAGGTGAGATGGAGCAGTACTGTTATAGCAGCCCTCTTCGGAGGTCTCCCCATCTGACAGCGGTAGACATCCTTCTGATGATGATGCAGCTGCTGCCGCATCTGATGACGCCCTGAACATGGAGCGGATTCTCAATGCCTCCTTTATTCCCGGCGCATTCGCGTAGAACCGGTCCGCCGTGGTTACGTCGTGACACATAAACCTGGCGAGAATCGACCGGCTTTCTGGATCTTGGTGATGCTTGATATTGTCAGCCAGGGCAGTGCGCAGGATTGTGAAGGTGACGGCTGTTTCTAGCCCAGCATCAGCCCATGCCCTCTTCAAGTGAGCGTTCAGGTTCTTGGAGGCCCGATTCCCCCTTGTGAAAAGGAAGAATTCATTCTGAGGACCCAGCAATTTTTAATCCCCATCCACCGCATGACCCAGCTAAACTCCTCTACTGTAAGCGCCAGCTGTGCTTCGCCATATGTCTTGGCCGTCTTGTGATCCTGCACATGGATGATGTAGCCCTCAGCAGTTCCCCTTATGGCTGCCTCTAAGACCTCACTGTTTTTCATGTTTGCGTACACGCCCGTACGGTGGCCATACAGGAGGCTCCAATGGAGGGTGAGATAGCCATAGAGAAGCTTCTGGGTGGTTGAGGTCGGCGTGCCGGCCATCAGGTCGAGGAGCTCCGGGATGCGCTTCTCAGCGGCCGCCATGGCGGCGAGAAGCTCCGCCTGGCTCGGCAGACGATCCAAAATTTGACAATTTTTCAAAACTTCATTTTTGATTATTTTAAGATATAATTAAGCGTTTTCTTCACTTTTTTTGCTTTCCACGGGTGGGGGCGCCTGGCAGGCCGCCTATGAGCACCCAAATTCGGCCTGGATCATCCAGGATTTGTAGGCAAAGCTCCATAAACTGACTAAATCACCCAGAGAGGTCCCCTTTCTAGCCCAAATATATATAATACAAATACATTTAAATAGTAAAAGGTGCACTTGTGCTCTGCATTACCCGGAATTTTATTTTCAAAGCCCCATGATAGTGATTAAAAATCATTTTCATGGGAAAAAGTGTTAAAACGCCTGATTAAATTATATGCAGGACCCCAGTGAGCTCCAGACTATGTGCATTGTGTTGGGGAACCATATAAATGATAGAATAAATGCATTTAAATGCAAAAATAATGATTTAAAATCATTTTAGGGGGACAATTGTGGAGAGGAGCCTGAAAATGACTCTGCAGCAGGCCGCCTATGAGCACCCAAATTCGGCCTTCTTCACGGCACCACCACCCCTTCTGTGGAGGGTATTCTCGTGCCCCTGGTGACTCTACAAGGGGGGTGGTTTTTATGGTGCTTATATGTCCGCCTATGAGCACCCAAATTCGGCCTGGATCATCCAGGATTTGTGGGCTAAGCTAAAACTGTGGGGTAACATGTTTCAAATGACAGCACGGTGCTGCTTGTTGGCAGGCTGACTCAGTTCACTTGTCTCACACACACCCAGGGGGGGAAAGAACACTTGTACCCAGGAATAAGTCTTTGAAAGGCGGGGAAAAGTTGTTTGAAATAGTATAATACCTCCAGGCCGCTTAACTGCACTTTACCACCCAGAAATAATGTTTAAATGGTCAGGGAAAGTATTTTTAAATGTCTGGAAGAGAGTTTTAGACAGTCATTTTGCACGAAATCATTTAACATAGACGCTCTCCTGAAAATGCACAGAATATGTGCTTTTTCAGGAGACCGTTAATGTTAAATGATTTCGTGCAAAATGACTGGCTAAAACCCCGGAATAAATGTTTGAAAAGCGGGGAAAAGTTGTTTTAAAATAGGCTGATACCTCCAGGACGCATAACATGGGTAAAAAGTGTGTTAAAAGGTCGGGGAACATGTTTCAAATGACAGCAGACTGGTGGTTGTTAGCAGGCTGGCTCAGTTCACTTGTCTCACACACACCCAGGGGGGAAAGAGGACACATTGACCCAGGAAAGAGTGCTCGAAACGTGGCTAAAGCATAGTCAAACTGTGGGGTAACATGTTTCAAATGACAGCACACTGCTGCTTGTTGGCAGGCTGACTCACTTCACTTGTCTCACACACACCCAGGGGGAGAAAGAGGACACATTGGAGCACACATTGACCCAGGAAAGAGTGCTCGAAACGTGGCTAAAGCATAGTCAAACTGTGGGGTAACATGTTTCAAATGACAGCACACTGCTGCTTGTTGGCAGGCTGACTCACTTCACTTGTCTCACACACACCCAGGGGGGGAAAGATAACACTTGTACCCAGGAATAAGTGTTCGAAATGCGGGGAAAAGTTGTTTGAAATAGTATAATATCTCCAGGGCGCATAACTGCACTTTACAAGCCAGAAATAATGTTTAAATGGTCGGGGAAAGTATTTTTAAATGTCTGGAAGAGAGTTTTAGACAGTCATTTTGCACGAAATCATTTAACATAGACGCTCTCCTGAAAATGCACAGAATATGTGCTTTTTCAGGAGACCGTTAATGTTAAATGATTTCGTGCAAAATGACTGGCTAAAACCCGGAATAAATGTTTGAAAAGCGGGAAAAGTTGTTTAAAATAGGCTGATACCTCCAGGGCGCATCACCAAAATGTACAAGCCAGGGAAGATGCCTGAATCCCGGATACTTTAGGTCTGTCACTTAGGGTGACCGCACCACTCCGACACTCCCCGAGAGCGGACGTCCATTGTTTGCAAGGCACCTAAGAGGGAGAAGGAAAAGGACTCCAGGACATTTTGACTGGGGGGTCCAAGTTGAGATACAGTATTTGATTGGGTGGCCATGGTGTAGAAAACATATAAATACAGATTAAACTAAAGGTGCCTTGGTTACCACCCCAACAAATTAGGTTGACATATAACCTTGAACAGTACCAACATGCAGCTATCGTTCTATTCTGTTTTTTTATTCCACTTCCACTCATCATTTCCTTTAGGAAGCTGTGGTTATTTTCCTTGCAATCACTTGCAGAAACATTAATAAATCAATTCTACAGTGTCCAAAGATCAAACCAGCTTGAAATGAAATGTATCCTGCACAGGGTTTCAATAGGTCAGTGATGATAAGATAAGATGCACCTTTATTAATCCCGTGGGGAAATTCAGTTGTACAAAGCAGCAACAGGGTAAGCATGAAAAAACAGGACAGCAAAGATTCACACAGATTAAATCAAAATCAAAATCAAAAATAAAATCAAGAATTTTTTTTTAAATAATAATGATAATAATAATAAAAGACTATGAAATAGGACATGAGTAAAAATAAGAGTAAAATAACTGTCAGCATATATACATATTTGGTCATCCAAGTTATGAAGTCCGAAATGAGTTAAAGTGACAAGTGAAAAGTGAAAAGTGAAAATGGACATCTGTACATATAGTGACATATCTATCTACATATTTGGTCAACTACTAATATATTAACATGGGTTGTGGAAACCGTGTATATTATGTCCAGTGATTTCCTCACGAGCTTGTTCAGCCTGCCAGTGTCCCTAGTGTTTGTGTTTCCACCCCAGCACACCACGGCAAAGAAGAGCACACTGGCCACCACAGATGGTAGAACATCTGCAGCAGCCTCGTGCACACATTGAATGACCTGAGCCTCCTCAGGAAGAACAGCTTGCTCTGTCCCTTCCTGAAGAGAGCATCAGTGTTGTCTGTCCAGTCCAGTTTATTGTTTAAGTGCACTCCCAGGAACTGTAGCTGTTCACCACCTCCACATCCTTCCCCCTGATGGTGATGGGGGTCAGAGGCCTCTTCCTGCTCCGCCTGAAGTCCACCACCAACTCCTTAGTCTTGCTGATGTTGAGCTGTAGGTGATTGTTGTCACACCAGCCTACGAAGTTCTCAACCAGGGCCCTGTACTCCTCCTCATTGTCATCTGTGATGCAGCTGACAATGGAGGAGTCGTCAGAGAACTTCTGTAGGTGGCACGAGTCGGAGTTGAAGTGGAAGTCGGAGGTGTAGAGGGTGAACAGAAATGGCACATTTCCTTGGGGGGCTCCGGTGTGCTCAGCAGCACATCAGACATACTGAGGTCTGCTGGTGAGGTAGTCTGTGATCCAGGCCACCATGCTGTGATCCACCTGCATCACTGACAGCTGCTCAGCTAGCAGGTGTGGCTGGATCGTGTTGAAGGCGCTGGAGAAGTTGAAGAACAGAATTCTTAGTGAGCTGTGCGGCTCCTCCAGCTGTGTGTAGGCTCTGTGGAGCATGTAGGTGATAGCATCCTCTACACCAATGTTTTCCTGGTAGGCAAACTGTAGAGGGTCCATGGAGTCACACACGAGGGGTTTGAGGTGCTGCAGAATCAGTCTCTCAAAGATCTTCATGACGTGTGAAGTCAGAGCAACAGGCCTGTAGTCTCCTGGGGTGCTGGGGCGTGTCTTTTTGGGCACCGGGACAATGCAATACGTCTTCCAGATGTCCGCCACCATCATCAGCTTCAGGGAGAGACTGAAGAGGTGCTGAAAAACTCCTGCTAATTGACCGGCACACGCCTTGAGCACTCGGGGGTTGGTGTTGTCTGGCCTTCCTCACGTTGATCTTCGAGAGCTGATTCCTAACTTGTCCGGTGGTGATTATTAGGGGTGTGAAACTGCTGGGAGTGGCTGATGCCCCCCTGGAGTGGTGTTGGGTGTGTTTGAAGAAGAAGAAGAAGAAGAAGAGAAGAAGAAGAAGAAGAAGAAGAAGAAGAAGAAGAAGAAGAAGAAGAAGAAGAAGAAGAAGAAGAAGAAGAAGAAGAAGAAGAAGAAAAGAAGAAGAAGAAGAAGAAGAAGAAGAAGAAGAAGAAGAAGAAGAAGAAGAAGAAGAAGAAGAAGAAGAAGAAGAAGAAGAAGAAGAAGAAGAAGAGGGAGTAGTGGTGCCAGGGTTTGGGAACCCCTGCTGTCCTGTTGAGCTGGAGATGGGATGGTCAAACCTGTTAACCTAAAACTAAATGTAAACCTAAAACTGCACCTAAACTCACTCATAACTCCCTTATCACTTATCCTAGATGCACAGCTAACACACTCGTTTTGCATCTACTGGAGACACAGAATCTGTGTAAAAAAACCTCAACACTCAGTGATAAACATTTGCGACGCTATAAACGAAAGCGTACATCATAACATGTGGAGCTAGGTAGCTAGAAACACTAACATGGCTTACCTTGGTCAAAACTGGTCTTCAATGGCATTAAAACGATAAAAAAAAATGATGCTGCAGTTAATCCATAGGTTAATCCAATGTGTCTGTGTCCTCTTTGAAAGGATTCTGATAATCCATAAGCAAAAAACTGCTTTTTTTCGTTTCCAAATGTCAGAGCTAGAGATCGGTCCACTCTGCTGCAAAATTACATGCGCGCAGCCCCCACCTTTTCTCTTCACAACGTGTGTGTGTGGGGGACCCCCTTCAATTCTATTGGCTCTAACGGTCAGAAAGAGGTGTCAACCATCAAAATCGACCAAGGGGGGCCAGAGATATGGGAAAAAAACCATTTTCACCCAAATCACCTCAGAGGTGGGGTGGTTTTGGCTAAACCTCTCTAAAAAGGTCAAATGTAACTTGTTTTGCATCAATCTTGATACAGGGTACTTATTATATGTTGTACTTTGGATTCCTAAAGCTTTTAGTCTACTAACCCATCATCCAAGGGTAGTTTTCACTATACGTAAAAAAGAATATTTGGACGGACACTATAATTTACAGTTTTTTACTATGTAAAATCTGAGTTTTCTTTAAAATAAAAAACATCTATATTGATTTTGACACTTCTACATCCAACTCACAGATGTAACCTTGCTTTGATAAAAGAAATTATTCATATAACCCTTTTAGAAATTAAGTTGTAGTCATTTGTTTTGGGCATGTCATTTTCGAGCCTGAAACATGAAAAACAGGCTTGGTGCTTAACAGGTTAAAGAAAGAATTATACATTTCTGTTTTTATGCCTATAATAGTTACTAACTTGAATTTTATTCAAATTAATTTTATATTTTACTGTAATGTAGAGACAAGGCTTTTAGTGACAATCATGTATTGCGTTATAATTATATGTATAAAAAAAAATAAATAAAAAAAAAAGTCTTAATATGATATTTGGCCTCAAATCATCTGAGGCCTGGCACCCCCCTCTGATCATTGGCCCCCCAGGTTGGGAACCACTGTTCTACAGGATCCATCCTAATCTCTTATCTACAGATTTATCATAACATTTTAAACATAATCAATAAAGACAAACACATTTCTTTGAACAAGATTCATGTATTTTTCTCAAAAAATAAAACAATATTAACAAACCAACTACACATCCAGATGAGCTTTTGGTCTTTCCATCATGTAGCCCCAGGAGAATTAACAAATACATTGAAAATAAGAAATAGAATAAATAGAAAATGTTTGTGATGCATGTATATATACATTATTGTGTTAGAACACAGCAAGGAAGCTTAAAGGAAACTATTCTCCCGACAAAGATAAAGGTTTTATTGTGCCAAATGGCGAAAAAAGGCTTATTTTTGTAACTCATTCATAGTAAACAATTAACAAAAAACGCCTAGCCGAAAAAAGGAAATGTTCTTGCAAATCCATTATTGAAATAGTAACCTGAAAGGGCACTTTAATACAAGAAAGCAATGGCATTGCTTTGGAAAGATACATTAAAGTATAATAATGGCCTGGTTTTCACCACATATAGTAAAGAAAGTATTACAAATAAAAACAAGAACTGACATTTGAAGTAGCGCAATTAGATAAAGACAATTCTACAAATCTGACATCGCACTTTGATGCAAGTGGTACATTCTGAAACACATGGAAAACACACACACTTCTGAAACATCAGCAAAAGCATGAGCAAAGGAGTGCAGTGTTGTATTGATGAAAGTCCAGTATAAATGCTGTAAAAGTGCACAATGGTCCATGGCAACAGCTCACTCAAATAGTTTGTTTTTAAACGCTTGGCTTTCTTGGAGAGCATGTTGCCGTCTAGCTCCATTAACGACTTCTGGAGCACTTCGAACGTGCACTTCAGTTTAGGGGGTAGTTCAGGTTCATTGCATACATTAGTCCAAATAACATGGTAGCAGCTAATGCAATGTTGTCCACATCAGTAAGTACCTGTTGGCCTTCCAGGACAATCTGTCCTCATGGTCTCATGGTGGAATTGTGTTTGACAACATAAAGTCCCACTGTAATCCCCTCAATGGACCGCAGAATGACGTCTTCATCTTCTGCCTGCAGAGTGCACAGTCACAAAAGGAACAGAGTGAGATCTAACAAATCTGTCACGATCTTGGTGTTATGTCACGGTTTTAGTTTTGTGTGTCTGGTATGGGTTTTGTTTTTGCTGTTCTGTTCTCCCTGTCTCTGTCTCTGTTTTCCTCCTGTGTCTGATTGTCTCATTGTGTTCACCTGTTTGCCCTTGTGTTCTGCCTCCCTTACCCAGCTGTTTCTCGTCCCGTGATTACCCCTCTCTGTATTAGTCTTGTCTTTCCCTTTGTTCCCCTGTCGGTTCATTGTTTGTCTTTCCTGTCTCCTCCATGTCAGTCACGTCAGGTTTTTGGTAATGTATCTTCCTTGTGCTACCGTTGTGTTTTATGCCATGTTATTTGCCATCAGCTTGTAAAGTAAAGCTTGCTTTTGTTTTTCTAGACCTTTTTACCTCTTTTTGTAATCTGCTTTTGGGTCCTACCTTTTCCGTGATCATAACAGAATGAACCGACCCACTATGGACCCAGCGGATTTTTATGATTTTGACTTGGATCTGTTCGATCTGGATTTCTCCCTTCAGTCTTATCATGCCGAGTGGAGTGGAACCTCGTCTAGAAGGGACAAAGAGGCTATCCTCAAAAAGGCACAAATGGAGGTGGCCAACATGCCTTGGTTGAGGAGCTCGTTGCCTGAATGGCTCAGTTTTTTCACGTACGTAGCCCTGAGTGCCAGTCTCCATTTTCTGACCCTTTCTTGGGATCCCGCCTGGCGTTTGGAGGTCCACGGAGCCTCCAAAAGACCTCTAAAGACGCAAGGTCAGGAGGCCAGCTCGTGCTCCAGTACCGGCCCACACAGCCATGGTTCCGTGCTCCAGTGCCGGCCCACACAGCCATGGTACCGTGCTCCAGTACCATCCACACAGCCATGGTTCCGTGTTCCGGTTCCATGCCCAGCAGCCATGGTACCTGCTCCAGTACCGGCCCACACAGCCATGGTTCCGGCTCCAGAACCGGCCCACACAGCTATGGTCCAAGCTTCTGTTCCGGTCCCATCAGCCATGGTCCCAGCTCCAGTTCCGGTCCCAGCAGCCATGGTTCCGGCTCCAGTTCCAGCCATGGTTCCGGCTCAAGTACCGGGCCCAGCAGCCATGGTCCAGACTCTGGTTTCAGTTCCAGTACTGGCTCTACGGCCGACGCCAGCACCCCGTGTCCTGTCGGCGTACCGGCCAACTCCGGCTCCTCGTCACCTGTTGGCTCTCCGGCCGACGCCAGCTCCCATGTCCTGTCGGCGTACCGGCCGACGTCAGCCACCTGTGTCCTGTCGGCGTACAGGACGACTCAAGCTCCTTCTTCAACGGGGTTTCCGCCAACTCAAGACTCAAGTCTCCTTTCGAGTTCTTTCTCAAGTCTCCTCTCGAGTCTCCTCTCGAGTCTCCTCTCGAGTCCCCTCTCGAGTCCCTCTCAAGTTCCTTCTCAGGTCCCCTCTCGAGTCCCCTCTCAAGTCACCTCTCGAGTCACCTCTCGAGTCTCCTCTCGAGTCCCCTCTCGAGTCCCCTCTCAAGTTCCTTCTCAGGTCCCCTCTCGAGTCCCCTCTCAAGTCACCTCTCGAGTCTCCTCTCGAGTCCCCTCTCAAGTTCCTTCTCAGGTCCCCTCTCAAGTCACCTCTCGAGTTCCCTCTCAAGTTCCGTCTCGAGTCCCCTTTCAAGTCACCTCTCAAGTCCCTTCTCGAGTCTCTTCTCCCTCTCGAGTCACCTCTCGAGTCCCCTCTCGAGTCACCTCTCGAGTCCCCTCTCGAGTCACCTCTCGAGTCACCTCTCGAGTCCCCTCTCGAGTCACCTCTCGAGTTCCCTCTCGAGTCCCCTTTCAAGTCACCTCTCATGTCCCCTCTCAAGCCCTCTCTCAAGTCCCTTCTCGAGGCCCCTCTCAAGTTCCTTCTCAAGTCCCCTCTCGAGTCTCTTCTCGAGTTCCCTCTCAAGTTCCCTCTCGAGTCCCCTCTCGAGTTCCCTTCTCAAGTCCCTTTCCAAGTCCTTTCCAAGTCCCTTCTCATTTCCCTTCTCAAGTCCCTTTCCAAGTCCCTTTCCAAGTCCCTTCTCTAGTCCCTTCTCAAGTCCCAACCCCATGTCCTGTCCCGTTGGGGGTCCCGCCGACTACTGTTCTGCCGGGGATCCTGCCAACCCAATGTCCAGATCCGTTGGGGGTTCCACTGGGGGTCCTGCCAACTCTGTGTCCTGTTCCGTTGGGGGTTCCGCTGAGGGTCCTGCCAACTCCTTGTCCTGTTTCGTTGGGGGTTCCGCTGAGGGTCCTATCAACTCCATGTCCTGTGCCGTTGGGGGTCCAGCCGACATCTGTTTCGTCGGGGGTCCTGCCAACTCCATGTCCTGTACCGTTGGAGGTCCAGCCGACACCTGTTTCCTCGGGGGTCCTGCCAACTCCACGTCCTGTTCCGTTGGGGGTCCAGCCGACACCTGCTCCGTCGGATTTCCTGCCAACACCAGATCCTGTCCTGTTGGGGTCCCGCCGACACGTGCTACGCCGAGGGTCCTGTCGACACCAGCCCTTGCTCCGTCGGGGGTCCCACTGACACCAGCCCATGTTCCGTCCAGGGTCCCGTCTACACCTGTCCCGCCAGGGGTCCCACCAGCTCCTGCTCTCGATCCCAGTGCTCCGGCGATCCAGCTGACACTGGAGGGGTCCCATTGCGGCGTACGTCGTCCTCCGGAGCTATCCCGTCACCGCCTTCGTGCCCGTCCTACGGAGCTGTCCCGTCGCCGCCATCCTGCCCGCCCTCCGGAGCTGTTCTGTCGCCGCCTTCTTGCCCGACCTTGTACCCGGCCCCCTGAGTTCCCCAGCCGCTGCCTTCGCCCTCATGCCTGGCCCCCTGAGTTTGCTCGCTGTGGCCTTCGCCCCTTTTTGAACTCTGCCTTGCCCCCGGGCCATCCGCCCGAGATCCCTACCATGAACTCTGCCTTGCCCCTGGGCCGTCGACCCAGACCCGTCCTCCGGACCCCCTCCACCCACCCTTTTGGAAATGTTGGACTTTGTTTGGACGTCTATAATCCGTTCCTTGAGGGGGGGGTTCTGGACGTCTAGAATCCGTCCCTTGAGGGGGGGGGGGTTCTGTCACGAGCTTGGTGTTATGTCACGGTTTTAGTTTTGTGTGTCTGGTAATGGGTTTTGTTTTGCTGTTCTGTTCTCCCTGTCTCTTGTTTTCCTCCTGTGTCTGATTGTCTCATTGTGTTCACCTGTTGCCCTTGTGTTTCTGCCTCCCTTACTCAGCTGTTTCTCGTCCCGTGATTACCCCTCTCTGTATTTAGTCTTGTCTTTCCCTGTGTTCCCCTGTCGGTTCATTGTTTGTCTTTCCTGTCTCCCTCCATGTCAGTCACGGTCAGGTTTTTGGTAATGTATCTTCCTTGTGCTACCGTTGTGTTTTATGCCATGTTATTTGCCATCAGCTTTTAAAATAAAGCCCGTTTTTTTTTTCTAGACCTTTTTACCTCTTTTTGTAGTCTGCTTTTGGGTCCTACCTTTTCCGCGATCATAACAAAATCAATACATATATATATATATATATATACCCATTACTAAGTCCCTGTGTTTAACAAGTACATTTGGTCAGATTTCAGTACTTTTAAGCCTCCTTGTTATCTGATATACTCCTGTCTGACCTGATAAAAATGTTTCATTTCCTGTATCCGTTTAAAATTAAAAGCCCTCTAGCTTTTCAGTGTAGTCTGGCTATTAAACAAAAAACAGGGATGTTCACATACTTTTGGCTATATACTATGTGGTGTTTCAATAAATACATATTTTAAAGCCCAACAAAAAAAATCAAAAGGCCAAATATTACTTCTACTGACCACAAACTCTCTCAGCAGATCTTCTGGGTCCTCATTGAGGTGCACACACAGCCCCTTGAGAAGACATTCTCGCCCTAAATCGACATCATCAACCTAAGTGAAGGGGAATAAGAAAATAAAGAATCTGTTTTGCTCAATGAAATGTGTACACTATTGACTCGATGTATAATTTCCTTAAAATTAATTCTTACTTGAGTCATGTTTGACATAATACAGTTCAGACGCTGGCCTATCTGTCCTCCTCTCTTCTCAAAAATCTTCAGAAGTTTGTCAGATAGCACATCCAGCTGAGAGAGAAATCTTGATTGGAGGGGCAGGGTTGTTATGCGCTTAAACTCCGCATTTATCAAAGAAAACAAAATATCACAGTCATAAAAATCATCAAATCATTTCATTTTCTAATGATGTTATGATTGTAATTGGCATATCTTGCCTCAAAACGCTGCAGAGAAACTAGTCCATGCATTTGTTACTTCAAGGCTAGCTTATTGTAACTCTTTATTATCAGGGTGTACCAAAAAGTCAGTTAAGTTGCTTCAGCTGATTCAAAATGTATTGACCAGAGCACGGAAAAGGGACCACATTACTCCTGTTTTGGCTCCCTGTAGAACACAAGATAGAATTTAAAAGTATTCTTCTCGCCTACAAAGCCCTTAATGGGCAGGCGCCATCTTTATCTTAAAGAGCTCATTATACCCTACTTTCCCACTAGGGCATTGCGTGCCAAGAATGCAGGGTTTTCGGTTGTTCCTCGCAAAATCAAATGCAGTCGAATACACAAGTCCTGCAATAAATCCTTCCTTCATGGAGGTGATCATACTTTTTGTTAAAACTCTGCGAGAGGTCTTTTTACAAAAGCTCTTTTTGGAGGATGGAATCTGTGGTGCTGTTGAATGGTGTTGTGATATAGTGAGAATAACTTTTTATATCAAGTACGAACAACCAGGTTAGACTTAAAATAAGTATTACTGTAATGTAAGACTACATATAAGAAACACCCTTATAGCCATTTCAACAAACAAAACATTATCCCTTTTGTGAAGGAGGCTTTATCGCAGAATGTTTGGCTTTTGCCTCTCACTTTCTGAATAACTTTTGCCTAATAAATCAGAAAATGTGTATATCCCTGCAATGTTTGCAGTATGTAAATGTTATGAATAAATATTCAGAAATTGTCAGACTAATACCAGTTTTCAATTAGTTAAAGATCAAGTTTAAAGGGGACCTATCATGCAAAATGCACTTTTGTACGTCTTTTATACATGAATATGTGTCCCCGGTGTTCCAGGGAACTCACCAAGTGTCAGAAAACACAACCCTCTATTTTCCTCCATACCCAAATCTCTAAAAAAGGGGCTGCAACAGATCTGATCAAAACTGATCCAGATTTGAACACTGTCCTGACGTCAGGACGGTGGCGCTACGGCTATTGGGCCAACTCCACCAATCAGGAGGAGACCGCCACGGCCATTGCCGTTCGAAAGTGCTGGAGACACTGTAGTACATATGCCAGGCCAGTAGATGGTGCTGTTCTCACTGAATCTGCCCCTGCACAAACAGAGCTATAAATTGTCAAATTGAGCAAAATGAGGCATGGCTAAAATGCATGATCTGTTTGTAAGTATAAATATGCCTTATATAGGTATGGTCCTACACTATATTATTCAAATATAGCATGATAGGTCCACTTTAAGTTAATCAAGTAAATCACACAAAACATTTGAATACTCACCATTTTGTCAGGGTTGAGCGCAGCAGGCAGGACCCAAATGCAGGTTTTACAGGAAAAATATCTTTATTCCAAGGCTACAAGTGAACATACAGAGCTCTCCCCCGTGAACACAGTCAAAAACAAACAAGGATCTCACAAAGACTAACAGGAAAAAACGAACCTAAATGCACACAGGACTAATCAAAGAAACAAGAGACAGGTGAGGAGGGAGGAGAAAACACAGGGGCACAAGGTGAACACAATCAGGAAATCAGGTAGGAGGGAACAGGTAGGAGGGAACACACAGAAAGGAAACCAAAGACAGATCTAGACAAGACAAAACACAACACAGACAGATCGTGACATTACCCCCCCCTCAAGGGACGGATCCCAGACGTCCCTAAAAACAAAAAGTCCAAAACATCCAGCAGGGTGGGTGGAGGGGGACCGGAGGAGGGACTCGGGCGGACAGCCCGGGGGCAAAGGAGAAGCCGAGAAGGGGGACTCGGGCGGACAGCCCGGGGTCAAAGCAGAGGCCGAGAAGGGGGACTCAGGCGGACGGCCCGGGGGAACAGCAACAGAGCAGGGAAGTCCGCGGCGGGGAAACTCAGAGGGCCGAAGACAGGGGTGAAGGCCTCGTCGGGGTATATGAGGGGGCCGGACTCGAGGGAGAAGGCAGCAGCTGGGAAAGTCAGGGGGCCGGGCTCGAGGACGGGCAAGAAGGCGGCGACGGGACAGCTCCAGAGGACGGGCAGGAAGGCAGGGAGACGGCGTAGGCCGCTATGGGGCCCCTCCGGGGTCAGCTGGATCGCCGGAGCAGGAGCACAGGGATCGGGAGCACTGGGAGCTGGAGATGGCGAAACCCCCAGTGGTACAGGAACCGGTGTCGGCCGGACAGGCACAGACGGGACCCTGGACAGAACATGGGCTGGTGTCGACGGGACCGCCGTCGGAACAGGACAAGGTGTCGGCGGAAGAGACGTCAGCAGGACCCCCAACAGAACTGGACATGGTGTAGGCGGGACCCCCGGCGGGTTAGGATTTGGTGGCAGCGGGACCTCTGACTGAACAGGATTCGGAGCTGGCTGGACCTCCGATGGAACAGGTGTTGGCGGGACCCCCAACAGGTCAGGGCACAGAGCTGGCAGGACTCCCAGCGGAACCCCCAACGAAACAGGACAAGGAGTTGGCAGGACCCCCGGTGAGACAGGTGACGGTGGGACCCCCAACGGAACAGGACACAGAGTTGGCAGGACCCCCAGCGGAACCCCCAACGGACCAGGACATGGGGTTGGCAGGCCCCCCGACGAAACAGGTGTCGGCTGGACCCCCAACGGAACAGGACACAGAGTTGGCAGGACCCCCAGCGGAACCCCCAACGGAATAGGACACAGAGTTGGGACTTGAGAAGGGAAATGAGAAGGGATTTGAGAAGGGACTAGAGGAGGGACTAGAGAAGGGACTTGAGACTGAATTGAGTAGGGACTTGAGTAGGGTCTAGAGTAGGGACTAGAGGAGGGACCATGGCTGCTGGGGCCGGAACCAGGGCCTGAACCATGTCTTCTGGGGCTGGGACCATGGCTGCTGGGGCCGGGACCATGGCTGCTGGGGCCGGAACCAGGGCCTGAACCATGGCTGCTGGGGCCGAGACCATGGCTGCTGGGGCACGGGCTGGAATCCTGGCCTTGCGTTTCCTTCCATGCTGCCTTGAAGCCTTGTGGAGGCTCAGAGGTCCTCCAAAGGCCAGACGAGACCCAGCGAAAGGGTCCTTGAAAGGAGCCTTGTTGGGAACTGTGGCCGGCAGGGAGCTAGCATGCCAGGGGCTAGCAGGCCGGGAAACAGGTTTGACCTCAAAGCTACCAAAAAAGTCCTCCACCCACTCGGGTAGTAACTCCCTTAACCAGGGCCTTGAGGTTACTTCTTGGCGTGCCGTAGAGATAATAGACTGCCTCTCTTCACTACTGGAGGCATACCGACAGTCATTCTTAAAGCACATTAAATTGTACGTCACCTCGTACAGGCTGTCTGCTTGGTCCATTTTTGGTGAGATCCTTCTGTCAGGGTTGAGCGCAGCAGGCAGGACCCAAATGCCGGTTGTACAGGAAAAATACCTTTATTCCGAGGCTACAAGTGAACATACAGAGCTCTCCCCCGTGAACACAGTAAAAAACAAACAAGGATCTCACAAAGACTAACAGGAAAAAACGAACCTAAATGCACACAGGACTAATCAAAGAAACAAGAGACAGGCGAGGAGGGAGGAGAAAACACTCCCTCCTCGCCTGTTTTCACAAGGTGAACACAATCATGAAATCAGGTAGGAGGGAACAGGTAGGAGGGAACACACAGACAGGAAACCAAAGACAGATCTAGACAAGACAAAACACAACACAGACAGATCGTGACACATTTACTACAGAGCCTTTGGAACAATATTCAAAGCAAGGCTGAGGTCAATCTTCTCCACACCAATTACCTATCACAGAAAAACATATTTGAAATTATTTCATTATTCAAACACAAATAAAACAAAAATGTTCTGCTCCTTAAAGGCGACATTTACCATTTAATTATGTACCTTTAGGTTAATATGAACCGACTTCGACCGAGATGGGCGCCTCCAGTGTAAAAAGCTACAGTATACTAATGCAATGAGTACAACTTTGTACGGAGCCACATCAGCATTGCGAGCTCATTTCCATTGTACGGCAAATATGGAAGATAAGTTCATTTCACAGCGGGTGGATCGTAACCCTGACTTTAAGATCTGTCCGGCATGTCCCCCATATTCATGGTATGTGCACCGCTGCTAAAATGTAACACAATCATTAACCTGTTAAGCCCGAGAGACCCCGGTACCGGGGCACTGCCGCAACATCTTGCAGGAAACAGTGTCTGAGGGCATGTTCATTTAATAAACTATGAATGTTTTATATCCATGCAACGGATTTTTAAGAAAACCCAAAATGCTTACACTGAGCCTCTGAATTAGCAACGAGCGATTACTGCACCGAAAATCACTCACATAACCTTATTATTTATCTTTTCTCCACATCCATGACATCGTTTCACATCGTGAGGTGACACAGAATCGAAGGGTACCCTCATTATCACTGAATTATACGAAATCGCGACGTTATAAACAAAAACAGACATCAAAACAGGTGGCGCTAGGTAGCTAAAAATGCTAACATGCTTACCTTGGCTCTGTAGTCTCTCCAAAGTGGTCTTCAATGGCATTAAAACGATAAAAACGCTGCTGAAGTTAATCCATAGGTTAATCCAATGTGTCTGTGTCCCTTTGAAATGATTTCTGATAATCCATGAGCATTGAGACTGCTTTTCCGTTTCTAGATGTCAGAGCTAGAGATAGTTTCACTCTAATGCAAAATTACATGCGCAAAGCCCCTACCTTTTTGTTTCACAATGAGTGTGTGTGTCACTCCCCCTTCGATTCTATTGGCTCTAACGGTCAGAAAAAGGTGTCAATCATCAAAATCGACAAAGGGGGCCAGAGATATGAAAAAAAAAACATTTCCACCCAAATCACCTCAGAGGTGGAGTGTTTTTGGCTAAACCTCTCTAAAAAGGTCAAATGTCACTTGTTTTCCATCAATCTTGATACAGGGTACTTATTATATGTTGTACTTTGGATTCCTAAAGCTTTTAGTCTACCATCTGAAGTAAAAAGATATGATTCTACACTATATTGAAGTAAACATGTATTGTTTGAACTGTTTTAGGTAATCACAAACGGGTTTTGATAATCACTTAGAAAAAGAATGTTATTCTCACTTTTAAATTCACTGACTTAGAGATTCTGTGTTTCACACACCAACATTGATCCTTATCACCACTAAGAGCCAGATGCGGTCACTAAGTCGTTAAAAGACATCGTAAAATAAGTGGAGAAGAGTTTAAATGTCTGAAGGAGGATGGTTTAGGTGAGAAGAGCATGGGAAGAGAATGTGGTGGAGATAAGGTAAAGATAAACATTGACTTTTGACCTGGTGTGGTTTGGGATCTCACTCTCTGGTCAGACCTCTGATTGAACCCGGCCAGAAGCGAATCCAGCCAATCAGGACACTTGGGGGAGGTTAGCAGTCTAAACAGCTCCTCCCCAGGGGCTTTCTGATTCGCTTGGGAGAAAAATGGGAAGGAAGAGATGACCAATCTCCGCCCCAAAAGTAGATAGAAATACTGATGTTTGTGTGTGTAAAAATGCTTTTGGGTTTGGTGAGTTGGTTGGTCCAGATATCTGTGTCCGAATCGCATCACAGACCTGAAGTCCAATTTCTTTTTGGTTTGATGAGTTGGTTGGTCCGGACGCATTTATCCGCATCGCATCACAGACCTAAAAGTCCGGGGTACTCGAGTACTCTGTATAACTTGTATATGTGTTTGATTTCCTACCAGTAAACTCAGATAATTGTTATAACTTTGATTCCGGTGTTTTCAATTCCTTTCTTATTTTAATAGAGATTTCAGCCTCATCCAACGAACGGCGCGTAGCAGAGGTGTTCTATCCCAACAAGTGGTGACTCCCGACGTTTGTGAGCTGATCTCTAGAAAGGAACACCGATAGCCGGGGACAGAATCCAGTCCAGGGGGAGGACACTGGTGACAACTAAACCATGGCCAATACAAAAGGTGAGCAGACGCCTGTTTTGAATATCAAAAATCTGTGATTGATTATACTAAAAATTTAGAGTTGTCAGCAGCGTTCTCAGTGTTCTTAGTCACGGTGGGAAATACAATACATATTCTAGTTAAATTAGATTAATAGTGCTTAGAGTCGGGTAGTTCAGTCCTTACCTAAGGCACAAAAGTGCTCATAAGAGGCGGGTATTCAGTCCCGTCCTATGACCCACTAAAAACGAACGCTGCAACGCTGTAAAAGATGTATGGGGTAAATTCCCCGCAAGTCAAAATACATTGATTAATGCGGTTAGCTTGCAGTGCGTCTATTAAAGGCTGCAAAAGGTGTAAAAAAGGGTTAAATTCCCCGCAGATCATGATAAGATTGATTACTGCGGTTACCTTTCGTGGTGCTTTAAATGTATAAAATGTCTGTAATTGTAATATGGTGGGTGATAGAGGAGGAGAGAGACGCGACCTCCAACTAATTATTTGGAACGACCGGATCTCATCACAAACTGTTGTGGGGATATCAGGCTCATTAAACGTGACGATAAAGAGATTTTGTTGACTGAGTTTTAACTCTTGACCTGAAGCCGCAATCACCGTGAGGGGATTGTAGAAGATTGCTTCTGGAAGTCACGCTATCTGTTGAAATAAACATCGCACTATAAAAATTTGCCTGGCTGTAATGATAAGGTATGAAAAGCTCTGTGTGATTTTTTAAGTCAAATCTGTGTAATACTTGAGGACAAATCCAGTAAAAGAACTGTGGGTAAAGAATTGCAGAAGACATAGGGACAGAGAGCAACAAGAAGGTGGTATAATGTCTGAGACCCTACCTCCACCCTACGGAGATAATGGCTCACAAATGCCACTTATGAGTATCCCATCTAATACTCCTAAAGGAAAACACATTGTTAGACCTGATATTCAGGGAAAAGGAATGTTGGAAATAGTAATGGTAGATATTGAAAATCTTAAACTGGATCAACCAACCATGTTAGTGAACCCTGCTAATATGGAGCTAAAACATGTAGGAAGAGAATTAGGTCCTAGCATGCAAGCACAGTGCGATAATATGATAAGGACTATTAAACTACCCCTTTTTGGAAATGGGATTTTCCGTTACACAACGAAGACTCAATTCAGGCCTTAAAGAACGCTTTACAAACAAGTCAGGGAGAGTTAATGTGTGCTATGTTGCTCAAAGGGAGCTTACACTTTTGGGAAGAGATCTCCCCCTTTCTGCCCGAGGTGCTGCAGTTTCACAGCAGCACACAGGGTCAAAGACAGGCATGACCTCTGGAGAGGGAGAAAATCTAAATCTGAACAGACCACAGAGCCCATTAAAGGTTTTATGGCCTTAACACAGAGAGGAAGATCTGGAGATTGTAAGGAACTCTCCCAACCCCCTCCCCAGAACAAGGAAGAGTTTTGCTCTCACCAATAAACAAATCATCTCTTAACCAAGTCAGATTTCAAATAGCCATAGCTCCAGTTGTTAAGAAAGAGGGAGATTCAAAAGTTATCAATAAATTGCCCAGTATATTAAATAAATACAAACAGACACGTATCAATATAAGTCAGATAATATAGACGAGGTCAATCATGGAAGAAGGCTGACATTTAATGCCTGATATATAAGTAATAGTGATAATAAATATATAGCTGATATTAAATAACTGATGTATAAGGCTCGATATTTCTGAAAATAGGAACACCGTTAACGGCGTTCTATTTCAGTAAAAGGGGGGAAAGGATAGATATACATCAGACAATATGTATGTGAGATTATTACGTTTTTAGGAGAAATTTATCAATTTAAATACTAGTTTGGTATTTTTTTTTTGGTTTGTTTGTTGCTTTAAAGAGAAATTGATACATTTAAAATAATCTAGCTTTGGTTATTTTTTGTTTTGTTAGTTTGTTCCTTTTTTGTTTTATTTTATTTTTGTTTTATTTTAATTTTTTAATTTTTAATTTTTAATTTTTTATTTTTTATTTTTATTTTAATTTTAATTTTTAATTTTTGTTTATTATTTTCTGCATAGTCTCTTGTCCACACTCCAGTCTAGTTGGTGCCGCCAATAAACACTAAAGAAGTAGAAAAGATGATTTCAAAACCATATTTCCAGCAACTTAAGGGCTTGGTATGAGACTTCTCCACACAGGCTGCTGACGTCGAAAGGGGGACCTGAGAAACACAAGGCCAACACAGCAGATTACGTCTGGTTGGAGGGGACCTCCCATGCCGTCCGCTAGATGGAAAGGGAGACAACTGGTACCACTGGAGCCAGTGTGCGGTCGGGAAAAACACCTGCGAGGACCCTAGACGACATCAGGACAGAGTTGGCCCTCGTCGCGAGGACCCTAGACGACATCAGAGAGATCTGGCCCTCGTCAAGGCAGTCGACCCAGGAGGCGCCATCAGCAGAAGGAGGAAGGATCGGAGGACATCTCTCCAGCAGTCGACCGGAAGCCGCCATCAGCGGGCCGGAGGAGGAGTATCAGGACATCTCTCCAACATCGACCGGAGGCCGCCATCAGCGGGCCGGGGGAGACAATCAGGCCACATCTCTCTAGCAAGCACCCCAGAAGCCGCCGTCAGCGGGCTGGGGGGACGAAGACATGGCAAACCAAGACGGCACAGGGAACTCCATTTCCCGCTGAAACAGGTTGATATAGCCGGTGTGGAACTTTGTCTGAACAATCCATTTTTTGAGGAACTTTCAACTTTATTTTTATATCCCATAATGTAAGGGATTTGTATTTTTTTATTCTACAGAACTATGTGTTACCAAAAGAGGGAAAAGTATGATAATGTCTTTTCTGATTTCTGTGGCTACTTTTATTGCCATTTTAGTGACATGTGGTTGTTGTTGTGTGCCTTGTATCTGCTCATTGTGTGTTAAGACTCATCAGTTCCACCATTGAGGAAAAAGCTGCCCCTTCCCCTCCGTACCAAATGCCCTTGTTGGCGTATGCGTCGGAGGGGGAAGAATATGATGACTCAGCCGACAAGGACGAACTTTATTAGACATATTTTATTCTCCCTATACTGTCATAAGAAGTTATTGTTGGGGATTGATTCCTAACAGTTTAAAGTGCTCTACATCCCGGCTTCTGATGGATTTATGATAATATGGGACACAGTATAAATGATGTCAGTAGGAATGTTTCAAATGCTATATGTTGATCTCGTGAGGTGAGATCAAAAGAGGGATTGAAGTAAAAAGATATGATTCTACACTATATTGAAGTAAACATGTATTGTTTGAACTGTTTTAGGTAATCACAAACGGGTTTTGATAATCACTTAGAAAAAGAATGTTATTCTCACTTTTAAATTCACTGACTTAGAGATTCTGTGTTTCACACACCAACATTGATCCTTATCACCACTAAGAGCCAGATGCGGTCACTAAGTCGTTAAAAGACATCGTAAAATAAGTGGAGAAGAGTTTAAATGTCTGAAGGAGGATGGTTTAGGTGAGAAGAGCATGGGAAGAGAATGTGGTGGAGATAAGGTAAAGATAAACATTGACTTTTGACCTGGTGTGGTTTGGGATCTCACTCTCTGGTCAGACCTCTGATTGAACCTGGCCAGAAGCGAATCCAGCCAATCAGGACACTTGGGGGAGGTTAGCAGTCTAAACAGCTCCTCCCCAGGGGCTTTCTGATTCGCTTGGGAGAAAAATGGGAAGGAAGAGATGACCAATCTCCGCCCCAAAAGTAGATAGAAATACTGATGTTTGTGTGTGTAAAAATGCTTTTGGGTTTGGTGAGTTGGTTGGTCCAGATATCTGTGTCCGAATCGCATCACAGACCTGAAGTCCAATTTCTTTTTGGTTTGATGAGTTGGTTGGTCCGGACGCATTTATCCGCATCGCATCACAGACCTAAAAGTCCGGGGTACTCGAGTACTCTGTATAACTTGTATATGTGTTTGGTTTCCTACTAGAAGTAAACTCAGATAATTTGTTATAACTTTCCGGTGTTTTCAATTCCTTTCTTAATTTAATAGAGATCCAGCCTCATCCAACGAACGGCGCGTAGCAGAGGTGTTCTATCCCAACACATCCCATCATCCAAGGGTAGTTTTCACTATAAGTAAAAAAGAATTTTTGGACGGACACTATAATTTACAGTTTTTTACTATGTAAAACCTGAATTTTCTTTAAAATAAAAAACATCTATATTGTTCTGAGTTTTCTACATCCAACTCACAGGTTTATCATTACTTTGAGAAAAAAGATTATTAATTTAACCCTTTTAGAAGGGAAGATATGGTCATTTGTTCTGGGAATGTCATTTTCGAGACTGAGACCTGAAAAACAGGCTCAGGGCTTAACAGGTTAATATCCTCCACTTTCCAGTATCAAGTGTCGCTTTCCGGGACACACCCACACACACAATATTGTGTCTGTTTTGATCCGCTTTGTGTCTACGGTATTTACATGAACACAGAGCAGATCAAAGCAAATACATATACACCGTTTTTTAGGGAAAACACTGCGGTCCCACAGACAATATTGTAATATATCTTTAACAATCAACACCTTAAAGGAAACCTATCATGCTATATTTAAATGATATATTGTAGGGCCATACCTATATAAGGTATATTTATACGTTTCTGTTTTCAAAATACCAAACAGATCATGCATTTTAGCCATGCCTCATTTCGCTCTATGTGCTGTCTACGGGTCTGATTCTGCTGACCACGCCCCCCTGCAGGAGTGGGGAGACGTGCTCTGATCAGCTGCTGGGCTGTCAGAAGAGGGGGAGAAAAAGAGATCTCCGTCCTCCGTGTTTTATTATATAGAGTCGTTATTCATTTGTTTTAAAGCTCAATAAATAACAAAGAAGACCTTTGACCGGCACTTTTCTAATTTTGTCCGGAAGATTTAAACTTTATTTACATCTTGACCGGCGAAACAAACTGAAACTGAAACTCTGCCGCACGGGCCCCTCGTTCCTTGGAAGAGGCGGAGAGGTGGGTGTTTGTCATCTGCTGGTGGACTAACCGGAGAGAATTACAGTGCTTGCCTCGACGGGGAGGGATTGCATTGCAGCGGGAGCAAACGCTTGCCTCGGGGAGGGAGAAAGAAAGCCACAACAGAAGGGTAACCATGGTAACCAAGTCTTCTTCGCTGCTTTTGTGGCAGACTACAGCGCCACTTACAGGCCTGGCATATGTACTACAGCGTCTCCAGCACTTTCGAACGGCAATGGCCGTGGCTGTCTCCTCCTGATTGGTGGAGTTGGCCCAATAGCCGTAGCGCCACCGTCCTGACGTCAGGACAGTGTTCAAATCTGGATCAGTTTTTATCAGATCCGTTGCAGACCCTTTTTTAGAGATTTGGGTATGGAGGAAAATAGAGAGGGTTGTGTTTTCTGACACTTGGTGAGTTCCCTGGAACACCGGGGACACATATTCATGTATAAAAGACGTACAAAAGTGCATTTTGCATGATAGGTCCCCTTTAAATGGGTAAAGATGGTCGCTTAACGTAGCCTACTACCGTACAACCTGCCTCAGCGCCCCTAAATGTCGGCACAAGAGTAGACATGCAGAGCCGGACCGACGCAGTAAAGTTCTACACCGCCTGACAGCAGATATGAAACAATAATTTAAAACAAGATGTACCGCAAACATGCCGGTGTTACCGAATAAAACGTGGGACGAACAACTGGTGATATTCTATAACGGTAGGCAGATGTATCAGGGGCGTGGCCTTGTCGAATAACCAGGAAATACACATTTCGATCGCTTCTTCTGTCGTTTACATTCATCTTTTGGTATATTTGGCTAGATAGGAACACTTTGATGCACATTCAGTACCAGTGTGTGAGGTTGTGGTTGCGATGCCGATATGCGGACGCGTACAGCGAGGACTAAAAAAAGACACATGAGGTGACTGGGGATGTGTGTTCAAAACATTGCAAGCTTGAATAAATCATTTAAACCATTTATTTTTGCCAGACTTATTACTGAATATCATTCTTAATGTGATACCAAGTCCATCTGAGACCTGTGTACACCTTCAGACAGCCTCCAAGTGAAGCACACGTTGTTTACTCACAGTTTGAAAGCAGCGTGGAGAAGTCTTCAGCTGTGGAGCTGTGATCCGCCCAGGATAAACTGTGATACGACTTATGTGGCTTGTTATTGTTGTCAGTTGATACGACTTATGTGGCTTGTTATTGTTGTCAGTCTTATATTTGTATCATATATCGTTATTAATATGATGTTGAGTTGATTTGAGACCCGTTTATACTTTCATACCGTCTGTTAGTGAAACATACAGTCTGTCTGAGTTGTTTACACCCATCTCCAACGCAGCGTGGAGAGCTGTGGTAAACTGTGATCCGCTCAGATTAAACTGTGATACGACTTCTGTGGCTATCAACCAGCGATCATGTTTAATATTAAAGACTACACACATTGATCCCTTATCAAAACGGTATTCTGCACTTTGCCGCACTTATCCAGATAAGATGTGGTCCGTGAGCGCCCCCTAGTGGTCCGTGAGTATATTCAGGGCCGTATCCACCATTGAGGTCACCGAGGTCCGGACCTCGGTAATAATTTCCAAGCTGTGTATATAACAAAACGTGTGAAATAACTGCACTAAACAGGGTTCTTTGTAGTACTTCCATTTACTGCCGATGGGGACGCTGCATAACTACGCAGCCTCGATTAAAGCAAACAGAAGAAGACGACATGTATCAACAAACCACCGCAGCCCGGACTTGTATCGGAGCAGCGGAGGAGTGATGAGGTATCTAGAGATCTGAGTCCAGCGGGCTGCTTGTGTTTCTGTTCATCAGGACATTACAGGACCAGCAGATCCTGTGTGAACGCTCTACGTTAGTCAGTGGACGTCCGACAACATGCACACTAACTTATATTGCAGCTATAGGCTATACTTTGGTTTAAATTGCGTGAATAAACTAGCTAGAGAGCTACAGTTAATTACATTCATCCAATGTCAGAAGGATTACCTTTAAACAAACGTTGTAATGCTTTTCTTTCATTTCAATTTGAGTAAAACATTGAAGATATAACATTGTATTGTTTTCTTTTTACGCTGACTCAGATATAATGAAAAGACTATGCCAGTCGAAGCTCAGCTTTGGTAAGGAAGAGACAGGACAGGCAGAGAGAAAGAGAGAGAGAGAGAAAGTGATGGAAGTCAGGGAGGAACTGCAGGTACAGTCACACAAAAGAATGTAGGCTTAATAACCCCATCTATCTATCTATCTATCTATCTATCTGTCTATCCATCTATCTATTTATCTATCTATCTATTTATCTATAACAAGTCTTCATTTACACTATAGACAATAGGCATAATTTTAAAACAACATATATCTATTGCAGTTATGATGTCATAATAACATACCACATTGTATAAAACCACACAATTAGCTTACATCTTTGTTCTCTTTTGAGAATCAAACAAAACAGATTTAAATAAAAAAAAGAATGCAAACAAACAAGTGAAATGAACTAAATTGCTGAATTGCTTTTAATTCACTGGCAGGAGCGACAAGTGAGGAGGAGCAACGAGGGGAAGATTGAACAAAGAGAAAGAGTAGAGGACAGAGTAATGAACAGGAAGAAGACGGAGAGACTAAAGAAGATGGAAGAGAGGGTGCAGGTTATGGAAAGGAGAGAGACATGGAAAATGAATGTTGACAATGTTGTGTGATCATTTTAGCCTCTTCTGCATGTCCAGATCATTAATAGTAACAATCAACTGATTCTTATGCATTACACTTTCAAAAATAATTGATGCTGCAGCCCACTGACATGGTTTGAAATCAATATATTATCCAATTTGTGACCCCCACAGGACTTAAAAAGCACCTAACTAGATCATGAAAATCCCAAAAATCTCAGGGGGGGTATACCCCCGAACCCCCTTATCATGTTTGGACCTCGGTATTTAGGAAATCCTGGATACGGCCCTGAGTATATTGGTAACATTTCACATTTTAAATAAATACATTTAAGTCTTCCGCACTCTCGCGGGAATATCTCCGCAATTGAGCGAGCTTAAGTTTCTTTCGATTGCATGATATAGCCCAGCGCAACACCTACGTCACACATGTTGCCACTTGTTTGTACCATTTTCTCGCGATTTGTAATCTGTTCTAGAAAAACGATGTGTTTTTGGATATTTGTGGAGTTTGGTGGTCCGTGAGTGTTTTTTTATTGGTTAAGTGGTCCTTGGCATGAAAAAGTTTGAGAAACACTGGTTTAGACAATATAATAATAAAGGGCGGTGCCGGCCGTCAGCGAACCGATCCGGCCTTTCTGCGCGACTGTCACTCAAATGCGGGACAGTCTCAATTTGTGGGACGCGGGACAAATAATAATACACACACACACACACACACACACACACACACACACACACACACACACACACACGCTTCAAATCAAGTTGCATAAATGCTTGAGCTACGTTTTTATTATAATTACTGTGAAATCTGCCTATTATGTTTTCGCCATTATTACAACAAATACACACTTGCAACTGATAACACTGGCAATGATTTTATATTTATTAGACTATTAAAAAAAAAATCATGCTTCAAATAAGTGGGGGTACGGCGTACCCCCGCGTCCAACGCCCCACTACACCACTGCCAGTCACCTCATGTGTCTTTTTTAGTCCTCGCTGTACGCGTCCGCATATCGGCATCGCAACCACAACCTCACACACTGATACTGAATGTGCATCAAAGTGTTCCTATCCAGCCAAATTTACCAAAAGATGAATGTAAACGACAGAAGAAGCGATCGAAATGTGTATTTCCTGGTTATTCGATAAAGGCCACGCCCCTGATACATCTGCCTACCGTTATAGAATATCACCAGTTGTTCGTCCCACATTTTATTCGGTAACACCGCAAGCTCATCCATCGGCTATGACTCCCCCCTCCCCACTGAGCTCGGTTTAATGTGCATAACTTTGGGCAAGTTTCATAGTTTTAAATATTGTAAAGCAAGCAACTGCCGGACTTACGCTCCACAAATACTCACACTAAAAACACGCTAAACACAAGTCAAGAAATATAAACTCACCTTATGATTTTCATTGCTTTTATATTAGTTAACACCAGTGGCAAATGTGAACTCAGCTTTTGACAAACAATGCCTTTTGTGATAACCTGTAACTATGACGAAGATTTGATGACATTAAATAACTTTGAATAACTTTGACCTTGTAGAGATCTCCTCGGAACAGAACCAGCTTACTCCTCCGATGCGGGAAGAAAATATGGTGGACCCCTCTAAAAAAGAAAAGCTTCAACATTTTCAAATAAAGATTTTTTGCAATTTTTTCTGCTTTTCATCTTGTCCATTAAAGTGCCATATTGTTCAAGTTCAATTACGAAACTATTAAAATTAGGGTTTTGAGTCCGTTTTTTATTTTTATTTGTGAATAAAATATTTGTCAATAATAAGAAGCTGACTAATCGGCTGCAGAGCAAGCTGCTGACGTATGTGCTCAGTGGGCGGAGTTACAGAGATAAACATAACTTTTTTCTTATTTCTTAACATGATTGAGACTTATAGAACATACACCCCTCAAGATTAAAATAGTTCTACATGATTGATTGATGTTTCGATGAGAAACATGAATAAATTCTGTCTCATATATTAACTGCATATTTGCAAATTGAACAACCCCACTTTCCCCTTTTTTCAGTGTGTTCCGAAGCATCAGATCTTCAATCTGTCCCGAGAGAAGTCAAACTCAGGTACATTTCAACATGTTATTGAATTTTTATTGAAAGAGTCTTACTTTGTGCTTGAATATTTTGACTAGATCCACATCTTCAGGAAGGCCTAAAGGATCCACCCTAAAAGAAAGTTGCAGAAATATGTGATGTACTGCACACTGATGGGATTGTTACAAAGAAGTATTCATTATTCATAGTAGGATTTTTTATTATAGAAAGACAGCACAGAAAACTTTTGGGACTTTTGGGACCCAAAGGTTTTCTGTGCTGTCTTTCTATAATAAAAAATCCTACTGTGCTGCCCTCAATGTGTTTCCTGAATATACAGTAGTTGAACTCCTTGTCTTGGGGTAAAGACTCATTCCCAGCTCGGAGTGGACAGTCCATCGGTTTCCTGCTGACAACCATGGCCTCAGATTTAGAGGTGTGATCCCGTCGCGCTCCTGCAGGGATTTCTAGCAATACACAATTGCTTAGTAGATCAGACTTATTCTACTACTAATCACTGCTGGCATAACAATACCAGCACTGACCCAATTTCTTCATATTAAGAATTTACCATGATGATTTTTGGCACTTGTATTGGCAGTAAAAGAAGCAGTTTAAATGAGAAGATTGTATGTTAATTATGCATTTATGAGAGATTATTTCACAATCCTATGAGCTATGCTAAAGACAGGGAGAGCTCGGCAAGTGAATCCATTCCCATTTTTCTCATTCATCAGCTCCACAAGAGGCTTCAGAGATTCTGCTGCTGAAAAGACCATACAATAAATGATGTGTTTTGTCTTCCTTTCTTAATGAAGTGATGCTTGAATTAGTACACGTCATGCCTTTGTTTTAAAGTTATTTTATTACAAACCAGTTTAAGGAGCACTTTTATCTGTTTTGGGTTTTCCCTTTCCTGTAGTGGGTTATATACTGCAGTGTTGTAGTCAAGTCACCAATTCACGAGTCCAAGTCACTCTCGAGTCACCACTCTTCGAGTCCGAGTCCAAGTCCGAGTCACCAAGGGAGAGTCGTAGTCGAGTCCGAGTCCAAGTCCGAGTCATCGTGCGCGAGAATTCACGAGTCCAAGTCCAAGTCGCGTCAATCAGTGCGCGAGTCCGAGTCCAGGACTCGAGTACTCCATCTCTGATATACTGTAGGTGGTTGTGCATGAACAATTCCCAAAGTTCCTCCAGAGGGAGTTTCTAATGTATTTCACGTATATATTTTTTGTATTTGACCAGGTATCTAAAATGATATAGATCATAGCATTGAAGTGCCAAATAAAAAAATAATAATTGTAAAACACATTTTATTTGGGGGAAGGCACAGATGCAACACTTTATAAACTCTAACTCTGTGTCTGTTTAGCTTGTACGATGAACTTTGTTCGCCACCATGTATTCTATATCCACTCGTTGCTTCTGTCTATTCAGTGAACTGATTCACTGTTCAACAAAACATTCCTAATACAGATCACATAACTATTGCAAAGAATACAGAAAGGGCTAACAATCTTTTCTTTTCTTTTTTTTACTGCTGCCAGCCTTTTCTTTCTACATGAAGTTTGCCTTTCATAATGGCCATAAATAATAGAAATATCTCATTACGAATGACATTCATATTTAATTTTGGTTAGGAAGTGTATGCTCATTCGTATATAATAATTGTCCACAATTAAAAGTCATTTCTAATTTATGAAGCCAGCTAAGTCACTGCAAAATGCAAGTTAAGCATTGTGTTAACAAATGAAAAGATTCTGTACAGAAAACTGCAAGAGGACAAAAAAAAAGATATACAGATATAGACATTTAAAGTGTCATACTGTTGCTGGTTTATTGTCCATATAGTGCCATTTTCCCTGTCTATAGGCGACACCAGGAATCGGTAGCTGTGCAGCTGCTCACAGGTTAGGCTGCTCTAACCTGTTCACATGAAATAAACAGCATCAGGTACTGCAGAACACACACACAGGCAGTGTGTCTCAGCAGTGAGAAGCCCCAGCTGCTGTGTGATACCCAGCAGACAGGGCCGGTCCTAGACATTTTGGTGCCCTAGGCGAGATTATGATTTGGTGCCCCCCCCCCCCTCCAAGCAATACACAATAGAATATATAAAGAATAAATGAAAAATCTCTACAAAAGACCAATACACTTCAAAAACTGAAACGTATTGACATGTTGGTTACAGATGTAGCACTCTAGAAAGAACTCCAGCCAACAGATTCCTGCCAAAAACCCAAGGGATCCCAGCGGCTGGGAATGTTAAGCCCTCCCACTATTTTCCAAGAGGGCGTTGCCAGATTTTCAATTTCAGTATTTAACCATGAGATGGCGCTTCATTCACAAATACAGAAAGACAAGTTTCATGGACTTTCAGTACTTCAGTTGTGTTTTGGTGAAGAGCATTTGAACACATATTTGTTATGGTTTTCACAGGCTACTACAGTATAACGAAAACACATAAATATTTTAGATCAAATCACGTACAGATGGAGCAGCTTATTTCAGACTCCAGCTTACTGCTTCCTGCCTGCTACCTGCCAGCTACCTGCCTAAGACCTGCCAAAGACCAGTATCTGGGAATGTTAAGCCCTCCCACTATTTTCCAAGAGGGTGTTGCCAGATTTTCAATTTCAGGATTTAACCAGGAGATGGCGCTTCATTCACAAAAACAGGAAGACAACTTTCATGGACTTTCAGTTTTGTTTAGAAGAGCATTTGAACACATCAATATTTTAGATCAAATAAAGTATATCTAATCTTGTAATTCAAAAGAGAAAATGCAGATATTATATAAAAACTAAAGTTAAAATCTTGTTTTTAATGCCCCAAGAGCAATAAAAACACTTGGTAAAAAAATACAAGCTGTAAAAATACTTATATGTATTTAATACTAATAACATAATGATTAATTTAAGATGATAATACTTTTCAGTGTCTGTCTCATGCAGCAGCTGACCCGGCCGACAGTAAAAATAAACATTTATAACTAGTTTAGGTTGTTTGAGAGGTAATTAAAATAGCTAAGGGTGATGATCTGACTTGAAGTGTGTGTTTTTGCTCCTAATTAAATGTGTACAAGATGTGAAGTCAACAGGTATTCACTCAGAGGGGGGTACTGTAGCTACTATTTATATTTAAATGCATATAGGCTCAGTCAAGAATTTGAATGGGATGGGCAGACGTGTGTGATTAAAAATGAGTGTCCAAACTATGGCCAAACTAAGACTTAGTTTTTCAAAAGAGAAAATGCAGATATTATATAAAAAACTAAAGTTAAAATCTTTTAAAGCCCCAAGAGCAATAAAAACACTTGGTAAAAAAAATCCTGAGTGAGGCTTTCATAAATTGCATTTAGCTGACGCTTTTATCCAAAGCGACTTACTATTTAATAAATGATAAATGATTATTCATAACAAATATGACTGATGTGTGATTATTATTCATGCTATATACTGATATAGGGCTAAGTAAGCAATCAATCCTGCAAATTAACCCTTAGTTGTTCAATATATTTATTCAGATAATGTGAGTAGAAATACAGAAATTCTGCTCTCTGTATTTTCTGAGTTCTTGGTCATTTTCCACGGGGCGTTGGGAGATGCCACATCAGCATAAATACAGCGCTGTGACACCACACCTCGGCAGGAGCCGAGGTAGCGTGCAAACCATAGGCGGCTACCCTGAGTTAGGAATTTCATGCTTAGTCACACTGCAGATACTGCACATACAGATGGAGCAGCTTATTTCAGACTCCAGCTTACATACATTTCCCGCCTAAGGATAATATTCCCACAGTGCAGCATAATGTACAGTATCACACTGTATTACAAATTCAAAGTAAATGACTGTGGGTAATACAGCAATTTACTGCCTAGATTACAGATTTTGTTTACAGTGTATGTTGCATGTTTTAAATGTATTGTATTTACTTGTTTAAAATGAAATGTGTTTTAGATTGACTTTTAAAATCTGTCCAGGGAATAACTACAGATGAAAAATAGCCTCAGTCTTGTCTTCCAAAAAGTTTATGACAAGATGTGAAGTCAACAGGTATTCACTCAGAGGGGGTAGGTACTAAATGCCACCCATTTACATGTAGGCAAACAAAGTCAAAAATCAACATACAGTAGGGGGGTGGGGGATGGTGAACAGTATGGTCAATGTTTGTAAACACAATCCCCAGGATGTGTCCTAATCAAACCAAAATAGAAAATGCAGATATTACACTCATAAAAGAAATGGTAGACATATCAGTAGCCTACTCTTAGTGCCAAGTTGTCTCAGACAATCTGCATTTCCTAATGTGGGACAGTTCTGTGCAAAATGTGGGACACTGAAAAGTCTATGTTAAAAAGCCTCAGTCACCTTAATTCATGTAATAAAAACATCTCAGGTCAGTAACACTGAAAGCTAAATGTGCAATACCATGTTCAGCTATGTTACTATTTATAATGTTATTGTTGTTACAACAGAAGATGTTTTTCTTTATATTGAAGTTAAATGCATCAATCTGGTGCACTTTGAGGTCAAAATTAAGAGATTTATGGATACCGCTGGAAAAAGCTGCAGTACATATGCCGAGCTTGTACGTAGCGCTGTAACTTCCTCCACAAAAGCAGCCTTCTGTTTATTCAACGTGGTGGGGGCCGAGGGAACCGGGCAGAGTTTTTCGCCGATCAACGTGTGTTAAAGTTTAAATCTTCCTTATTGAGCTTTAAAACAAATGAATAACGACTATATATAATAAAATACACGGAGCCTGGCCTCTCTTTGTCCTCCCTCTCTTCTGACAGCGTCAGTGTCTGTCTCATGCAGCAGCTGATCCAGTAATGAGTGACCCGGCCGACAGTAAAAATAAACATTTATAACTAGTTTAGGTTGTTTGAGAGGTAATTGAAATAGCTAAGGGTGATGATCTGACTTGAAGTGTGTTTTGCTCCTCCTGCTGCATCACAGCTGTGTATATCACCATTCTTTAATTAAATGTTTGATAAGTGCATGCAGATCACAGTACAGTAAAACACGTACACAGATACATTATTTTGTATTTTTAATACATTTGACAATGTCAATTTCACTTTCCACTATGTCCACCGTTATTTTTGCACAACCAATGGCAGAACTTTATTGAGGCCTGTAATTAGTCGACTACAGGTATCTTGGGTCAGTCTTGTCTTCCAAAAATCCTGTATCGCTTGCATCAGCTCCTGCTTCGAGCCTGGTTTAGCCTCCTTCCGAATGAAGTCTTTCATCAAGTGCCAGACCGACTCGATGGGATTCAAATCCGGAGAGTCGGGTGGAGTTTTAACCCAGTTTATTCCCTCAGCCGCAATTGCAGCTGCAGCCGCACTGTTTCGGGTCATTGTCTTGGAAGAAGCGGTGATCCGACCCAAAATGTTCCCTGATGTATGGACTTGCAGCTTCCTTGATGATACTGTTTTCAAAGTAGATTCTGTCCATGATTCCTTCAAAGATAACCAAAGGGCCTCGACCGTGGCGCGAAATCATTCCCCAGACATGCAACTTTCAGAGCCATGTATTCAGTAATCAGTAACTGATTACATTTACAAAGTAACCCTCCCAACCCTGTTCATATCGCAATATATTCCAGAAGTCTGAAATGCAAAACATTTCCCACATTAGGGCAATTCACCTATACTTAACCCCAAATAAAAGAACCCAATAAAAACAGTTGTTAAATAATAGTGAAGTCACGTTGTAATAACAATAACTCATCTCTCGGTTTGAGTGTTCTTTTTCTGCTTTGCCAAAAGCCACTGTGTCAAGTGTCTAGTGACTATTTCTCTTAGCGGATGCATGTACATTTAAATCAATACATACAACTATTTTTTAAATCAATAAAAATATTTTCTAAATCCATAAAAGCATTTCAATTAAGATTGGGAGTCATGTCGATACTTTGTTGAGAATGTGGCCATGTAATAAGCGGGATAATTTGCAGCGACTTGGTCATTGTGGGGAAAAATAACACCCAGGGATCCTGATCGTTTCAATGAAGTTGAATACAGAATATTCATATTTGTCAGTGATTTCATGTCAATTCGGCGAACATAAACATAAATGATCGTGGTGAAGATGATGATTAAATTAGGATTAAAAATCGAGAGCCGGCTGCATTTCCTCTCGTTCGTTTTTTTCGACTAAACAACATTATTTTGTTAAATAACAACATGGTGATGTTTTGTAAATGATTACATGTCTTATTTAGCACAGACTATGATCCTATCCGTGACATATTGATCTTAACAAAGATCCGCTATACAGTAGTACCAGACATACTGTACATCCAGCGTACTGTATCGAAGTTGATTTCACATGAGCTCCAGTGTGGAACCCCACTGCACCCCTGGTGGATCAATGATCCATTGTAGCTGGCTTCACAATAATTACATTTATTTATCACGGGGGCGGTCTCAAGTCAGACTGGGGGCAGGCTCTTCATCACTGGCCTTTCACGGGCCGTTCACGGGCCGACCACGACCCTCACGTTTCAAACTGTCCTAAATAAGCTGCTACATCTGTATATGAGTTTGTCACTAAGTTTGCTTCGGTGAATATGTCCTCCCAGGTATCCTGGGTAATATCTACGTTCATTTCTAATTCCCATCTTTGCTTTATATTCACCGAGCTATCCAGATTCATTAATAGGAATATTTAATATAATTTACCAACTATTTTCGGTCCTTTATTTCCCAATTTTAATTGTATCAGATAATTTTCTATTGGGGTAGGTTTTCTGAATTGTTCCCATTCTTTGTGGGTGGTAAGGAAATGTCTGAGCTGCAAATATCTAAAAAAGTCTGTTTTAGGAATATGGAAATCATTTTTTAGCTGTTCAAATGTCCTAAGATTATCTTTATCCAGTATCTGATATAATGAAGTCAAGCCATGTTCCGACCATTTTTTAAACCCTGCATCTAAATTATTAGGCATAAAGGTTCTCATATGTGACCCGCTCTATCGAAATCAGTCGGAAGTTGCAACGGCTCATTTCAAAATAAACGTGGATTTGCGTAAAAAACAATTTTTTCGGGGGTCGGGTGTTTTGTTTGATTTTAAATAAACAAAGTCTTGGCTTTCAGAATATGAAACTTTTATTTCCAAAATCACACGATAAATACATTTGTGAAGCTTGTGAAGGGAAGATGACAGGCACCTCTCACTCGCAATCTGCTGTTCCGTAGCGCAGCTCTCCCCCTCCGGCTGAAATTATGAATGTAAGGCATATAGTAATCATAGATAACACGGCAGGGTCCGTTACAGTTTGTTTTCATCTGATTTCAATTAAACAAAGTCTTGGCTTTCAGAATATTAAACTTGTTTCGGCAAATTTAGCTGATAAATACAACTATGAAGCTTGTAACGGCATATTTACAAGCGGAGAACGGAGTAATTTAACGTCAAAGCAAGCATAACAACAGCCGGTGTTTCTCGTGAGTGTTTTCCCCGGGAAACAAACACAATATACACAAACGCAAAAATACACAAACACACACACACACACACTCGCGAGCTTCCCCCAGACCAGTAATCCAAACTGAAATATTTTCCCTCCGGACTATTTTGATCATTTGCTCCGCTAATAATCAATCAGATCGATGGATTCCAGAGAAGAAGAAACTTTGAAGGCCTTTTTCTCAAAATGATGACTCGGTGACAGTCATTATATAATGTGACATATTTTGCTTAATATTTGGAGTGCAAAAACAATCTTGATATCATTAGAAAGCTAGGAATCTCCTCTTTCCAACAGTGTATACAACTCGAAATGTGTCTTCGGGTCAATGCGACTGATTTCGATAGAGCAGGTCATATATAACCAATATTTGTTAGCGGTGAAATTTTTTTGGGTAACCCAAATGCTGATTGTATTTTTTTCCATATTTTTAAAGTAGCTGCAGTCCATTGTCCCATTTCCTTTATGGGGGCATCTGAAAAAGGTAATATATGCAGAGGCTATGGGCACATACTTTGCTCAATATTAAGCCAGCGTGTGTAAGTACAGTTCTGGACCCACGCTACTAAGGGTTTCATCTGTGCAGCCCAGTAGTAGTATCTTAAATTGGGAAGTTTAAGACCTCCATCTGGCTTAGATAGCTGTAGTGTTTTAAGCCTAATTCTTGGGCGCTTCCTTTGCCATATGAACTGGGAGATTAGTTTATCCAAGGTGTCAAAAGTCGATTTAGGGACTTCAATAGGTAGCATCTGAAATAAATAAAGTAACCTGGGGCAAAGCATTCATACGTATTGTCTCCACACGACCTAGTAGAGAGAGGGGGAGTGTAGACCATCGGTCCATATCGCTACCATACATTTAATGAATTTTTATAATTGTCATCATATAGATTATGTGCTGATTTGGTGATATATATCCCAAGGTACTTAAAGCCGTCTTTCGACCATGTATAATACTCTGGAGTTTTGTACTCTGTGATATTCTACCATTAATATCCATGGCTTCTGTTTTCCTACGTTAATTTTGTAGCCTGAATAATATCCATATTGGGTTATCAATTTCTTTAAATGGGGTATCGTTGTTGTCGGTTCTGTTAAATACAGTAATACATCATCTGCATAGAGAGACAACTTATGCACCTCACCATTTATTTCAATTCCTTTTATGCTCATATCATCCCTTACCAGTTGTGCTAACGGCTCAATGCTAATGGTAAACAGGAGGGGGGATAGAGGGCACCCCTACCTACATCCACATTCCAATGTAAATCTGTCTGATCCAAACCCATTAACCTTAACAGCGGCTTGTGGTTCTGATAAAGTGTGTGTATTCAATTAATGAAATTAGGGCCGAATTTTTATCGTTTTAGTGTTCGAGTCAGGTATTGCCATGATACCCGATCAAAGGCCTTTTGGGCATCCAGTGATAAAATCATTGCTTCATTTTCCTTATCCCTCTGATATGACATTATATTAAACAGCCTTCTAATGTTATCTCCATAGTGTCTCCCAGTAATAAAACCTGTCTGATCAGGATGAATAATATGAGTGATAATTTTACTGACCCGTTTAGCTAAAATCGCTGTTAGAATGCGCAAGTCTCCATTCAATAATGATATTGGCCTGTAAGATTGGCATTCAGTCGGATCTTTACCCTCTTTATGTATTACTACTATAGTGGCTTCTCTCCAGGAGGGAGCCATAATCTTTGTCTTTAATGCGTAGTGGTACGCTTTTAATAAAAGTGGGGATAAAATGTCAACGAAAGTTTTGTAGAATTCATTAATGAATCCATCTGGTCCAGGATTTTATTATTTTTCAGAGTAGCTATAACTAGCTTAGTTTCCAAATCTGCTATTGGATCGTCTAATCCCTTGGCCGCTGATTCTGTTAATTTAGTCAAATGTATGTCTTTCAGAAATGTTTCCAATTGTGTATCATCAGTGTAGGTGTCTGAGTTACTATAGAGGGATTTGTAAAACTCTGCAAAGGATGCTGCTATTTCATCTGGTCTAGTGTGGAATTTGGAGTCCTTTGATTTTATTCTGTTCACTATATTAGACGACTGCTGTTTCTTTAGTCTAAATGCCAGTAGTCGACTTGCCCTATTACCGTATTCATAATATCGCTGATTAGTGAACCTTAAGTTCCCCTCAATCTTATCTGCTAGTAAGCTGTTAAGTTATCTACGGGTTGCATTAAGGGTTTTAGTAAGACACGGTGTGGCAGTTCGTTTATGCTCTTTTCTAGTCCCTTTATTTTATCCTCTAATTCCCGTTGTTTGGCATCCTTTTTCTTTTTATTAGCACACGTGTACGAAATGATACGACCTCTGATAAACGCTTTGGCACAATCCCATAAATAAGAGGTGATGTTTCTGGTGAGTCATTAGTTTCTAGATAGTAATTAAGCTCTGATTTGATAAAAGTGGTAAAATCTTTATCATTAAGGAGGGACGTGTTACGTCTCCACTGTTTAGAGATTGGTCTATGGCCTATGTTCCATTAAGTTCAATGGGTGAGTGGTCAGAAATAGTAATGGGCATTATCTCTATGTCTTCTACTCTATGCAGCTCTGATCTGGATGTACAAAAAAATCAATCCTAGAGTACGATGCATGTCTACATGAGTAGAATGTAAAGTCCCTGCTTCTCTGATTCCTGCTCCTCCAGATATCTACCAAACCTAGCTCAATAGATTGATGTTTAAGCATTTTACTCATTCTGGGGAGGGGAGCTTTTGATGAGGGTTGTCTGTCCATGTGTTGTGATAAAACACAGTTGAAGTCCCCCCCCATCATTAAGAGTCCAGAGCTATGCTGTACTATATTATTGAAGATTGTTCTGATAAAGCCAGGATCGTCTTCGTTCGGTGCATATACATTAATAAGAGAGACTTTGATACCATCTATTGACCCATTTACCAAAATATATCTTCCCATATTATCTTTATGTATTAGTGTTGGTATAAAATTGATCTGTCTGTGTATTAGAATAGAAACTCCCCTTTTCCTCCCTGACTGGTGTGAAGAGTAATACACCTTGTCTGCCCAGGACTTTTTAACCTGTTACGCACCATCCGCCCGGTACCGGGCGGATAAACGCGTCATTTGCAGGAAACAACGTCTAAGGAATCTTAATATTTAATAAAACTATGAATGTAAAACATTCATAGTTTTATCCATGTAACGGGAAGAAACTCAGCTAACTGATCTTTTTAATTTTTTTTCTCCAAAAAAACCCCACAATGCTAACACTCAGCCTCTGAATTAGCCACGAGCGAAAAAATGTAACCTAAAACGGCACTTAAACTCACAATAACTCCCTTATTACTTATCCTAGATGCACAGCCAACCACTCGTTTTTTGGTGTCCTGGAGACACAGAATCTGTGTAAAAAACCTCAATACTCAGTGATAAACATTTGCGACGCTATAAACGAAAGCGTACATCATAACATGTGGAGCTAAGTAGCTAGAAACGCTAACATGGCTTACCTTGGTCAAAACTGGTCTTCAATGGCATTAAAACGATAAAAAAACGATGCTGCAGTTAATCCATAGGTTCATCCAATGTATCTGTGCCCTCTTTTTCTGATAATCCATAAGCAATAAAACTGCTTTTTCGTTTCCAAATGCCAGAGCGAGAGATCTCTTCACTCTGCTGCACATTTACATGCGCACAGCCCCCACATTTTCTCTTCACAACGTGTGTGTTTGGGAGCCTCCCCCTTCGATTCTATTGGCTCTAACGGTCAGAAAGAGGTGTCAACCATCCAAATCGACCAAGGGAGGCCAGAGATATGGAAAGAAAAACATTTTCACCCAAATCACCTCAAAGGTGGGGTGGTTTTGGCTAAACCTCTCTAAAAAGGTAAAATGTCACTTGTTTTGCATCAATCTTGATACAGGGTACTTATTATATGTTGTACTTTGGATTCCTAAAGCTTTTAGTCTACTAACCCATCATCCAAGGATAGTTTTCACTATCTGTAAAAAGATCATCTTTGGACGGACACTATAATTTACAGTTTTTTACTATGTAAAATCTGAATTTTCTTTAAAATAAAAAACATTTATATTGATTCTGACACTTCTACATCCAACTCACAGATGTAACCTTGCTTTGATAAAAGAAATTATTCATATAACCCTTTTAGAAGTTAAGTTGCAGTCATTTGTTTTGGGCATGTCATTTTCGAGCCTAAAACATGAAAAACAGGCTTGGTGCTTAACAGGTTAAGCTTATCGTGTTCATCATCGGAGAGGTGGGTTTCCTGTAAGAATGCGATATGACATTTTGCTCGCTTCAATTGGTTTAGTACTTTCTTTCTCTTAATAGCACTATGTAGGCCTTTAACATTATAAGTCACAACTTTAAGTGATCCCATTGTAGTTTGAAAAAGAGTATTGAATAGCAAAATATAAACAAAACAAAAAGGAGTGGACTGTGAATATGCTTAATACAGCTGTGCTATATATTACCATCTTCAGATAGGGCCATTTGGCAGTTTCAATAGTTGGATAATATGGTAGTTCAAGGTTCAAGGTTCTTTATTGTCAAACTAACATAGCTACAGAGTAATTATGTCGTTGAAAATCTTATGATCAGTAGTGTTGACCTTACATTGAACTTAGGATCCCGGGGGAACAGGGGGATCAGAATCAGTAGAACAGAGAGAACAAATAAACATGTGTTTATCATCATGTGGTGAGGGGCGGGACCTAGTCCCTAGCTGCTTAAATACAAGCAGCGAAAAGGCAGTTTAGATAAAGTTCGACTGCACTGTGTGCTAAGATATAAGGGAAGTCAGGTGTTACTCAGGCTCCTGCAGAGCTTAATATGTTTTATATTTGAAATAATTAAGCATAACGGCATATACGAGTAATACAAACAAAATAGTGTCGCAAATAATGATTGGGTATGAAATGGTACATAGCCATTCATATATAAAGAACTTATAACAGATATTAATTATCTTATCAAGTGCAATGGTTTTCTTTGGCAAACATTAGTATTCAGAACGGGGTTATTAGCTTAAGTGTGTTTATGTGCGTTATGTGGACTATTTACATACTGGCGTTGTGGTTTTCAATGCTGGTGGTCAGTGTTCATTCACTTCTCAGTCTCTGGGATGACTTTCTTTAGCACGTATTCCAGAGCCTTTGCAGGGTCCAGAAATTCCTTTTCCTCGTCTCTAACTGAGATCTGCATCCGAGCAGGGAACAGAAGTCCGTAGCTAACTCCCTGACGTCCTCGTAGCATCTTCCTCATGTCCGTGAATGCAGCTCTGGCTTTAGCTACGTTGTTGGTATAGTCGGGGAAGATGGATATCCGTTTTCCATTGTAGTTGAGTGGGGCTCTGTCTCGGGCTCTTCTAAGCACCTCCGCTGCGTCTCCGTCATTCTGCAGCTTGGCGATAATGACCCGTGGTCTATCCCCCGGCTTCCACTTCATAAGGCTGCGGTGTGATCGGTCAATTTTGATGTCTCGGTCAAGATGTAGTGCTTCGTTGAGAAGTTTGGAAATAGCTTCGGGAGTGCTCGAGTCTGGCTGCTCATCTACGCCTACTATACGAATATTCCCCCTCCTCATCCTACCTTCCATGTCTTCACTCTTTTCTTGAAAGCTCTTTGACTTGGCTTTTCAGGTTTGTTACGACAGTTTGTAGCGAGTTTACTTCGTCAGACCATGTCGACAGGCCTTCCCCTACGTCCTTAATGTCTCCCTTCATTTGATCCATTTCATCCCGAATTGCAATTGTGTTGGTGGTGATTTCTGACCTGACAGCCTGCAGTTCACTTTTGAGGAGGCCAAATTCCTTTGCAAGGGCGTTCTTCACTTCTTCCCGTAACATATTAGCCAAGTCTCCCCTCACGACAGGACGTCTGCCTTGATCTTTTCAGCGGTTATATCTGTGGCTTCGGTCCGGACAGGTGACGCTCCGTTACGGTTGGCTGGAGTACCCTGCATCGGGGATTGTTCAGGCCTTCTCGTATATTTGTATTTCCGGAGATTTGCCATCATCAAAGTCGGAATTTCTGACTTAGTTAAGGTTATAATATCTTCAAGCTTCTTTTAGTGAGGTTTAATCTGGTTTTGATGTGAATAACGCCGTTTAAGTATAAAACTCTGCAGGAGCTCTGAAAAAGACGTCTCACTCCATACCCTGCTCACTAGCGCCCCGGCACTTGTCTTTTTAAACTCATAATCTGGTGTTGTGCGCTCCCTGTGAAGCTGGAAGTAAGATTTAAAACAACTGCAGGGTGGGTTGAGTGACCCCTTCTCCCTATCAGATATTGGTTGTGTTGGAGCAGAACACCTATCTGGTGGCTGATAGCCCCCTCTCCGCGCCGTTCGTTGGATGAGGCTTGATCTCTATTTAATAAAGAAAGGAATTGAAAACACCGGAATCAAAAGTTATAACAATTATCTGAGTTCACTGGTAGGAAATAAAACACGTATACTTAGTTGTACAGAGTACTCCGGACTTCAGATTTGTGATGCGATGCGGATACAAGTATCGGGACCAGCCAACTCACCAAACAAGAAGCATTTTACATACAAAAACAACAGTATTCATATTCATATTTTGGGGCGGAGATGGGTTGACTTTTCCCTTCCCCTTTTACTCCAAAGCGAATTAGAGAGTCCGTGAGGAGGAGCTGTGTGAGCTGCTCACATCCCCCAGGTGTTTTTACTGGTTGGATTCACTTCTGGTCGGGTTCAATACAGCGAATCAGAGTTCTGACCAGAACGTGAGATTCTAAAGTTTCACAAGGTCAAAGTCAATCTTATCTCTGCCCTGATATCCACTCCCTTACTTTCCCATGGGATTTTTCACATAAACTATTCTTTCTCATACAATTAAACCTTGTACACAGATATAATGATGCCCATAAAGAACCTTGAAAAAGAACATGTGTGTGTGCTCTGGTGAAAAGGAGCTGTGTGTGTGTGAAACAGGATCTCTGGGTCAGTGAGTTGTAAGTGAGAATATCATTTCTATATATGTGATTACTTAAAACAGTTCAAACAATACATGTTCACTAAAATACAATTCAAAATAAAACATGTTTACGTCAATACAGTTTAGAATCATATCTTTTTACTTCAGTTGTCAAAAATATGCACCATTACAATGAGTGATCCAAGGCCCCGCATGTCCTCCAGGAGGTTCGAGGGTTACTGCCCCTTGAGGCACCTAAGACCTTGAGACCACAGCTCCCCACCGCGGCTTCGGCAATAGAGGCTTTGAACACCGCCCACTCTGGTTCAATGTCCCCAACCTCCACAGGAATGCCCGAAAAGCTCCGCCGGAGGTGTGAGTTGAAGGCCTCCTGAACTTGGGCCTCCTCCAGACGTTCCCAGTTCACCCAAACTACACGTTTGGGCTTACCAGGTCTGTCAAGAGGCTTCCCCCGCCACTCGACCCAACTCACCACCAGATGGTGATCAGTTGTAAAGTAAACAGATATGGTTCTAAACTGTATTGAAGTAAACATGTATTATTTTAAACTGTATTTTAGTGAACATGTATTGTTTGAACTGTTTTAAGTAATCCCATATATATTGTCTTCTCACTTACAACTCACTGACCCAGAGATCCTGTTACACACACACATACACCTCCTCCCACCAGCACACACACATATTCTTTTCAAGGTCCTTTCTGGGCATCAATATATCTGTGTACAATGTTTGGTTGTCTGGGAAAGAATAGTTTGTGTGAAATATTCCTTGGGAAAGTAAAGGAGTGGATACAGGTGCAGAGATAAAGATTGACTCTGTCCTTGTGTACTTCCGAATCTCACGCTCTGCTCAGAAGAAAACATAATTTTTTCCCAGAACTCTGATTCACTGTATTGGACCCGACCAGAAGTGAATCCAACCAGTAAAAACACCTGGGGGAGTGAGCAGCTCACACAGCTCCTCCCCACGGACTCTCTGATTCGCTTCGGAGTAAAATGGGACGGAAGAGTCAACCCATCTCCGTCCCAAAATATGTATATGAATACTGTTGTTTATTCATGAAAAATGCTTCCTGTTTCTGACTGGCTGGTCCCGATACCTGTATCGCACGGCGGTAGAACTGGAAGTCCAGAGTACTCTGTAAACTTGTATAAGTGTTTGTTTTTTTACCAGTAAAATCAGATTATTGTTATAACCTTTATTCCGGTGTTTTGAATTCCTTATTTTATTAAATCTAACCAGGCTCATCTAACGAACGGCGCGTAGCAGAGGTGGGCTTTAAGCCACCACCACAGTGTTTGCTACAACAGTTGACAACTCCGCCCCTCTCTTTACCCGAGTGTCCAAAACATACGGCCTCAGGTCCGATGATACAATAACGAAATCGATCATGGACCTTCTGCCTCGGGTGCTCTGGGACCACGTACACTTATGAGCATCCTTATGTTCGAACATGGTGTTTTTTATGGCCAATCCATGACTAGCACAGAAGTCCAGTAACAAACCACCACTCCGGTTCAGATCAGGGGGGCCGTTCCTCCCAATCACGCCCCTCCAAGTGTCTCCATCATTGCCCACATGTGCGTTGAAGTCTCCCAGCAAGATTAAAGAGTCCCCTTCAGGAGCCCCATACAGGACTCTTTCCAGGGTCTCCAAGAAGGCCGTGGCCATGGTTGTGTCAGTTACAGAATTTAAAATGATGAGTACAAAAATAACGTATACAAAAATAATAGAAACAAAACTTTGGACTCTTTTTCAGGTGTAAAGCAAAAAATAGGTTTTCACTTTAGTGTTCAATCTATACAAATCTAAAGACAATTCGTCTTTTGAGCTGTTTCTATCTCAATGTCTCTTGATCTTATTTATATTTATTGTTTTGTTCCAGCTCTGCCAAATCAGTCCTAACTTCCAAGAATGTTCTGGAAGTTGCCAGTGAAGGGTGATAGGTGGTGCCAATTTGCTCCTTTTTTTTTTACCTTTAAACCGGAGCGCGTTTGAAGTTCGTTACAACCTCTCACGGTTCCGACTACCAGGAATCAGCCCACTGTCTTTTGTGAACTTTCACCCTCACCCAATCACCTGGCCGAACAGGAGTCTCTTCTGGTGTCTCGTCTGGTATCTCTGCAGTTTTTCCTAGCCTGTGTAGACAAAACTTGGATAATATTACTCAGAGCTCTGACATATTCATCCACTTCTATTTGTCTAATATCTAAAACTGGACCACTCCCTCCTTGTCTGGGAGGCCCAGGCTTTGGTACCTTTTGTTGTTATGAGACCTATTGTTGACAACATTTGATTATTTATTAACTACAACATCACCGAAATCAATTATCTGATTAATCATGGCATTCCCTCCTTTGAGCATAAAATGCTCAATTAATATTGCAATGATTACCCTATTATGAGTAGGACATGGAAAACCCATAAGTAAATAAAAAATTCTCCTTGTACCCACAAGGCGTACAAAAATAGTGTGATGTATCGTTTTCCGATGGTATAAATGCATATGTACTAAAAATCTGCCATTAGAACAAAGAATAGTTTACATCTTGTTAGTTCAATAATGGCTTTTGTCATGGTATTATTTTTCCTTGTTGCTGCGAAAAAACAACACCCTTGGTGTTGCTAATGCGTCTAATAGCACTAGGACTAGAGGCTTGGCTGACACTGCTGAGTGCAGCTGAACAAACATGTCATGACAAAATAATATTTCTGTAAACTAGAGGGAAAATGCGAACTATTCTCACAGAGGGTTACATACAGAAGAACATGAAGGGCTGGGCCCCTCACTGAAAGTGAGATATGTTACCTTATGCACTAAATTATAAATCAGGAAAATCAATCCAACGTACACCAATTATGCCTCATTCTTGAAACTGCTGTAAAAACACTACAACCTTTCATCTCAGCGCTCAATTAGTCTTAGTTTATTTAGTTTGCAGCTCATGCCTTAACCTGTTAAGTACTTGGATGGAATTATTAAGTTATCAAAGATGAATTACTAATCCACTGAATAGTACCTTTGTATTCTTTATAAAAATATCCTATGTTTAATACTTCAAAGTGTCCACTAAAATGTATAACAATTGTTATGTGAGTGCTTTTAACTGTTAGAAATGCAAATGCAATTTATAATGTAAAAACGCTTTAAATGTAATACATAAGACTCAAACAGCAGTGAATTAAATATTAGAGTATTTTAGAGTCTGTGAAATAATATCTGTAATGTACGCTACTTTTAAATATAAATGTGAAATGTAAATATTCTAGGTTGCAGAATGTATTAATTGCAATACATTAAATCAAAAACCTGTGTGTTTATACACACGTTTATGAAACAGTCCTATGTGTGATGAATCTGACTTTAAAATCTGGTAATTTAATTTTTTTAATTTAAAATATTTAGAATGTAAAAAAAAACAAAGATTTTGCAAATTAAGAAAATCAGACATTTTTCAAATTAAAAAATGGTGTGTATGGTTCTGAGTTTAAAATATGAAAATAGGAATTATGGTGAAAATCCAAATATACTGTATAGTGTATACTCAAGTTTATGAAATTATGCAAATGTCATAAAATGTGTTAACTTCAATACTTCAATAAAGAACAATGTGTTTGTGTACTCTACAGTCTAGGTCGAAACCCTATTATGTAAGGATTCTTATTTTAAAATTAGAAACCACATGTAATCTCTATCTGTGTGTGGTGAAGTATGTGTTAATTTATAACACTTGAAATTAAACTTCAGCATATAATAGTAATTCTGACTAAAATGTGTTATGTGTCGTATTTATATGTTTTACTACTGTAATGTGCAACAATTTAGTACAACCAGCAGAGTGCGCTGTTGTAATTTTCAGTTTCATCCACCAGAGGTAGCTGTAGTAAAACTGACTTCTATTTAACACGAATAAGCTTCTGTTTCTTAAAAATAACTTTAAAATGGGAAGAAAATTACAATATGGTTCAGTCCAACTTTCCTAGTGATTAAAACGTCTAAACACCCTTGAGCAATTGGAAACAATAAAGCATAAACACGCCAAAACACATTTGAAAGCACAAATATTTCAACATTCAGTTTGGAGAGCTTAAGATCCAATATCTGACAACACACTGCACAGTATAGAATACAATAATCCTTCTTAACAAACACAAAACTCCAACTACAATATTTATAGATAAACCGATTTAGCAAAATGAACTATTTTCTAATTAAAAATGTGACAAAATAACAATGATTTGTCTTTCACAAGATGGTGGTCAGAAAGAATGACTTTTGACCTCATGGGGTAAAATGGATGACAAAGAACAAAGGAATCTTTGGCCGTGTCTCAATTCAGGGGTTTCATCCTTCGAAGGGTGCATTCGTAGACCGCATACGTCACTTCCGCCGAAAGAAGGCTGTCCCAATTTGAAAAAAAGACGAGACTCCTCCGAATGCGGCCCACGAATGCAGCCTTCTTTTCCCCAATTTGAAGGATACATCTGATGTACACTCCGCAGCCTACCATATCCCAGGGTGCAATGCGCGAGGGAAGAGTGAGTTTTTTTCAAATGAAATGGCTTCCGGTCTCCCCAGCAGAGTGGATTTAAAAGCAGCAGCAAGCGGAGGAATCACTAATAAATGTGAGTATTGGGTTTTAACTTACTTTAAATTAACTAATGTCACACACGTCAAACCCAAGGGGCATTAAAATGTACATTTTCGTTAAATAATACGGATAAATATGTGACGCTAACTAGCTAGCTGGACGTACTGCACTGTTTACACTTATTTTTAATTCAATTCAGAAGTTTACTAAAGTCATACAGACATCTTGGCTCTGTTATAGATAAGTTATAATGTATATTACATAAATAGACCAAAGTGAAAACATTTAGACCGGTATAGCCTACAGTACGGTGGGATTTATAAAAGGCTACCCTGACGTGTAGCTGCTGTTAGCTTTATTTATTTCTCTGACATGTTGCAATGTTTTACTGTTTATTAAACTTTGGGACAACATTACAACCTTTGTGTTCAGCTCATGCTGCTTTGAGGTAGGGCTAAAAGAAAAGCCTATTTGAAATATTTCCACCAGATTTGATAATCTTTTATTTAGGTTAAAGTGTATTTAATGTATCCTAATCCCATAATAATAAGACAATCACAAATAGACAGCAGCCTTTTGCTTGATGTTAGTTTGTGCAGTGCTGTCAAAGGGATGCAGGTGTGACTGTCTTCATATCTTTAGTTTTTTAAAACCAGAACAGTACATCATTTTGAATGATCCTTTAGGGATTGCTTGTCTGAAATGCTTAGAGTTACATTTTGCAATAATACTTCTGCAACCCTGTGTTTAATATGATTAATTCACTTTTTTATTTTTCTCTTGTTTTTCTCTGTAATTAGGATAATTCTGGAGAAATGGATCTGCTGGAGAAGGAACCCTAATCTGAGAAGTGCACAGCGGATCATCAGGACAGAGCTGCCATCCAGCTGGACACCCCGTGGTGCTGAAGAAAGCAAAACGGCGATCAGGAACATCCTCCACCCAGACCTCTGCTTACTGCCGTCCTAGACTTGTGTCTTAGTTTCAGAATTAGATTTTGTATGTGTCCTTTCTTTTAATAGATATTTAACAATTATAGCTTGAGTCTGTCTGATTCCCCAAACAACTGCTTCTATATACTTGCTGCACATATAATACAAATAAACAACTCCATAAACACACTTTTGCTGATATTTGTGTTACTGCTGGTGATGTTAAATAACATGATTGATTTCCTCTCTCAATGATGAAAGTTATAATAATAGAAGACATGAAGCTGCAGAGAGAGGATGGATATATTCTTACCTCTACTTTGTGATAAGATGAAAATACAATATTAAATTGTAATTGTTAAACACATTGTTTATTTCATTTACTGAGGTTTTAACCATTATTTACAACATGTATACATAAGCAGTGGAATAATAGGATATCTCTAGGTCAAAACTGTCTTCAGTTTAATTTTATTAATACAAAAAATAGGTAATAGAAAATGTTTAATTGTGTATTTCAGCAGAGCAGGGGGTCGCGGTGCTGCTGGACCTGGAGGTGCTGACCTGGGGTCAGTGGGACATCATCTGGGCAGGTTTAGGGGAAGAAGGAGAATATAAACTGTTATGATCATGTGACCCACACAAAGTGTAATCACAATTGCATGTTTATATCTAATATGATTTTATATGACCTGTTTAACAATGGACAGCAGGGGGCAGTAGATGGCAGGGTATCACTGCCGCAAAGGGGTTGGTTATTATTACGCGTCTGCCGTAAAATGTCTGACGTGATGACGGAGTGTTAGCTTGCCAGTCTGGCAAGACCCGCCAAACGAGCAGCAAAAGGCATTCTCTGCTCATAATTTCTCCTGTTCTACAGGTCAGTAATGTGTACAGATTGTCACAAATGTTATAAATCGCAATGTCTTAAGTTTGAAGTGATGTTTAGATGTTGTTTATTATGTTTAATTCCGCGTAGAAGACCACCTCGTGGTGTCTGTGTGTGTATGTGTAATGGCGGTCGCTATTTAGATGTAAGACCACCTCGTGGTGGCTGTGTGTATGTATAATGGCGGTTGCTATTTAGATGTAGTAGACTCACGCTCCCTGATGAAAGTGAATGCAAGTTAATTGTTTATAGCTCCTGTGCACTTTATTAGCTACCTATTTTCAGTGTTAATATTCCAAATGACAAGGTGTGTTCTGTATTATCGATAGCCTATGTGCAATCGTTCTTTAATTATTGTAAATGCTTGTAAGATGCTAATGCTAGCACATTTGAGACTAATGCTAATAGTTATTCTGAAAAAGTACTTAACAGTACATTCTTATTTTTAGTCATGAAGTTAATGACATTTGGTTATAGACAAATGTGTTTATTTTGAATACTTCAAGCATGTTAAAAGTATATTTTGAAGACATGAACATATAAACATGTGTTTATATTGAGAGTAGGAAAAGGACAAGAACAATTGTGTTTTGTTTTGTGCCAATTGTGAATAAGGTCTGGCAAGACCCGCCAAACGAGCAGCAAAAGGCATTCTCTGCTCATAATTTCTCCTGTTCTACAGGTCAGTAATGTGTACAGATTGTCACAAATGTTATAAATCGCAATGTCTTAAGTTTGAAGTGATGTTTAGATGTTGTTTATTATGTTTAATGCCGCGTAGAAGACCACCTCGTGGTGTCTGTGTGTGTATGTGTAATGGCGGTCGCTATTTAGATGTAAGACCACCTCGTGGTGGCTGTGTGTATGTATAATGGCGGTTGCTATTTAGATGTAGTAGACTCACGCTCCCTGATGAAAGTGAATGCAAGTTAATTGTTTATAGCTCCTGTGCACTTTATTAGCTACCTATTTTCAGTGTTAATATTCCAAATGACAAGGTGTGTTCTGTATTATCGATAGCCTATGTGCAGTCGTTCTTTAATTATTGTAAATGCTTGTAAGATGCTAATGCTAGCACATTTTAGACTAATGCTAATAGTTATTCTGAAAAGGTACTTAACAGTACATTCTTATTTTTAGTCATGAGTAATGACATTTGGTTATAGACAAATGTGTTTATTTTGAATACTTCAAGCATGTTAAAAGTATATTTTGAAGACATGAACATATAAACATGTGTTTATATTGAGAGTAGGAAAAGGACAAGAACAATTGTGTTTTGTTTTGTGCCAATTGTGAATAAATTCTGGCAAGACCCGCCAAACGAGCAGCAAAAGGTATTCTCTGCTCATCATTTCTCCTGTTCTACAGGAACATAATCTGTCATCGCGCCCTGCATAGTGGGGCCTGCTACAGATTCTTGGGGGCTCGTCCGGGATCAGCATCGTTTGAGACGACCATATGCTGATCCAGAGATATTGGACCTAAGGACCGGACTGACGACGTGTTGCCGGAGTGAAGGTGCTTCCAGTTAGCGACTCAAGAGGTAGAGAGACCAGGTTAAAGGGGATCTACGCCTAGGAGTGCAGAACTGTTTGCCACAGTTGCCCACAACACACAGGATGGCTGACAACGAGAGGAAGAGACTAAGCTGGTCCATCAAGAAAAGACTTCATCAGTTAACAGCAGATGAAGCGTATGAAGTTGCCACACACCTCGATCCAGTGGAAGGACTTGACTCATCAGAGCTAAACAGGGACGACGAGGAGGGCTGTGTTAAGTATATTGCTGCGAATATGAACAGTGAGACTCTACTAAACCTAGAAGATGAGGGAATGTCAATGTTGTTGTGTCTACAAGATACTGTTGATTTGATTATTGCAAACCGTAGCAGGGGTACAGTGAGTTCCAAAGAGGGTGAAATTGATACTTCTGTTAAGTCACCTCTGATGTTATCTGCTGCTGTTAACGCTAACCAACCACTTGAGCCATTAGACAATCCAACTGAGACTGGCATTCATGACACGGACATACAGAAACTGTTAAGGGGCTTAAAGGAGGTGCAAAACAAACTTCAACACGGTGTCACCACACCTAGTTCAGATACACCGCAACCTCACTCTAGCCAACCCAGTGAGCAGCATATACCTAACTCACCACATACATCTACAGAAGGACTCTCTAATACCACCCGAGAGAGCATGATTTCCCTTAAAGATCTTTCACTTCTGCATAGGAGGGAGTTTAAGATTCATGGAGGGCAGATAACTGACACTTCATCAGACATTAGCTTTAACAGCTTATGTAAACAGATTGAGGAAGGCTGCAGAGAGCAACACACTGACGACGAGATCATTAGAGGGGTGTTACGCATAATAAAGGGTGGAAACTTTAAAGATATGCTGACAAACAAGGAAGATCTTACAGTCACGGAGCTGAAGAGTTTCCTGCAGTCCCACCTTGGCGAGAAGAGCAGCACAGAGCTCTTCCAGGAATTGATGTGTACTAGACAGCATGAAAATGAAGCTCCACAGCAATTCCTATACCGCATGATAGGACTGAAACAAAAAATAATGTTCACCTCCAGGCAGGCAAATGCACTTATTAAGTATGATGCGTCTACACTGAAGGGTGTGTTTTTGAATGCAGTCTATCAAGGCATGGGAGAGAGACATGAGGATGTCAGACGGGAGCTGAAACCACTGCTTGCTGACCCCACTGTGTCTGATGAAGCTCTGTTAAGGCAGGTTATCAAGACTACAATGGAAGAAAGTGAAAGAAAGCGCAGACTGGGACGCAGTTCCAACCGCAAATTGACTCAAGCACACAGCATACTCGCTGAACCTGAAGAAATACTCAGCAGTGTGGGAGAGACTCAAATCAAAAGTAAGGATAATGTCATCCAGAGATTGAGTGCTCAGGTTGAGGCTTTAACACAGGCAATGGAAACACTGAAACAGATATCAACAACGACCCAGGTGCCTGAGGGGCTACATCAAACCACCCACCAGTGTTGCTCGGACAAAACCAGACCAGAGAAGAAGACCAGGAGACCGTATGGGTGCCCACAATGCATAGCTCAGGCTCAACCAAACTGTAGCCACTGCTTTTTCTGTGGGGAGGAGGGTCATCGTGCTATAGGCTGCTTGAAAAGACAGAAGCAGGCGGGAAACGGGCGCCGGTCAGGGCAACGGGACGACCACTGACCGACCCAAAGGACAAGTCCCACCCCCAGGAGGTTACAGCAGCAAGACAAAGCACTGGTCGTACACCTATCAACTCGCAGAAAAATAACGAACAACACCCAATCAAAAAGATAGCTCCGCTAATTGGCCGAAAGTCGCTATTGAGATGTAGCATGAACGGTTACCCCATAACCGCTCTTTTAGACTCGGGGGCCAATGTGAGCATAATAGACAGTGCTTGGAAAGACAGATACTTACCTGGACAAGATATTAGACCCCTCAGTGAACTCATGGAGGATGATCTCTACGTGACGGCTGTCACAGGAGATGCAGTACCTTATGAAGGATGGATTGAAGTGGTAGTAAACCTGCAGGGAAACGATGATCCAGACTTATCTATTCGAGTGCCTTTCCTAGTGAGTCGAATAAAAATAGACAGACCAATAGTTGGTTTTAATGTCATCCAGGAACTCTTTAGGAGTCATGAAAGTAGACCCAAAGTGATATCTATCCTTGTCAACTTGCTTACTGGTGCTTTGGAGACTGACAGTGCTATGGCAGAAGCTATGGTGAGTTTCATAAAGACTGAGCAAAAACAGGAACAACAGAGTGCTGCAGTAAAGATAGGCAGGAAAGAAGTCACTATTTATCCTGGCCAGGTAGCTTATATTAAGTGCAGGGTACCAGTAGATATTAGTGAATCCGACTCACTTGTGCTTTTCGAACCCAATCTAGAAGCTACACCACTGGCACAGCTGAGTGTTGGAGAAGGACTAATGGCGATCCAACAGACAGAGAGACCTTTCGTAAAGGTGCCTGTGTCAAACCATTCCAGAAGTGCTGTGACTCTGCCCAGCTGTACTGTTCTAGGCAACATCGAAACCATTGATAGAGTGATAGAGACAGACAACCCAAGCAGCAAGGACAATCAAGCCCAGGCAAATATAGCCAGTTCTTCCACATCACCACACTCTAACAGTGACAAATCCACTTCTGCACTGTGGCACCCACCTGTGGATGTCAGCCACCTGAGTGATGAGCAACAGATGAAGGTGGAACAGATGTTACACGAGGAATCGGCAGCCTTTGCTAAAGATGATGGGGACATAGGTTGCATTCCCAGCCTGCAAATGTCCATCAACTTAAAGGACAACATCCCAGTTCAGCGCACATACAGTGCAGTGCCCAAGCCCCTTTATAAAGAGGTTAAAGAGTACATCCAAGACCTGCTTGTAAAAGGGTGGATAGTTAAGTCCAAATCTCCGTACTCAGCTCCTGTAGTCTGCGTCAGGAAAAAGGATGGGTCCCTAAGGTTATGCATCGATTATAGAATGTTAAACCAGAAAACAGTACCAGACCGTCACCCATTGCCTCGTATCCAGGAACTCATCGACACCCTAAAAGGCCAAAGCTGGTTCAGCATTTTAGACCAAGGCAAGGCCTACCACCAGGGCTACATTGCTGAAGGATCCAGACACATGACGGCGTTCATCACCCCTTGGGGGCTGTATGAGTGGGTGAGGATACCTTTTGGACTCTCCAACGCCCCTGCTGCTTTTCAGCGCAGCATGGAGGAAATGTTGGACTCTCTGCGTGACAACTGCTGTATCCCTTACCTCGATGACATCCTCTGCTACTCCGACTCCTTCACTAGCCATGTTGAGGGAGTACGTCAAGTCCTGAGAGCCTTGCAGTCCCATGGTGTCAAGCTTAGACCAACAAAGTGTGAGCTGTGGCGGTTGCTATTTAGATGTAGTAGACTCACGCTCCCTGATGAAAGTGAATGCAAGTTAATTGTTTATAGCTCCTGTGCACTTTATTAGCTACCTATTTTCAGTGTTAATATTCCAAATGACAAGGTGTGTTCTGTATTATCGATAGCCTATGTGCAATCGTTCTTTAATTATTGTAAATGCTTGTAAGATGCTAATGCTAGCACATTTGAGACTAATGCTAATAGTTATTCTGAAAAGGTACTTAACAGTACATTCTTATTTTTAGTCATGAAGTTAATGACATTTGGTTATAGACAAATGTGTTTATTTTGAATACTTCAAGCATGTTAAAAGTATATTTTGAAGACATGAACATATAAACATGTGTTTATATTGAGAGTAGGAAAAGGACAAGAACAATTGTGTTTTGTTTTGTGCCAATTGTGAATAAAGTCTGGCAAGACCCGCCAAACGAGCAGCAAAAGGCATTCTCTGCTCATAATTTCTCCTGTTCTACAGGAATATAATCTGTCATCGCGCCCTGCATAGTGGGGCCTGCTACAATCACAGTATAAGATTAGAACAGTAATATTGTTAAGAATCAATCTATACAACATGCTTTTGTTCATTTAAAAAACATATTGTTTTATTAGTACAGAAAAATTAAGATTTATTTTAAATATGAAATAATATGATTAAATTACATCAGCTATATATAATATAGGGTCTATAGGGTGCAGCCCCTGAATTGAGACACGGCCGCGGGGTCAAAACAAGATGGATACTGATTAATTTGACCTCTGAACTGAAGAACAAAGAGCTTTATACTTAACCCAATGGACTCTCACAGATGAGATTAGTCATGAGGTGGCTGATCTTTAAATGAACCGTAACAAAGAAAACCACGTGTGGTATGTTATAGTTTAGAAATACAACACAAAACAACACTTTAGTTTAAAATAATAACAATTATATCTAGTTTACTATGAAAATGGACCTCAAATCCTTACGTTATAAACCTCCACCCTAAAACGTAATATTTAACTTTATATTCACTATGATTATCTGTTGTTGTTTAACACGCTATTATGGGACTAAATGTGGAAACAAATCATGGACTATTAAAAGACTATCGTCTATCTAACGTAATCATGTCGTAGTACTCCCTTCGTAATACACGCGCAATACTTGGTAAAAACACAACAGAATAACCAAGCCTCAAACCTTTATCAGGCCTAAATAAACTTGGACTTTTTTAGCTTATTCTTAACAGCCTCAAACTGTTTTACAAGTGACACCCACTTCAATTTATCAGCCTTAAACTGCCTTTCTAGGTCTCCAACCTCTAATACACACTTTTAATTAAAAACACACATTAATATTTCCTGCTTAAAAAACACACACACACATTAAAATCATGCAGCGTCAATGAAAGAACAAAGAAAAGGAAAAAGACTCACCCTGTTTGCTTCAGAACAACGCCACGTTGAGAAGAACTGTCCATTTACCCTTCTCTTGCATTAGGTCATACCCCCCTTCCCATGCTATTTTCTTTGTTATGCGGATGATACTTAACTATATTTATCAATCAAGCCTGATGAAACTAATCATCAAAATAAAATTCAAGACTGCCTCAAGGACTTAAAAACGTGGATGACTTTAAACTTTTTGATGTTAAACACGGCCAAAACTGAAGTTATTGTACTCGGCCCAAAGAATCTATGAAACAAATTATCTAAAGATATACTAACTATGGATGGCATTAATTTGGCCTCCAGTGAGACTGTAAGGAATCTTGGTGTTATATTTGATCAGGATTTATCCTTTAACGCCCACATAAAATCAATTTCAAGGACCGCCTACTTCCATTTACGTAACAAAATCAGGCATATCTTGCCTCAAAACGATGCAGAAAAACTAGTCCATGCATTTGTTACTTCAAGGCTGGATTATTGTAACTCTTTATTATCAGGATGTACCAAGAAGTCAGTTAAGTCGCTTCAGCTGATTCAAAATGCTGCAGCACGTGTACTAACCAGAGTTAGGAAAAGGGACCACATTACTCCTGTTCTGGCTGCCTTACACTGGCTCCCTAAAGAACACAGGATAGAATTTAAAATTCTTCTTCTCGCCTACAAAGCCCTTAATGGGCAGGTGCCATCTTACCTTAAAGAACTCATTATACCCTACTGTCCTACTAGGGCATTGCGTTCCAAGAATGCAGGGTTTTGGTTGTTCCTAGAGTCTCTAAAAGTACCATGGGAGCCAGAGCCTTTTCTTATCAAGCTCCACATTAGTGGAATCAGCTTCCAGTTTGTGCTTAACACCTTCCTTTTTGATAAAGCTTATAGTTAGGGCTGATTAGATTCAGCCCCTAGTTTTGCTGCTATAGGCTTAGATTGTCGGGGGACACCTTACTTCTTCCTTCTCTCTGTCTGTACCTGTGTACTCTCGTGTTCCGAATAACCCAGCTTCCCCAAATTTCTTTTTGGTGTCTATCTACGCCGGGATCCTGAGTCGTGGCTGATCCTGTTGCTGTGGTCCTGGATCATGAGTCCTGGATGGATATCCTCGTGGATTCATCTTCTTATTATAGACACACGCATTTCCAAACATTTGGACTACCTATGTTGTAAATGTATTATCTTATCAATTTACACACGGCATCTATTGCACGTCTGTCCGTCCTGGGAGAGGGATCCCTCCTCTGTTGCTCTCCCTGAGGTTTCTCCCATGTTCCCCTTTAAACTGTGGGTTTTCTCTGGAAGTTTTCCTTGTACGATGTGAGGGTCTAAGGACAGAGGGTGTCGTATTGTCATACTGATATTCTGTACAAACTGTGAAGTCCACTGAGACAAATGTAACATTTGTGATATTGGGCTATATAAATAAACATTGATTTATTGATTGATTTAGACAGCCACTGATGTCGCGGTTTTTACAGGGGGTCAGGGGCGTCAGAGGTGTGCCCAGTAGTGCACACCTGTGCCCCGCAGTGGGACCTGCCGTTGGTGCTTGAGGCTTTGGTCACAGAACCATTTGAGCGCCTGGAGCTCTCCTCCCTGAAAGCACTGTCGTGGAAGACAGCATTGCTACTTGCCTTAACGTCAGCCAAGAGAGTGTCCGAATTAACCGCTCTGTCGGGGCACTCGTTGCTTGCGATTCGGGGTGACCGGAGCGAGGAGACACTCAGGCCGAACCCCTCCTTTGTGCCCAAGAGCCTAAGGAGTGCGTTCAGGTCGAGGGCTATTCAGCTTGGGGGCTTTAGTCTTCCACCCCATAGTGGGGCCAGGGAAGCTAAATTGCACCTCCTCTGCCCAGTGCGTGTGCTAGCATGTTATGTGGAGCGCACGGCTGCCCTTAGACGCACTGAACAGCTGTTTGTGTGCTTTGGGGGCGGGGTGACCGGGAAAGCTCTGTCCAAGAAGCGCCTGGCAGGATGGGTTTGCGAGTGCATTGCACATGCCTGCGGACAGGCGGGGAGAGCCTGCCCCGCGGGGGTCCGTGCACACTCTACTCGGGCTGTGGCTGAGTCAACAGCCTTATTCAACGGCGTGAGTGTAAAGGACATATGCACGGCGGCGTCTTGGTCAAACGCCAGGCCCCTTCATACAGTATTATCTCTTGGACATGTCTGGCTCTTTCTCATCGTCTGTGCTTGCTGGGGCAACACAGGACTGGTGAGGCAGGGGGGGCTGTGGGTCAGTGGGCATCTGACCCCCTCCCCGGGCGTAATGCGCTTACATTTTTTTCCGGGCCCCCTGGAGAGTCCCGGGGGACGTGGTGCGCACTGGGCCCTTACGGGGCTGGAGGGCTCTCCTCGCCTGCCTAGGGGCAGGAGGGGAGAGCCCTCCACACTATAGTCCACGCACACTCTGCACGGGGTCAGTGTCTGAGTGTGGGGGACATGGGGCACTTGCGCTCTCCCCGTGCTCCTTAGGGACTCGGGAGAGGTAGTGCATAGTGAGCCCATACGGGGGGGACTCTCCGTCTGCCTATGGGCGGAGGGGGGGAGCCCTCAGCACTGTTTTCAAGGCGCACACTTTTCGCGAGGTAAGCGCTTCAGAGTGTGCTCTTTCAGCCCCGGCAGAAGTAGAGGAGAGTGAGGTGCAGCGGCTGCTAACCAGAAAGCCGGTCAGGGGCAGTGGGGTGGAACGGTGTTGTTGGACGACAGCGCGTGTATACATCGGAGCCTGTGAGAGATATAACGAGGGGTTACGTATGGTAACCCTTGTTATATAAGCACAGGTAGGCCCGCCTCGGGGGCCGGCTACGTCTATAGAAGTCTCAGTAGGTGAATGCTTGCATGATAAGGTAGTACCCATACATTACATTACATGTCATTTGTTAGACGCTTTTATCCAAAGTGACTTACATACTTACATTCAGTACTGTGGACAATCCCCACAGGAGCAATTTGGGGTGAAGTGTCTTGCCCAGGGACACAACGACATGCTGACTGCAGTGGGACTCGAACTTGCTATCCCCTGATTCAAAGTTCAGCGCACTAAGTTCAGAGCACTATTCCACTGAGCCACAGCCTCCTCCCATAGAGTCCAGTAGAGGGCTCCGCCTGTGCTTATATAACAAGGGTTACCATACGTAACCCCTGTTGGGAGTAGAACACCTCTGCTACGCGCCGTTTGTTGGATGAGGCTGAAATCTCTATTAAAATAAGAAAGGAATTGAAAACACCGGAATCAAAGTTATAACAAATTATCTGAGTTTACTTCTAGTAGGAAACCAAACACATATACAAGTTATACAGAGTACTCGAGTACCCGGGCTTCAGGTTTGTGACGCGGTTTACAGGTAGACAGACCAGCCTTCAGGAAACGAGAAGTACAGACTTCAAGTTTGGGATGCGGTTTACCGTCTTCTAGACCTGCCTTCAGCAAACCAGAAGCATTTTACACTCAAAAACATCAGTATTTCTATCTATCTTTGGGGCGGAGACGGGTCATCTCTTCCTTCCCATTTTTCTCCCAAGCGAATCAGAGAGCCCCTGGGGAGGAGCTGTTTAGACTGCTAACCTCCCCCAAGTGTCCTGATTGGCTGGATTCGCTTCTGGCCGGGTTCAATCAGAGGTCTGCCAGAGAGTGAGATCCCAAGCCACACTAGGTCAAAAGTCAATGTTTATCTTTACCTTATCTTACTCTACATTCCTTTCCCAGGGGATATTTTCACCTAACCTTCCCTCCTTCCGACATTTAAACTCTTCTCCACTTATTTAACGATGTCTTTTAACGACTTAATGACCGCATCTGGCTTTTATGGATGATAAGAAGGATGTTGGTGTGTTGAAACACAGAATCTCTGGATCAGTGAGTTTGAAAGTAAGAATAACATTCCTATTCTAAGTGACTTATCAAAACCCGTTTGTGATTACCTAAAACAGTTCAAACAATACATGTTTACTTCAATACAGTGTAGAATCATATCTTTTTACTTCACCCCTCGTTTTAACGTTTTAAAGTAAAATGCTTCAATCTGGTGCACTTTGAGCAGAATTACTAGAGACTACAACTCTAAACACCCATATGAAAAAGATCGGTTTACATTTTAATAACCAAATAAGTATGTGAACATAACCAACAACCTACCATAGCCAATAACAAATAAATATAACGTATTTTATTTTTGTTGTTCAGTCATATCTTATTTTACCTAGTTAACATTTATTTATGCATTTTTTTTAATATCTCCAGTTTTAAACTATATTTTTGGTTTACTGTCCTCTAGTATACATTGGAATGATTTCAAACCTGTTTTTATTTATCCTAATAATTACAAAGGTGTGCCTTGGAAATATTTGTTGACATAAATTGTGACCAAACCGTTTGAGACCCACTGAGATAACTTAGACTAAAGTGAACTATCTAAACACTCAGAGTCCTTTACCTCACTGAGCTGTAGTTATCAGCCTCAATCCAACAACAATCCGCGGTACCGATGCGCCCCTCTCTCTCTTGCTCGCTCGGATGCTCGTTCGCACTTCGGCTGTGAGCTGCGGGCGCCTGATAAGTCAACATCCCCCACTTTCATCACTTACAGCGCCCATCGTACAGGGCAAATGAAAGTGTAACCGGGGTGAAAAGGGTGTTACCTTGGCTTAATTATGAATGTTGTTACATCAAAGCTGAAAATTAGGATGAGCCAAACAGTTAAAAATGTTTTTTTCCCTCCCAGAACTACCGGCGCAGCGCCCCCCCCAGATCTGGCGCCCTAGGTGACCGCCTATGTCTATGCCAAAGACCGGCCCTGCCAGCAGATATATAATGGCTATTTTGTGCCGCTGTCTTTTTTGCAAGACAACTAAATCCCTCAAACTCTCAACTCAGCTTCATTAGAGGCTACTGTCGAAGCATTTCTGCAGGCACCCACACAAACTACGCACAGTTAACAGCCCACACAGACACACACACTTACCCTACTTGCTTACTTAAAGGTCACCTATCATGCTATTTTAAGGCAATAGCATAGGTCTCAGATATATAAAAAACATGTCTATGAAGTGTTTTGCTCAAAATACCAAACAGATAACCCATTCTAGCCATGCCGCATATCCCTCTATTTCACATCTTGTTTCAAAAGTGCTGATTTTTGGGTATAAAGCTTAAAAAAAAAAAAAAGAGGGGCGGAATTTATGCCTGCTCATGCGGGAGATTCTACCGGCAGATACTGCCGTGATGAAACGCCATATCATGGATTATCAAGGATTATTTCTGAAACAGTATGGAGCTCAAAGGCTTTCTCTCTTGCCGGTTATACCACAAGGTGAGTTCCTTTTTATTTCTTGCTTCTTCACACACATGCTCTCTCCAGTACAGGTTAGCTCTGAGTGTTAGCGATGCTAATGTAAACACCGACCATATTACGTCCAAAACAGTCGGGCATTGTTTCTGATAGCAACGTTTCTGATAGTGCTGTGGGTCTGCATTGCCGATTTGACGTCATATCGGACACAAATCTGGATCAGCTCCGTTTACCCCCTGTTTTTAGAGATTTTGGTACGGAGGAAAAGAGAGAGGGTTTTATTTTCTGACGCTGCGTGAGACATTTTGGGTGGACTCATCGCGTTCGTGAGGTGAAAACATCTCTGGGCTCAAAATTAAATCTTACACAAAGTGTATTATGCATAAAATGATTAGCATAAGCTATGAGGTCATAAAATGTTTAAGCTACATTAAGCAATATTACTTGTATTGTGTAAGTTTATTTCCTACAGTTAGTATTACTTACCAAACACTCCAGAAGAAACTTGGTTGTGTCATCTCGGACAAAAATGGGCAGGCCTCTCAGTGCTGCTGTCTTTCGGTGAGACATGTTGTAGCAAACACTGTGGATGGTGGCTTAAAGCCCCCCTCCGCTACGCGCCGTTCGTTAGATGAGGCTGGTTATATTTAAAGGAATTCAAAACACCGGAATAAAGGTTATAACAATAATCTGATTTTACTGGTAAAAAACAAAACACGTATACAAGAGTACTCCGGACTTTCAATTTCTACTGCTGTGCGATACAGGTATCGGGACCAGCCAGTCAGAAAACAGGAAGCATTTTACATACATAAACAACAGTATTCATATCCATATTTTGGGGCGGAGATGTGTCGACTCTTCCTTCCCATTTTACTCCGAAGCGAATCAGAGAGTCCGTGGGGAGGAGCTGTGTGAGCTGCTCACTCCCCCAGGTGTTTTTACTGGTTGGATTCACTTCTGGTCGGGTCCAATACAGCGAATCAGAGTTCTGGGAAAAAGTATGTTTTCTTCTGAGCAGAGCGTGAGATTCAGAAGTACACAAGGACAGAGTCAATCTTATCTCTGCACCTGTATTCACTCCTTTACTTTCCCAAGGAATATTTCACCCAAACTATTCTTTCCCAGACAACCAAACATTGTACACAGATATATTGATGCCCAGAAAGGACCTTAAAAAGAATATGTGTGTGTGCTGGTGGGAGGAGGTGTATGTGTGTGAAACAGGATCTCTGGGTCAGTGAGTTGTAAGTGAGAAGACAATATATATATATGGGATTACTTAAAACAGTACAAACAATACATGTTCACTAAAATACAATTCAAAATAATACATGTTTACTTCAATACAGTTTAGAACCATATCTGTTTACTTTAGACACAATGTCGGATATCTAAGGAGTACCCAGTGGAAACACACAAACATATCAATTAGTTTAGTGCCGTAGTGAATTCATACAAAATCCGACTTTCTGTAAGTAATGAGGAGGATAAAGAACAGGTCAGATCCCAGTAACATGCTTCAGTAAAAGACTGGCAAAACAAAACAAAACTAAAACTGCAATCCTGCGGACAATTTTAATTTCTACTTTTACAAATAACAAATACTGTTATAGTTCTCAAATTCCACCAACTAAGAACACCAAGCAATGACTTTTAACATCCATTTTTACTGAAGCCTTTCCATCAAAGCGTTTTTGCTCCTACAAATGTTAGGCAAAGGAGCATTTCATATTTTCAAACGGGGGAAAAGGGCTTTGGTGGACCTGGCTCCGGCCATTTTCCCCTCAACTTTTGCATGCTCTTAGATTGAGGCACTTCACTCACTTGTTCATCAAGTTTTTCCAAGAGGTCTTCCATCTTCTGTCCAAAAGCTCCCTTGCTAGCCCGGTACAGTTTCAGCAGGCAAGGCACATGTTTGTCAAAGGCTGCACCGAACGTCCCCAGGAGGTCTTTGCTGGTGATCCGATGAAATTCTTCAGATATCTGAAAAACACAATAACAAAACAATGTAATTTGATTGTAACCACAATGTCATGTTTTTTCTCTGCAGCAAATTCCTGGGTAGCTGTCTTGTTAAAAGTCTGCACCATCTTAAGGGGATAGTTTGGATGTTTTGAATTGAAAAAAAAACTGGTATTATAATTTTGGGGACTGATTGGAAAGTGGGGCGTAGTGTGTTGGAGGGGCCTGTAGTGGAGTGGTAGGGCAGTGTATAGTATAGTTTGCCAATTGACTGACATACACAGTCAGTGTGAATACAGGGCCAGTTCGCACCTTTTCCCTGACAAAGGCGACAATGTTTTAGAAGAGTCTCTTGATTGGAACTTGCAAATCTGCAAAATCTGCACTGCATGTGATCCACCCCTGAAACACAAGAGAAACATATAGGACATTCAGTTCAGTCAGCACTCGCAGAGATATCCTTTTTGAAACTTTTAAGTTGTTAGTTTTCATCCTTTCCTTATATACTTAGTAGGACTTAACAAAAAAACTATTTAAAACTCAGTTTATAGAGAACCGCTGTGACACGTCCTAAAACCCGGAAGTAAGTTAGCATTTTTACAACTTCCGGTTCCTTCGACAAAAAGCAATGCAATTTCTCCATAGGATTTTGGAAAATAGCTCGAAATAAGGTTTGTGTTTGACACAAATTGAAGAGACAGATCACGTTTTGTTCTATGACATTAAATACATCAGCAGTGACCGCACTGGTGATTTTGAAGAGTTTACGTGTCTGAAAAACGATGGTTGTTACCAAGTGGCTGAATAGGACTACAGAAGTTGTCGAGGCCGTTTTACGTCATTACACCGAACACGTAAACACTCCCGCTAAGTTTGTTTGCCCTGTTCTGCTTGAAAGCAAGTACCTGCGCTCTTGCAAACTGTTAAAACAAACGCTTCAACTTGTACAATTTTGAATCTGTAGTTTTGAATATGGATCTTAAGTTGGCGTGACGTTGAAGCAGCGACCCTGCTGTAGTTCGTTTATAGCATAACGTTAGCATTTTGCTTCTGGCGACTAGATTTATGATTAGAAAATTATAAAAGTAGGGTAGACATGTGGATATTATCCGCGCTGAACAAAACGTGATCCGTCTCTTAAATGTGTGTCAACCACAGACCTTATTTCCGGCTATTTTCTAAAATACTATGGAGATGCATTGGTTTTTGACGAGGGAACTGGAAGGAGTTTACTTACGGGTTTTAGGACGCGTCACTGCGGTTCTATATGGGGTTACTTTTTTAATTGCTTCAGTTTATCATCGTAACGGATCAAAACGTTCAAATTCATTTTACAATAAATCAATAAATGGTATTCTTCTACAAACAAAAATCAAAACAATTAATACATTTAAACAAACCACTAATAGTATATTAACTACTTCATTCAAAATTAACATTCACTTTAGATAATAACACCAGTATAATAAACGGAGCGCTCTCTTTTTCTCTCTCTCCTCTCCTGACAGCCCGTCAGTATCTCATGCAGCTCGCTACTCCAGTAATGAGTGACCCGACAGTGAAGAATAAACATATGTATAACTAGTTTAGCTAGTATTCCAGAGGTAGATAAAATAGCTAAGTGTGTTTGGTCTAACTTGAAACGTGTGTTTTGCTCCGCTCACCGGTCCGTTACAGCGGCTGAGCTTCAGGTCACGGAGCTGCGTGCATGACCTAAACAATAAGTGTTGCTTGGCAACGGGGTGTGGCGGCAAAGTATATATATTTTTTCTCTCTCTTAATTCCCCATGCCCCAAAATTCACTCGATGATTAATATACCCGTTTTAGGAAAAGTCACAAAGTTTGAGATGTAATTTACCCTCAACCAAACAACAAGACCTGTAACACAACAATGTCAGAGTCACCGGCGGCCGGGTACCCCAATAAACAGACGTTACTAACCGCTTAACAGCGGAACAACAATGCCCCCCCCCATTCCGTGTATCGTCACACATACACACAAGTTCTGTATAAAACGTACGAACACGGCTCACAACGAACATGTATAACACATACATTTCCGCCATGGTCTACATGCGCTTGTACGTCGCCGCCATGTTTCGACGGGGAAACCGTATTCAACCCAACATCGGACAAGGCTGGCCTGTAAAAATACAAGTCAAGGCTAAGTTTCAACACAGCGGCAACTTTGTCATATCCCAATCAATGCTGTGTGCAAAGTTATAGCGTTATATGTCTGGCTCGGTTTACTATAACACCGGTCACCTCAACATCAAAATGCATTATAAACGCCTTCAGGTGCTTGAACATAAATTCGACGCCATCTGTAGCTAAGCTAGCAAAGCTAACTGTGGTGGGTAGTGTTGAGTAAAACACTTTTCTGGTGGCTGAATAGCCCCCCCCTCTCCGCGCCGTTCGTTGAATGAGGCTGGATCTCTATTAAATTAAGAAAGGAATTGAAAACACCGGAATCAAAGTTATAACAAATTATCTGAGTTTACTTCTAGTAGGAAACCAAACACATATACAAGTTATACAGAGTACTCGAGTACCCCGGGCTTCAGGTTCGTGATGCGGTTTTACAGGTAGACAGACCAGCTTTCAGAAAAGAGAAGTATGGACTCCAGGTTTATGATGCGGTTTACCGTCTTCTAGCACCAGCTTTCAACAAACCAGAAGCATTTTACACTCAAAAACATCAGTATTTCTATCTATCTTTGGGGCGGAGATGGGTCATCTCTTCCTTCCCATTTTTCTCCCAAGCGAATCAGAGAGCCCCTGGGGAGGAGCTGTTTAGACTGCTAACCTCCCCCAAGTGTCCTGATTGGCTGGATTCGCTTCTGGCCGGGTTCAATCAGAGGTCTGCCCAGAGAGTGAGATCCCAAGCCACACTAGGTCAAAAGTCAATGTTTATCTTTACCTTATCTTACTCTACATTCCTTTCCCAGGGGATATTTTCACCTAACCTTCCCTCCTTCCGACATTTAAACTCTTCTCCACTTATTTAACGATGTCTTTTAACGACTTAATGACCGCATCTGGCTTTTATGGATGATAAGAAGGATGTTGGTGTGTTGAAACACAGAATCTCTGGATCAGTGAGTTTGGAAAGTAAGAATAACATTCCTATTTATATATATAATTACCCAAACCGTTGTGATTACATAAAACAGTTCAAACAATATATGTTCACTAAAATGCAATTCAAAATAATACATGTTTACTTCAATACAGTGTAGAATCATATCTTTTTACTTCAGTAGTTTAACTCATATATTTTGGTTTAAATAGTACAGTGCAGTGTTGTAGTCAAGTCACCAATTCATGAGTCCAAGTCACTCTCGAGTCACCACTCTTCGAGTCCGAGTCACCAAGGTAGAGTTGTAGTCGAGTTTGAGTCCGAGTCCAAGTCCGAGTCACCCAAGGAGTGTCCGAGTCGAGTCCGAGTCATCATTACCTGTGTTCGAGTCCGAGTCCAAGTCCGAGTCACCCAAGGAGTGTCCGAGTCGAGTCCGAGTCATCATTACCTGTGTTCGAGTCCGAGTCCAAGTCCGAGTCACCCAAGAAGAGTCCAAGTCAAGTCCGAGTCACAAGTCTTCATGTATTAATCTTCGTGGATATATTTGTTGAAATGTAGCTGCTCCTCTACATTGCTTTCATCCTGTCATGTTATACTAATCTGTGTATTGAACTGCTGTGAAGCCAGTTTGGCTACAAGTCTTGTAATAGGTGCTATACAAATATAAAGCTTATTACTAATATTAATATTATTATTATTATTGTAAATGACCTTTAATATGTCTTTCATTTAAAATGAGTTACCTTTTAGAGAAGTGATATTTTCCTATGGTAAAGTTTTCGTTTTGCACTTTTATTTTGATAGTAATAAGATCGGGACTCTTATTTTGAAGGAACTTTTACCGGTTAAATCGGTTTACCGATAAAGATTGAGCCCCAGAAAGCACATGGCTAGTTAGCATGCAAAATGACGTCATTCTGCATGTTCAGTAGCCATGTGCTTTTGGTGTTATCGGCTGAATCTTTATTTATTGATTAGATCACGTTACTCTGATGATAGTGTTCAAGACAGCCTATATGTCTGAACTCGATCCTTAGAGTAATGTGTTACGGAGCCTTCTCTTCAATATTTTTTCCACATAACGAGCATTTTGCGCTGCTCTTTTCCAATGTGGAAGCAGAATGTGTGAAAGCATACAGCACGATGCGGGGTGTGTCTCTAGACATCTCTAGACTGGAATAGCGGGGCCCAGTACGTGAACTCGCCTCACAGGTGCACATGCCAGGATAGAGGATATCAGACTCCAGAGAAAACTTGCTCGAGTCCGAGTCCAAGTCAGAGCGTCAATGTACAAGTCGAGTCTGAGTCATCGTGGGGGGAAGAATTCACGAGTCAGAGTCCAAGTCAGAGTCCAAGTCATCGTACGCGAGAATTCTCGAGTCCGGGTCCGAGTCCAAGTCATCGTGCGCGAGTCAGAGTCGAGTCACAAGTCCCGAAAATCGGCACTCGAGTCCGACTCAAGTCTGAGTCCAGGACTCGAGTACTCCATCTCTGGTACAGTGCACTTTACTGTTAACATTCCTTGTTAGGTAAAACACACACTTACCTGATTAGGCAAATGAGGTAGACAAATGTCCCAAGAATCCCCAACTTCACATCCAAATTCGGCCACACGTCGACGTTTCTGTCCGCAAAATGTCCGACAAATTCACTCAGCGCCGCTCAGAGACAGTGGCTGTTTCTCAATGTCGAGTAAACCTGCTGCAGAGCCACTATTTCAAGTATACTACGAGTGGCGCCGAAGGACTGTTTACATGCATGTTAAATGCCCAGCATTCGGTGACGTAGTATACTTGAAATAGTGGCTCTGGAGCAGGTTTACTCGACATTGAGAAACGGCCAGTGACGGGACCCTGCTCAGACCCTGCGGAAACCCCGTAGACGAAAGCAATACGCATGCACGCAGTCGTCTGGGTTTCCATGGAGGAAAATGTGACTGCAACGGTCTTAACGGTCTTAACTCAAAAATCCTTGTTATACTGTGTTTTAAATACAAGTAGGCCTATAGGGGAGGGGGAGGGGAGAGTTGGTCTCACGTTGGAACAATGTCAATTCATTGTAGGGAATTTCAACGTTGAAAAACCGGCATCTATATTAAATTGATTCAACAGAAAATGTTCAAACGTTGAAATGGTATCTGTAATAACACATCGAATCAACATTGATTTTTCAACCTCAACCAAAAATAACCAATTTAACCAAAATCCGATGTTGAATTAATGTATTTTGCTATCTGGTGCTTTCACTGACCTGATCTCTTAGCCTGCAACCTAACCTGCTCCGGACCAGGTTAGCCGCTCAGCATAAGTTACCATGGAGATCTAGCCCGCTAAAAATGAGAACCAGCGTCGTAGGACCGGAAACCCGAGTTTTCCCTGAAGTTAGCCCGCTAAGCGAAGATCCGGCTTAGTCGTATAGGCCTCTGCTGTCTCAAGGGTGTTTATTGAACACACTGTAAGCTATTTGACAATAAACAACACAGTCTCACTCCCTGATAGTCCAATCGCGACAGGGTCCTTTGGCGTGCAGTTGTGACGCACCGAGGCTCCTTCAGCTTCATAAACAGACGCAAAGAGCTTTCAACTGATTCCAATGTATTCCCATCGGCGGCGGTATTTGACGCTCAGGGAAGCACCGCATCGGTCCATGTTGGCGGCAGTTAAAGGCAATGTGAGCGTCCATTCCCATTGGATAACGGAGAATTTTACACCTGGAAGTAAGTATTCTCCTTACTGTCGATTGATTTTACAGTGATATCTGCACTACTCATCAACTAAAAAACACCAGATTATCCTTGTTAATTACACAACATTGATTGGTTTATATTGTGTGCAATGCTTTTGTATTTTTCCCCTTCGATTCGGAGAAACACATATTTTTTGGAGTTAAGGATGGCAGAAAACACTACACTACCATAATCCTCAGCTATCGTTTAGGACTACACTATGCGCTTTGCTCGACAAACCCCGTGATTAGTCCTCAAGCTCTGTGATTGGATGTTGGAGTGGCAGTGCGCGAAGTTTACGCCGAGCGTCAAACAGCACTTTGAAATGGAATGAAACCCATCGACGGCACACTATCCTCGAACGTGTCGACCCCCCACCCCACCTGGGAATTGTAGTTTTAAAAGATGTTTTCGTATTTCCCATAATTAGAAGTTGCCAGTATTAAACTGTATAAAATCCCTGGAGGTTTAGGGGATGGGAAACACATTGCTGTCTATATACAAGTGATTGGAATATGATATATTTGATAAATAATTTGTAAATGGCCGCCAGATTAATGTTGTGGATGTTTCAAAAGTTCAGGTGTTTAATAGTCTTTTGGCCTGTGGGATGAAACGGGGGGTTACGTATTGTAACCCTAATTATATTAACACAGGCGGAGCCCTCTACTGGACTCTATGGGTACTACCTTATCCTGCGTGCATTCTCCCACTGAGACTTCTATAGACGTAGCCGGCCTAGGGCGGGCCTACCTGAATGCGCGCGCATCACACCGTATAAAAGGAGGCCTCGCCTCCTGACTATCATCCTATACCTCTCTTCAGCGAGCGGAACAGGACAGACAGTGCCCTGAGTAGAGGGCTCCGCCTGTGCTTATATAACTAGGGTTACAATATGTAACCCCCCGTTATATCTCTCACAGGCTACGCCCTCTACTGGACTCTATGGGTACAGTGGGTGGAGCCCTGATGTATACGCGCACTGTCGTCCAACACCAATCCACCCTACTGCCCCTGACCGGCTTTTCTGGTCAGCAGCTGCTGCCCCACCTTCTCCTTTAACCCGGTTGTGACCGAGGAGAAATCTGGGCTGCGGCTGACAGAGCACACCCTGCTGCGCCTACCTCGCAGAAAGTGTGCTCAAAAAAACAGTGCCGGGGGACCAAGACGCCGCTGTGCATATATCCTCCACACTCACACCGTTGAATAAGGCTGTTGACACAGCTACAGCCCGTGTGGAGTGCGCATGAATCCCCGTGGGGCAGGCTCTCCCTGCCTGTCCGTAGGCATGTGCAATGCACTCGCAGAGCCAGCCTGCCAGGCGTTTCTTGGACAGAGCTTTCCCGATCACCCCACCCCGAAGCACACGAACAGCTGTTCGGTGCGTCTAAGGGCAGCCGTGCGCTCCACATAACATGCGAGCACACGCACCGGGCAGAGGAGGTGCAGTTTAGCCTCCCTGGCCCCCCATGGGGGGGAGACTAAAACCCCCTAACTGAATAGCCCTCGACCTGAACGCACTCCTTAGGTCTTTAGGCACAAAGGAGGGGTTCGGTCTAAGTGTCGCGCCGCTCTGGTCACCCCGAATTAGTAAACAACTCGGGTGCACCGACAGAGCAGTTAACTCGGACACTCTTTTGGCTGACGTTAAGGCAAGAAGCAAAGCTGTTTTCCACGACAATGCTTTCAGAGAGGAGAGCTCCAGAGGCTCAATGGTCCCGAGGCCAGAGCCTCGAGCACTAGGGGCAGGTCCCACTGCGGGGTGGAGACGTGCACTACTGGGCGCAGTCTCCTAACCCCCTGTAAAAACCGCGACATCAGTGGTTGATTAAAGGCTGACCTGCCACCAAAATCCCTCATGACAGGACGAGATGGCTGCTGCATACACTTTCACTGTGGAATGCGCCAGCCCTCTGTCCACCAGTAATGCCGCGTTTCCACTACACGGCCTCGCTCGGCCCCGCTCGGTATGGCTGGGCCTCGTTAGGACTGGCTCACTTTATGGCGCATTTCCATTACAGTTTAGGAACTGGGGCAGTATCTATAGTAACGCAGTGTAGGAGGAGCCGTGACGTGATCTTCAGAGGACCCCAGAAAAACAACACAGCCGTTAGCTGTTAGCACACAGAGCTCACAGCTCCTCATATATGTTCAGAAACTCGACAAAAGTTAAACAAGTACAAACCACAGACTGCCTGTGTCATGGTGAATACAGTCGCTGCTTTATTTATGTCTGTATAGGCCGTTGTTGTGAGTGTGGACGGTCGGGGCATATACTGCGTTAGCTTAGCCAATCTCCATTTAGAAAACACGCATTTTAAAAGGTTTTTCCCCTGCCGTCTGTCTGCAGACTTGACAAAGCATTAATTCATGGTTTTTACTAACCGGTATCAGTATGTGTTACTTCGGCATCATTTTGAAACGTGTATTACAATTAAATCACGGTCAAATATGTCCATCTTGTTGTAGTTGTAGCCCCCTTGCAGCGACGCTCACTCTAGTTTAGCATACTCAGCCCGACTCAGCCTCGTTGTCTCTGGCCCTGGCCCCACGATTTTATGAGGCCAGAAAAACTGTGAATTAGGACCCGCCGGCCGGTACTAGGCCAAGTGGAAACGCAACCAAAGACGGGCCGCTGACGTCACAGCCCTCTTAAACCGGGCTGCGGGCTGTAGTGGAAACGCGCCATTAGTGTAAGAAGGATAAAATAGAGCCCAACTCACAAGATAGGGGCTCTATTCCCCGCTCCTCACACCAATGCTGGAATCTCAGCCACTTTGGCCTGTAACAGGCTGTGGTGGATTCTGCTCTAGCTGCCTGGATAGACTGAATAACGCTGTCAGACAATCCACCCTGTCTCAGCCTGTCCCTCTCAGGAGCCAAGCCTGAAGAGGACGGCCCAGAGTGGGTAACGCCCCGATTGCACCTGCCCCTTGAGACATCGCCCCCCAGAACTGGGGGATCGCCCAGGGCTGGCCCACCTTCATCTGTGTCATTTCTGAGTACCACGGAGCCCCGACGCGATTCGGTGCACCAGAATGACTGCCAGACGTTCTCGCCTCACTCTCCCCAGGAGAGGGAGAATGAGACGCAGCGGTGGAAAGGCGTATAGCAGCTTCCTTGGCCATGGCTCGTGTGCAAACGCGTCCACCCCCAAGGGCGGGTCGTCGCTCAGGGCCATGGAGAACCACAGGGCACAGTGGCTGTTGCGCCGGCTGGCGAACAGGTCCACTTCTGCTCTCCCGAACTGGGCCCAGATCTGCTTCACCACCTCCGGGTGAAGCACTCGCCTGGCAGGGGGCCGCCCCTCGATGAGGTCGGCCCCTCTGTTCTCCAGTCCCGGGACATGGAGGGCTCTCAGAGATAACACCACCTCTGAGGCCCATAACCACAGCTCCTCCGCTGTGGTCAACAAGGAGGCGGAGCGGACTCCGCCCTGCCTGTTGATATAAGCCACTGTGGTGCTGTTGTCGCTCCTGACCATTACATGTCTCCCCTGAATTAGGGGCATGAAATGCCGGAGGACTAACACTACTGCCCGTAGCTCTAGGAGGTTGCTGTGTCGAAACTCTGTCAGAGCCCAGCGCCCACCTATAGCCCTCTTCAGGCAGGTCCCTCCCCATCCTGTTCCGGACGCGTCCGTGAACACTGTGATGTAGGAGGTCACCCGTCCCAGTGGAGACCCCCTCCGGAGGTGGTCCGGAGACCCCCAAAACCGGAGGTTGCCCCCACTGAGGGGGGGAGGGATGGTCACCAGCCGTCGTTTGTGCCTCCAAACGCAGGCTGGAGAACCACCTCTGCAGGCGGCGCATATGTAGTAACCCCAGCGGGACCACCATGTGAGCAGCCGCCATGAGACCCAGAGTCTGCATGACAGTTAAAGCTGTCACTGTTGCCCCCTGTCGCAGCCTGTGCACCGCCCTGAGAAGGGGCGCACGTCTGCTCTCTGACAGGGTGGCACGCAGCGCGTCTGCATCGAGCACCACACCCAAATACAACGCCTGTTGGCGAGGTATGGGGGTGCTCTTTTTCCAATCGATCGCAAAACCTAATTTGGTTAGGTGTGTGATCAACTGTGCTGTGCAAAACATTGCCTGTTCCCGGGACCCAGCCATGACTATGAGGTCGTCTATGTAAAAGAAAACTCTCATGCCGTGTGCGCGCAGCGGTTGAGGCGCTGTGGCCACACATTTGCTGAATGTGCGTGGGGATAGGGAATAACCGAACGGCAGCCTGTTGTATTCGTAGGCTATTCCCTGGAAGGCAAAACGCAGATACTTTCTGTGCTCTGGAACAATTTCCACATGAAAGTACGCGTATTTCAGGTCGATGGTGGTGAACCAATCGCCTGGCTGCACAAGCCCTAGTAACTGTTTCACAGTTAACATGCGGAATTTCCTGCTGGAAATATGACGATTCAGGCCCCGGAGATCTAGAATAGGTCTGAATTCCCTGTTTCTTGAGAACCAGGAAATACATGGAATAAAGGCATTTCGGGCAGGTCCTACACTTTACTCTCTCTTTCTGAATCGTCTCGAAGCTCGTGGAATCACTTCCGCTGCTGAAGAGAAAAAGGATGATAGTCAGGAGGCGAGGCTCCTTTTATACGGTGTGATGCGCGCGCATTCAGGTAGGCACGCGCATTCAGGTAGGCTCACCCTAGGCCGGCTACGTCTATAGAAGTCTCAGTGGGAGAATGCACGCAGGATAAGGTAGTACCCATAGAGTCCAGTAGAGGCGGAGCCTGTGAGAGATATAACTGTCCCTGAGTCTGGTGGTTTTAATCCTGAAGCTGCGGTACCGCCTGCCAGACGGCAGCAGACAGAACAGTTTGTGGCTGGGGTGATGGGGGTCTTTTGTAATCCTGAGGGCTTTCTTTAAGGTTAACCTGGTATTTTTACTCCACTACATTTATTTTAGTTACTTTACAGATTTGGATTAATGATGTGAAATATAAACAACCCTTAAATCAGACTTTAGTTACACCTGAGTAAAATTCAGTGAAGGTGATTGTCAAGTGCAAACAATCAGGCGAGATATTTGATAGTGGGTGCTTGAAAAGACAAAAAGATATCTGCAGATCCCTATAAAGCAGGGGTACTCAAACGTTTTTGTTAAAGGTCCACTTGTGAATTTTATACAAGGTCAATTGTCCGGATCAATGCCAGTAAAGTCCCCCCCCCCCCCCCCCCCCCCCGGAGCGGAGCAACTAAACTGAAATTAAGAAGCAGTTTCTGCGCGCTATGCATGGGGCCCCCTTGTCGTTGCTGTGGACCTTCTTAATCTTTTTTTATGTTTTTATTTATTTATTTATTTTTGAAGTTGTTACGTTTATTCTGGTTTGTTTTGTGTTTGTATCTTTTATTTTAAATTAATTAATTAATTTAATGTTTTGTGAGCTGAGCTGTGTGATTTTATATTTTATGTATCTCTCTGTACAGCACTTTGGTCTGGAGGTTTTAAAGTGCTATATAAATAAAGTTGGATTGGATTGGATTAATCTACCTTATTTGGGGGCCCCCTTCTGGTCCAAGCACTTGCCTGTCGGTAAATGGCGCCCCTGTATACACACACATATTCAATACATACATACAGTATGATGGCTTGAACTAGTGGGAGAAATGGCACTGTTTGTCTTAACCTCGGCAAAAATGGCATTAGAAGCATTAGAAAGTCAAGGTAAACTTGCGGTTAACTTGCGGTCTGCAATGCCGTGTCACGCTCGCACACACAAGTAAATATATATGCACGTTCATTCTCACAACGCGTCAGACACAAGAAAATATACATTAAAGGGGACCGATCATGCAAAATGCACTTTGTGATGTCTTTTATACATAAATATGTGTCCCCGGTGCGTCGGGGAACTCACACAGCGTCAGAAAATAAAACCCTCTCTCTTTTCCTCCGTACCCAAATCTTTTAAAAACGGAGGTACAACGAGTGGATACAGATTTGCTGCCGATCTGACGTCAAATCGGCAGCGGACCCACAGAAAATTGCTATCAGAAACAATGCCTGACGTGTTTTGGACGTAATCTCGTCTTTGTTTACATTAGCAAGCCTCGCTAACACTCAGAGCTAACCTGTACTGTAGAACAGGAAATTAAAAAAAGGAACTCACCTTGTGATAAACCCGCAAGAGAAAAAGCATTTGAGCTCTATACTGTTTCAGAAATAATCTTTGATTTTTTTTTCAAGCTAAGGACCCAAAATCCGCGTTTCTCTAATACCCCATTCACACCAACGGTGTTTCAGGGCCGGTTCGGAGCTGGAGCTTGAAAAGCACCGGGTTTTCCTGTTCACACCGCAGCGGAGCAGCCTCTAAGCTCCGGAATCCGGTTCGTTTCGAGCACCAAAAGTTGTCCGTCTAGAAGCAAGAACCGCATACGTCACGCTGACGTCGGAGGGGGGCGAGATTAACCTGAGCTAACAGTTAAGGCGAGTACGGCAAATAAAAGTTGTAACCAGCAGTAGTGCTGAGCAAAGTGACTAGAACGCAACCACACACTTGTAAAAAAAAACACGCTTTATAAAGTCAGGCAACACTAACCAGGCTTCGTGTGATTCTGTTTATTTGTACCTTACTTTGACCATCTGTTCACTGTTATTGATCATTGTGGAGAGCAGGCAGACACTGCACAGGTTGTCATGTCCGACTATCACAAGTAGAATCATAATGAAAAATACGCCGGTAAAAAGTGCCTGTAGAAAACGGCTTAGCAAGTAGTCAGTTTAGCTTCGGTTGCGATGCTAACATCACCCATGTTATACCAGAGAAACTTTCATAACAGCGTTGTGATGCCAAACAGCGTCAATTCAGACTGACACCAAACAGCGTCAATTCAGACTGACACACATTCACTTAAGGGGAACTGGGGATATGTATCAGCTGCTTGTGGACAGTCAGACAGTGAATACTTTAGAGCCGTGTGAGCTAACCCGGAGCTAACGGGAGAATACACTCCCGTGGAAGAGCAGCCAGCACTGCAGCGGTCGGTAAATGCCGCTGAAACACATTAATAAACAATGAACCACGGCACTCTGGAGAAAAGTATAAGGTTGGAGAAGTCGTTATTTAATTTAATCTGGCTTCGTATGATTAAAAGCAACACGATCATCGACCCGACGCAGTCCCCGGCCCGTTGTTGTTGTGAGGTGAGCTCCGTTGGGGAGAAAATCAGCGACGTAAACTGTGACGTCATGACGCAGCAGCGGCAGCACCAGTCGGGCTCTGAGCGGTGTGAAAAGAGCTGGCGCTAAACCGAAGAACCGGTTCTGAACCAGAAAAGCTCTAGCACGGAGCTAGAAGGGGAAAAGCCTTAGTGTGAAAGGGGTATAACAGGGCTGCAAAAGAGGGGTTTGAGCAGTATGAGGCATGGCTACAATGGGTGAACTGTTTGGTATTTTAAGCAAAAAACGTCACAGACATGTTTTGTATAGGTATGGCCCTACAATATATTTTTCCAATATAGCATAATAGCTCCACTTTAATTTACATCAGAATCATATTTTTTTTAATTTTTTTTTTTTTATAATTATTATTATTATTTTTTTAATAATGGGACACAGGGTTCGGTCCGGATTGATTTGCAGTTCGGTCCGGATCCGGACCTTGGTCCGGAGTTTGAGAAGCCCTGCTATAAAGCATATTCATTACTCCCAGTGGCGAGCCGTCTAGGCCAGGGGTGGGCATTTTACGGCCCGCGGGCCACATCCGGCCCGTTGGCCGGCCTTGGTCGGCCCGTGTGAGGTTGATCATAAATTATACATAATGAAAAAAAAACAGCAACCTTTTCAAAATAAAAGCAACACAGCTGTATTGCTTGCATGGCGTAAATACTTTTCTAACTGTGTTGCTTTTATTTTGAAAAGGGCGCTGCTGTTTTTTTTTTTATTTACGTAAACGCGCATGCCGTGAAGAGCTACGAGTGATGCTGGCCGGCTAGTCCTCGAAATGTCCGCTAAGGGCAAAAAAGAAAGATCGATACTGAATGCCGCATTTTCAATAAGACATGGACCGCTAAGTATTTATTTACAGAAGTGAAAGGTAAAGCTGTGTGTTTAGTTTGTGGTGCGCAGGTCGCTGTGATCAAGGAGTACAATTTGAGTCGCCACTATGCTACCAAACACGCAGACAAATACAAGAACCTGTCTGAGGAAGAGCGGGCAAAGGGGTTGGATGCTTTGCTAGCTAAGCTGCAAAGCCAACAACACATTTTCACAAAACATTCCACATCCAGAGATGCAGCTGTCAAGACGAGTTATGTCTTAAAAGTAAACCGTTTTCGGACGGAGAGTTCATTAAGGAGTGTTTGTTGGACTCTGCCGCACTAAAATGCCCGGAGAAAAAGGAGGCATTTGAGAAAGTGCCGCTCTCCCGACGCACTGTTACGAGGAGAATTGAGGACATCGCGGGAAATCTGGAGCTTCAGCTGCAGAACAGAGCGGTCAACTTTGACTTTTTTTCCTTGGCTTTGGATGAGAGCTGCGATGTACGTGACACTGCCCAGCTACTCATCTTCCTACGTGGGATAACTACAGACTTCAAAATCACGGAGGAGCTGGCAGCCATGCAGTCAATGAAAGGGACAACAACAGGTAGTGATTTGTTCACGGAGGTAAATGCATGTATGGAAAAGTTGGGACTGAAATGGGACAAGCTGGCAGGCGTGACAACGGATGGTTGTCCAAATCTGACAGGGAAAAATGTTGGACTATTGAAGAGAATGCAGGATAAAGTGATAAAATATTTTTGGGATATATATTTTTTAAATCCTCTGGAGCAGAGAGAGGAGCTGTGGATTATTGTTATTGTTGACCCTAAGAAACACCGACATGCATCGGTGTTTCTTAGGGTCAAAAACACTAAACTCACAACTTACAGATGTAGCACCTCATTTCGGACCCATGTGGGTCCGTGATCTGTACGGGTGGGCCCCTGCTGAAAGGAAAACCCCCCGCATGACTTGATACGCCCCCTTGATAAATAAATTAAATTATAATGAAAAACCAGCTGCAATGGATCATGGATCCACCAGGGGGAGCAGTGATTAAAAGCTTCCACACTGGAACTCTGAAATAAACAGCTGATAGATCTACAGTAGAGGTATCTGATATAGCGGATATTTGTTAAGATCCATATGTCACGGATAGGATCATATTCTGTGCTAAATAAGATACATGGAATCATTTACAAAACATCACCATGTTTTTACTTAACAAAATAATGTTGTTTAATCCACGTTGGCGTACTACAACTACAAAAACCATCGGTTTGTTTTTTCATCAGGAAATGCAGACCGGCTCAAACAAACGATTTTTAATCATCATCCTCACGATCATTTAATGTATCATATGTTCGTCGAATTGACATGAAAGCACTAATAAATGTAGTTTAATCCACGTGAGTTTACAAATACAAAAATAATCGGTTTGTTTTTATATCACATCCGACGGGAGGAAATGCAGCACGGCTCTCACTACCGATTTGTAATCCTAATTTAATCATCATCTTCACGATCATTTATGTTTATGTTCGCCGAATTGACATGAAAGCACTGACAAATATGAATATACTGTAGTCAACTTCATTAAAACTTTATGAACGTGCCTAAATTCAGTAATTCACAAAAAATAGGTTTATTTTTTAATGGAGCCTCGTCATCCCCCCACGGCAAACAATAATATGTACAGTGTTAATAGTTTACTGTATTATTAGTGTTTAATATTACTGCTATAACAATCAGACATTGAGTTCATTGTTGTGCAATGTTAAAATCAGACCGTTGTTTTTAAATAGCCTGAATGAAAACGGCAGCTCTCAGGGGAACTCATAATAAACAGCTGATTCCTCACACACACAGTAGCCTGTTGTTTCTATGCATAAAATAGTGAGAAACATGCCTCTGGTTAATAATTATATAACTTATTTTCTCCATAAAAGCTGGTGGGTTGAAAAAGCAATACGGGAGGTGAAAATAACTATATTGTAGAATACAGAAGAATTGTGATGCCGTGGCTTTATCTGAAAACTGACAGTATACTTACATTTATGGCCCGGGACACACATATTTATTTAGATATGTTTTAAACAAGCTTAAATAAAAGGCTGGAGTGTTTCTTGCTCTGCCAGGTAGGCTACAACAAGTGGGATTTATCTTTTATTACTATACTGTAGCATATCGTTTTTTATTCCCACTGTCACGGATATAATCATATTCTGCATTGACAAGAATATTTACTATAATATTATACTATTGTTAATAGTTTACTGTATTATTACTGCTATAACAATCACACATTGAGTTCATTGTTGTGCAATGATCAAATTAGACCGTTGTTTTTTTAAATAGTCTGAATGAAACTCTGCAGAGCTCTCTCAGGTGATCAGCGGGGGCTGTGTGTGACTCTGTTTACACACCTAATGGCCACTCAGCCACAGCTCTCCCCCCCCTCCTGTGATCTCCCAACCCCCCTGTGATCTCTCTTCTCCAGCAGTAACGTTTAACTGTAGGTTTGTGTTCGCATATTTATGCTGTCGCAGTTCCTGTTGTTTCTATCGCGCATTGCCGGTATGAAAGGGTCTGTGCCGGAAATATCAAACATTTAATAAAAGTGAAAAACAATGAACAAGACTTAACGTATTCATAATAATTAATTATATTTATTCCGTTTGGATGTACAATTTTTGACTTTGTTTAGAGCAGTGATCTTCTCTTCCTCTCTGCAGCAGAGAGCTAAGCGCTGTCAGACCGGACCATGGCTGTAAAGGCAGAGGGGTGTCTCTAGTTCCCCCTCTACACATAGATAGACTGATCCGTTTTTTTGTCCATGTCCAATTGGCTTAGAGCTTTCGCGACTGCAAACATCTTTAAACAAACATTGACCATGTACCGTTCACCACCCCACAGCTCCCTTATATCAATGCAGGGCTGTGACTCTTTGTTTCAAAAGTAATGGCCCATTGTAATGTGACACAACTCTCCCATCCCCCCCCCCTCAGCAGTGGCCTGAAAGGGTCTCTGGAAATATCAAACATTTAATTAAAGTTTTAAAAACAGTGACAGGGTCCAAACTCAGAGGTGGAAGAAGTATTCAGATTATTTACCTAGGTGAAAATACGTATTAGAAGTAAATGTCCTGCATTCAAAATGGTCAATTGCCCAAGTGAAAAGTATTATCATCTGAAAGTAAAATGAATCATTATGTTATTAGTATTAAATACATATAAGTATGTTTACAACTTGTATTTAGAAATACTCCGTTGTAATTATTGATGCATAAATGTGTTCATCCATTCAATGTGGCATCTGCTATAATGGGGTTAATGTATGATATTACTTAATAATACAACACATTATAATATATGATATGATAATTACATTTTAATTGTATTCATTTCTTATTTCATAGTTTCTCATTATTATTATTTTTATTTTTATCGCTGATCTTATTTTTGATTTTGTTAATCTGTGTGAATCTGTGCTATCCTGTTTTTCACTCTCACCCTGTTGCTGTTTGAACTACTGAATTTCCCCACGGGGATTAATAAAGGTCCATCTTATCTTATCTTAATGTATAAGTTGATTTACTTCGATCAACTGTACTGTGTAAAAACACCACAATAATATTACAAAAAATATACTGCATATTAAAGCAAACTATTGTAAAGGTAAAAGTATGAGCATAAAAAAGAAAGAAGTGTAAACATTTACATTATTATTATTATGATTATTTAATATATAAAGACTATATATTATTGAATTACAATTAAGATAATAAGATTAGATATACTTTATTCACAACTGCAGAGCTGCAAACATTGTAAACAGACTAAGTTCTACTGTACTGTATTTGTGAATGAAGCGCCATCTCATGGTTAAATCCTGTAATTGAACAAATTGGGGGAATTTGGCAAAGCCCCAGCCACTGGGATCCGCTGGGTTTTCCTATCTGGAGTGCTACATCTGTAAAATGAAAGCGTTTAGTTTATTTAATAAAAGAGCACATGTTCAATGTGAAAACTGACAGTAGATATAGATTAGTTGCAATTTGGTGCTATATATATATTAAAAAAAAAAAATGTTTAAACACCTTGAATTTCAGGGGGGGCGCGGGGCTCCGTTGGCGGGGCGCAGCACCCCGCCAAGACAATGGTAGGGGAAACACTGCTTTGTGTTTAAGTGATTTGATCATCAAAGGTAGGCCTAAGTCATTTTCAATGTGGGCCGCCGTGCCGACTTAATTCATTTTTAATTGTTACTTGGCTGTGGGTGCCCTGTCATAATAGGTGTTTATATAAATGGTGTTGTTTTGTGTGGTAGAGGGTCGCTGTCATTTATGCGTTTTGCACCCCGGGCCGTTGTTTTGATATTCCGCTGAAGTATACGCTGTGACGTAATAACTCTTCTTTTTTTCGAGGGAAGGGGCCTAGGTATAAAAGTCACGGCTTGCCACTGATTACAATTATTCTCTAATCGTTCATCAAAAACTGTATATAATGGCTATTTTGCACATCCCTTTCAAGATTTCAAGATTTTCAAAGGTTTATTGACATATCATATACACAACTACGGTGTAGTTATGCAATGAATGAAAAACATTTGTCGCAGGTTCAAGACAAGACAAGACATCTATCAATATGTGTGTACCTCCACCATTAAACTGTCATATTCTGCACATTTCTTATTCTATCTACATACATCTTATAAGGGTATAATAAATATGTATAATATCGGTTAAAATAAGTGCTTCAACATAGTTAACATTGCAGGAAAGTTGATTGTCAAGTCCCAAAACAAACCATGCAATATATTAGACTTTAAGTACTTTGTCAGGCTTAATATTATCTGTAGATGCCCCCAAAGCTTCTTGCTTACATGTATTTAAAAGAAGACCTTAACCTAAAGTATTATTTAATGTTTTAATAAAGCCTAATTAGTTTGTCTGTTTTGCACATCAATCAATCAATCAATCAATGTTTATTTATATAGCCCAATATCACAAATGTTACATTTGTCTCAGTGGACTTCACAGTTTGTACAGAATATCAGTATGACAATACGACACCCTCTGTCCTTAGACCCTCTGTCCTTAGACCCTCTGTCCTTAGACCCTCTGTCCTTCGACCCTCACATCGTACAAGGAAAAACTTCCAGAGAAAACCCACAGTTTAAAGGGAAAAATGGGAGAAACCTCAGGGAGAGCAACAGAGGAGGGATCCCTCTCCCAGGACGGACAGACGTGCAATAGATGCCGTGTGTAAATCGAAAAGATAATACATTTACAACATAGGTAGACCAAATGTTTGGAAATGCATGTGTCTATAATAAGAAGATGAATCCACGAGGATGTCAACAATCCTGTGGGAGCCATCAGGGAAGTAGTATGATGAAAGTCAGGCAGGACCACAGTGACAGGTTCAGCCATGACTCGAAATCCAGGACTCAGATCAGGACTCAGGATCAGCCACGACTCAGGATCCCAGCGTAGATAGACACCAAAAAGAAATTTGGGGAAGCTGGGTTATTCGGAACATGAGAGTACACAGGTACAGACAGAGAGAAGGAAGAAGTAAGGTGTCCCCCGACAGTCTGAGCCTATAACAGCAAAACTAGGGCTGAATCTAATCTGCCCTAACTATAAGCTTTATCAAAAAGGAAGGTCTTAAGCGCACTCTTAAAAACGGATAGGGTGTCTGCCGCCCGAACACAAACTGGAAGCTGATTCCACTAATGTGGAGCTTGATAAGAAAAGGCTCTGGCTCCCATTGTACTTTTAAAAACTCTAGGAACAACCAACAACCCTGCATTCTTGGAACGCAATGCCCTAGTAGGACAGTAGGGTATAATGAATTATTTAAGGTAAGATGGCGCCTGCCCATTAAGGGCTTTGTAGGCGAGAAGAATAATTTTTAATTCTATCCTGTGTTCTATAGAGAGCCAGTGTAAGGCAGCCAGAACAGGAGTAATGTGGTCCCTTTTCCGAACTCTGGTTAGTACACGTGCTGCAGCATTTTGAATCAGCTGAAGCGACTTAACTGACTTCTTGGTACACCCTGATAATAAAGAGTTACAATAATCCAGCCTTGAAGTAACAAATGCATGGACTAGTTTCTCTGCATCGTTTTGAGGCAAGATATGCCAATTTAGTGTACATCCGGCACTAAATTGTTTTATTGTAGATATCATTTACAGTATCTTCTTGATATTTTCTATTCTATATTTCTATCATTGACCTTCAACTTTCCCCCAAATTTGTATGTACTCTTAATATTTAAATGTTTTCATCAATATAACACATTCAACAAAACATGCAGCAGACCTTAGGCAAGGCAAGGCAAGTTTATTTATATAGCACCTTTCAACACAAGGCAATTCAAAGTGCTTTACAAAAATGAAAGACATTAAGAAAAAGGCATTTGAAAACAGTCATTAAAAGCAACACAATCTACCTGCATTGCAATTACTCTAAACGTGTAATAACGTGCTTTAACCAGTAGGTCAGACATGTCAAACTCAAGGCCCGCCACGTCATTTTATGTGGCCCGCGAGAGCTTAAAAGGTCTGTCTAAAAATAAATAAGTCAAATACGTGCAGTGACCAAAAACTACATTTCCCACAATACATGCCGATAATGTTACCCGCGAAGTGACGGCATCTCGCCACTAGACTGCAGTGTTTCCACATCGATGCGATTTTCCCAACAAGTGGAATTGAGAAATACAAATAATGATCCCAAAATGTCCAGGAAGAGTACAATTGATGCAGATGGAAGGGTGTTTCAAGAAGGATGTTTGTGCTTCAAGGAGAAAAACCGGTATGTCTTTTGTGTTATGAGGCGGTGGCGGTTGTCAAAGAGTACAATCTATGTCGGCATTTTGAAACCAAACACGGAGCTAAGTATGCCAAAATTAGCCATCAAGAAAAACAACAAATTGCCCAAGAATTAAAAGGCAAACTGCGATCGCAGCAGAATGTGTTCGCGAAAGCCACAACCAAAACAACGCGGCAGTGAAAGCTAGCTTTGTTGTGGCTGAAGAAATCGCCCGTGCTTCAAAGTCTTTTTCAGAGGGAGCGTTTTTGAAGCAGTGCATGCTGAAGGTCTGTGAGCAGGTGTGTCCCGACCAGATACAGACTTTTAAAAATGTCAGTTTATCAAGAAACACTATCGCGGACCGAGTTAAGGAACTAGCAGGAAACCTGGCAACACAGCTGGCCGAAGAGACACGCAGCTACATAGCTTTTTCATTAGCTGTTGATGAAAGCACAGACAACACGGATCCAGCGCAGCTATCTATTTTTATTAGAGGCTTGAAGTCGGACCTCTCTGTCACTGAGGAGCTGTTGGATGTGGCTGCCATGCATGGGACCATAACGGGACGGGACATTTTTGATGCGGTGGAGAAGTCCGTCAGTAAAAACGCATTGCCCTGGGAAAACTTGGTGGGATTAACTACAGACAGTGCACCTGCAATGTGTGGAAGAAAAGTGGGCTTGGTTGGACTAATGAAGGAGAAAATGCAAGAAAGTAACTGTCACACGCCTCTGATAACGTATCATTGCATTATCCATCAAGAAGCTTTGTGCGGGAAGGTGCTGGGGATGGATGATATAGTGACCACGGTCATGAAGACAGTGAACTTCATTCGGGCGCGTGGCCTGAATCATCGTCAGTTCCAACTGTTCTTGCAGGAGATGGGCTCGGAGCACGGAGACGTGCCGGACCATACAGAAGTAAGGTGGCTGAGTAGGAGCAAAGTCCTCAAACGATTTTTTGAGCTTAGGGAAGACATTGCTCTTTTCATGCAGAGTAAAGGAAAACCCTTGTCTGAACTGTCAGATCCAAACTGGCTGTGTGACTTTGCTATGTTGTGTGACATAACCGAGCATCTCGCCCAACTGAATCAGAAGCTGCAGGGACGCAAACAAGTCATCACGCAGATGTCCGACACGATCACGGCTTTCCAGCGTAAACTTGACCTATGGATGTGCCAAGTGAAACAGGACAATCTTGCCCACTTTCCTGTTTGTCAGAGCATCTCAGCCTCATGTCCTGGTACTTTCTCATGTGCTCAGTTAGCTACCAAACTGAGCCTGTTGATGAATGAGTTTGATCGGCGCTTCTCTGACTTCAGAGCACAGCACTCTGGATTTGCCATCTTTGCTAGTCCTTTCACCACCGACGTGTGCACTGCACCGCAAACACCTTCAGATGGAGTTAATAGAGCTTCAAAGCGATAGTGGCCTGAGAGCAAAGTTCCAGGATGCTACAATCCAGGACTAAAAGTGCTTTCATGCCACAGCTTTGACTTCATGCTGCCCGTGTTCTGTCTATGTTTGGGAGCACCTATCTGTGCGAACAGATGTTTTCAATAATGAATCTAAACAAAAACAAGCACAGATCACGCATCACTGACGACAACCTCCACGCTGTTCTACGGATTGCTACAGCACAGGACCTAAAACCAGCCATTGACACACTGGCCACGGAAAAACGGTGTCAGACATCTGGTCAGAAAACACATTGGTAAGCATTTGAAAAAACCTAATAAAATATAATAAATGCAATTCAACCAAGAAGAAGAATAGTTAAACTATGTGCAATGTAATGATTGTGCTTGCATTTTGTTTTGTGTTTGTTATTTTCAGAACATGATCAATGGATGAGGATGGTGGAGAGGGGATCCACATGGTGTGTTCAAGGACAGGCAGCATCTCCTCATCAAAAACTAACCTAAAAACTTGACCAATATAGTTGTGGACTGAGACAACCCTTATTTTGTTATTTTGAGTTTATTACATATACTACTTTATATGTGTAGCAATGTATTTAGTGTTTGCAGGTTTTATGTGTTTATGCAGACACATGTTTACTGTAATCAAACCATCTCTCATTAGTTGGATGTATGCCCCCTGCAAGGCTGTGTGCAGCCATTTGTTTTTGTAAAATGCTACATCTGTCACACATGTTCTTAGCAGCTCACAATTGTTGGTTTTACAGTTATTTGTTATTTCAAGTTTTGAACAAAGTTAATGTCATAACTTGTGTTTAATGTTATTTTTCTTTATTCACTTGGATAGTTTGATCGTTGATTGATGGAGTAATGTGGGTTTCATAACCTGACAAATTAAAAGGATTTATGTTATAATAACAGAGCAACAAGCAAACATATTTTTTACATCTATGCAAATATATATGTAATATTTGTAACTTGAATAAGTAATAAATTCAGAGTTATTTAACATTAAGGAGTAGTTACATTTATTTTACATTGCATTTAGTTACATTGCATTTAGTTACATTTATAAGTTACATCTGGCCCTTTGAGGGCAACGATTATGCTGATGTGGCCCTCGGTGAAAATGAGTTTGACACCCCTGCAGTAGGTGGTTCGGTTTAAAAAGCTGTCAAGTTTACAGTGTTAACACAATAAAATATACTGCTGTTTCCGGTTTAGTTTACGACAGATATATTTTTTATCCATAGACGACCACACATATATTGTTTTGATATTTGTAACACAAAAGCGATGGAAAAAACCCACAGCAACACAGAAAAGATGGTCTTAACACGAGCCAGCTGTCTAGTTAATTAAAAAAATATTACTATTAACTTTATTGTGAAAGTAAAACAGAACGGTAAAATAATAGTTTCCGGTCTATTCTGAGGCCCATCTCTGTAGATAAATAAAGAACTAAGCCAGATGTGTAATATTTAATGCAGCAGAACCATTTATTACAATGCATTTATGTGATGACTTTCAAAGAGTAAAGCAAGCACTAGCTGAATAAAGTATGATTTTATCTTTTACGAAACGTTTTTTTCATATGGAATACAGTCAGAGGTCAACCAATCACAGAGCTTGAGGACTAATCACGGGGTTTGTCGAGCAAAGCGCATGGTGTAGTCTCAAACGATTGCTGAGGATTATGGGTAGTATAGTGTCTTCGGCCATCCTAAACTCCGATACAACTATTTGTTTCTCAGAGTCGAAGGGGAAAAACACAAAACTGAAGTTACCTACTGTAACTCCAGCTTCTATGAGTATAGGCCTAGCCCTCTAAGGCTATCGCTATTGGGTAATCCTCTGTGCACCCGCGCAGCACTGAAACACTTGTAGTCCATGCCCACCTGCGAGGTGGGCCCCACCCTCGGCTCACTTCCGGTATAAATAGGAAGGAGGCCCGACAATCTGCTCCCACACAAACAACTTTTTTTCAGCTATTCGTGGAGCCAGTGGGGCCCAGAACTTAGAGGGCTACGCCTATACTCATAGAAGCTGGAGTTACAGTAGGTAACTTCAGTTCTATTTCGTATAGGCTTCGCCCTCTAAGGCTATCGCTAGCCTAAGGGCGAAGCAAGATGTAGTCTGCGCCCGGTACTAGAAGCACAGACACACCTGCTCAGATAATAACCCATGCCTATTGCGCCATGCGAATGGCGCATCACAGTCCCTGGAATATAGCATAACACGAATATTTTCCATGAGGTGACGAAGGCTGGGAACAATACAACCCTGCCGCTGTGAAAAAGTAGAGACGAAGGTCACACTTTGCCGAGCGACCAAAAAAAAAGAGGAAAAAAAGGGGGATCAAGGCCGCTCTCCGTGTGCCGAGAGGCAGGAGAGAGGCGCACAGCTGGGTCCCTGACGTCACTCACTCTGACAAGGCACTCAGTACAGGGTGTGTCAGAGAGGAATGGGAGACATCCCTCAAATAAAATTGAATAAATGAACAGGGGAAGACCAAGATGCTGCAGTGCAAATGTCTTCCACTGACGTTCCTCCGTGCAAAGCCGTGGAGGAGGAAATTCCTCTGGAGTGCGCACTGATGTTCTACCGGGGATCCACCCCAGAGGAGACATATGCCTGCGACACAGCCTCACACAGCCAGTGTGACAGCCGTTGTGCAGACAGAGGCTACCCTAATGAGCGCTCTCTGTAATGCACAAACAGGCGGGAACGGCGCAAAGCAGCCGTGCGCGCCACATAGCAGGACAGCGCGCGCACGGGACAGAGGAGATGAGATGTGGCTTCCTCCTCCGACCTGTGAGGAGGAAAAGAAGCCATCCAAGGTGATCACTTTGGCGTAAAAGCCGGGTTAGGGCGTAAAACAGCTGAACTGCCATCTCCTTGGATCCGGAGACATGACGGAGCCACAGAGAGAGCAGACAAATCACTCACCCTTTTCGCTGATGTTAGAGCCAAAAGTAATACTACTTTGGCTGATAACAGTTTAAGGGGAACATGATCTAAAGGTTCAAATGGGGCTATCACGACCGCTGATAGCCGCTTCTCCCGCACTCGGTCTGTGTTTCGGGATGATGGGTACGTGGAAGTGTGCATCCTTCAGGTCTATGGAAGTGAACCTGTCGTCCTGGTGAACACATTCCAGCACTTGTTTGATCGTCAGCATGTGGAATACTGACAGATCGAGGATAGGTCTCATTCCCCCGGTCTTTTTCGGGATTATAAAAATAACGGGATCAAAAACCCCTGATTGTCCTCCCTTTGAGGAACCCTGGAAATAGTATTTTTCAACAGGAGTTCCTGCAGCTCTGAATGGTGTGCAAGACACTGTTCCTGGGATGACAGGAGTGTTTCCTGTATCCCATTGAACTGCGAGGGGGGGGGGGCGAACTGCAGAGTGTACCCTCTGCTGATCAGCCTGCTCATCCATCTGTCCATCAGACACATGCGCTGCCACTCTGAGAAATACTCTGAGAGCATGGCTCGTCATGGTGACAGGCTCAGGCTGGAGCCAGCTGACATGCTGCCCTGTTCTGCGGCAGTTTTCATGGACTCCACCATGGCGTGGAACTGGGGTCCGAACAGCCCGTCCGGGCTGATTGGAGCATCCAGCAGCACTTTCCTCTATCTCTTCACTCCAATTTGCTCCTGTGGGGATTGCCCATTGAATGTAATGTAATTGAATGCAGTGGTTCACAACTGGTCCAGCCTCGGGACCCACTTTTTTCCTTCGTCAATAAATCGCGACCCAACAATTTTGAACCACTGGAATCGATTAAAAATAAAATCGTGATTAAAAAAAAAGTGAAGTACAGTGCATATATCCCTTACGCTATATCCCTTCACAGAACTAAACTGCTTATACAAAAAGTTTAATCTCATGATGGTCATCAAGTTTCTAGAATCAAAGTTGAGCTGTGTAACATAAAAAGGCATACTACTTGGAGACAATCCTGCAAATTCATGTGAAAAACGTGAGATGCTGAAAACCCAACCCTAGCAGGGGGGTCTGGGGGATTTTCCCCCAGGAGATTTTTAGAATTAATAACATATAAACTACGCATTCTGGTGCTCTCTGAGAAGAAAATAAATACATCTATTACTTCCCGACATATTTAATAATATTTTATGCCATTTTTTGTTTTTTACTTTGTTCTGACAGCTGAACCTGCTGCTCCACACAGAGAGAAGAGCAAATAGGAGATAGTCTGTGTGAATTACTTTAAATTGTGGATAAGGGTAGATAGCCCCCATTGTTCTGTGACCTGTCAATCATCAAACTGGGGTCGTATTTCATTACGTGTTCATTTTTATCTGAACCCATGGATGTATAAAGAGTAGTTCTACCGCAAAGTTATTCTCCGTCGGGTATTCCGACATTGATTCACCATGATAACGGCATGGTGAATCAAGATAACACCATGCCGTTATCTTGATTCTGATTGGCCAGAAGACTCGAAAAAACATCAGCAAAGATGTTTTATTTAGAAGATGATCACTACGTGACAGAAGTTTTGTAACTGTTTATGGTCTCCGGCATTTCTAGTCAAACGGCTACTGCGTGCGCAGCGTTAGTAAATCGGGCCTTCAAAATAAGTTTGAATTTCTTTGAAAAATAAATCTTTTGTAATTTAAAAAAAATGTACTTGCACATCCACTCGAAATGGGTCGGCGACCCACCAGTTGAGAACCACTGATTTAATGTATTCAAAGGATTTAAATCATACATAACTAATCACATGCAATACACCGCTGGCAAAAACACAAGGCAGCGGGGGAACAATCAGGGCGAGTTAGACAATCACTGCTTTATGCTGCTTTAATCCCAGTCATATCAATCAATGTTAACTTGGAAAGCCACAATATTTATATTTTAACTCAATAACATTAGGTGACATTATTGTGGCACATCAGTAAAGCCTTAAATATAAATATATAAGGTGGCAGGCATAATTTAATGAATTTTAACTCAACAATAACTGAATGAGTTTGTTTCACTCTTAGACCAGCAGGGGTACCAAATCTATCCAGACTGCTGCAATAAGTACATTAATTAACTGTCTCATCTATGTTTGTCTGAATGAATATGATACTATTAACAATCATATTATTCCCATCAGCTGTCAATCACTGTTATGATTCACATATTCAGTGTTATTATTAAATAAACTATATTTTTTGGAGGAGTTAATGATGAATGTTCCTCAAGATGCTTGCTCACCCTCCTTCAAATTTGAAAGACAAGTAATTAATATCATATATCAAAATTCAAAAGAATCAAAAGAACAGTTCAGCGCCCCACAACTTTATTGCAAACAGTTACAACCTTGACTTTACATCGGAAAGAACAAACATTAAAGAAGTGACTAACTACATCAGTTAGGGTTAAAAAAAACGTGTATTCAGCTAAAACATATACATCGCTGCAGTTATTATCCAGTGGAAAGTCCTTACCTACTGCCCTACCCAGGGCCGGCCCTAGACTTTTGGGGGCCCTAAGTGAGCTTTGGCTTCGGGGCCCCCCTCACTCTAGCGCGTTCTCACTACACACAACACGGAACCAACTTTTGTCTTATGATGTTAGCATAAGCACACATATTGTAAAAGTAAGCATGTAAACACCGTGGACCTAACATCCTCTAGGGGGGTCCTCACCTCCTCTAGGGGGGTCCGGGGGCATGCTCCCCCGGGAAGATTTTTTTTTAAATATTGAAGTTAAAAGCATCAATCTGGTGCACTTTGAGAGCAAAATTAAGAGATCTATGGATACATCTCTCAACACCCATATGAAACAGAACAGTAAACAGATTTTTCTTTATGGATATTTTACAAATCACTCCCCTTTTAAACTGTATTCTTGTTTTGTCATATAGTATTTCATAACTGTTTTTCCTTTATTCTCTCTGGCTGTCCATCTCATAATGTTCACATAGAAACTAGCTGTCAATAGGAATATCATTCAGAAGAATTATAATTTCATGCAAAAATCTGTCACAAAAAGAGGTTGCACATTTAAATTCAGGTGTTGTTATGGCAACGTCAGTGGTCAAACAGCCACATTTACTGCTGCAAATACGTTCAAACATGCTGTCGACACGTAAAGCAGTGGCAACTATGCCACCATTTCAGCTGACTTTTTCTCAGAAATACTGTCACATAACATCCATATATTTCAGTGCTAGGTTGATGCTTAGCTAAGCTAACTATGAAACACTTTAACTGACAGGACTCGGGATCAACTGTGTACTGTAAGGTAGCTTCTAGCTTCATGTCGAACAGTAAGTCAACATTTTTCAGAGAGCTTTCTTGGAAATCACCAGGTAACGCTAAAAAATATAACATTTAGATTGTATGACAAAGTGTTTATTTAATATATCTGGCTAGCTATAGCTACTTGCTATCGGTTTAACTTACCCCCGCGATTCAAAGTAACGTCAACGTAGCTGTAATTTATGCTTTGCTTACATGTTCGCATAACTTGGAAGTTTACTGACATTTACATATCTTGTTCACCTGGCTCAATTGGTGGCTCTGGGGTTGTTGTGTGAGCCACCACTTGAGAATTGTCGTCTTTTTTAAGAAATTTTTTTCTTATGTCCATCTTCAAAAACTCTTGAGTCCGACTGACAGTTTATTTTAAACATTGTCACAGCTCACAGGATAGGTACCTGTCAGCCAATAAGACAGATGTTTATTTCCATTCAACTCTCTGGTTGGTCTGGTGCCTTGCCTCTGTTGCATTCACTGAACACGGGAAATTACAATCCTGCTGTCCTCTCATGATGAGGTTCAGGTAAAGCACGGTTAACCTGTTAAGCCCTGAGCCTGTTTTTCAGGTCTCAGGCTCGAAAATGACATTCCCAGAACAAATTACCAGTGGCGGCCGGCCCATAGGGGCGCCGCCCCCCCTCTTCCCACATTAAAAATAAAAAATAAAAAAATATTTTTTATTTTTTTTTAATAAACAAGGTAAATATTATATAATTGGTATCAGTAAAATGTATAATCTACAATGAAATCTCGTTTAAAATTGTGTTGCGATGTCTAAAGTTACTGATAATTCACATGTTTCCTGACTGGCCTTGCCCTCTCTCGTCTGGGCGCTAGCACAGCGCCCAGACGAGAGTGCAGCAAGTGCAGCAGAAGCCAACTGTTGCTATCTTTAAACTATGCCGCCGAAACATAATTTCAGCCAATCAGTGTCGTCAAATCTGATGGTCACAGGGCGCCTACGTCAGCGCCCGGTGCAGTCTGTGAGTTGTTTGGACTCGTATCCAAGGAGACAAAACAGGAAGCTGTCATACACTCTGAAAGCTACCATTAGCAGCTAATGAAAACTCAGTTTTTTGACATAAAAATTGAATTATGGATCATCAATAATTTTTTCAAAGTGACAGACAGATTGGATTGACCTATGGATTAACCTTCAGCCGCGTTTTTCTCGTTTTTGATCAGAATTGTTATTCTGCAAAAGGTGAGCATATCTCCGTGTTTTGCTACCTAAAGCTACGTCGTGTGATGTCTGTATTCGCTTCCCCTGTCGCGAGTTCTGATCGCTCAGTGATGATACTTATATTTCTAGAATCTGTGGAATCTCAGCTTGTTAGCATAAGCTTGTTTGTGCATATCCGATAAGTATATCGATTGATTTATACCTAGAGTGCGTTAGCATTTTTTCGCTCAGGGCTCATTTAGACGCTTCTTGTGAGACTTGTGTTTTGTTTCGGTAAACATGGTTCATATCATCAGTTAGCTGCGTTTAGGACACATGAATAGTTTATTACATTTTAAGAAGCCCTGAGACACAGTTTCGTGAGAAAAAAAACGGGGGGAAAAAGCCCCTTAACAGGTTAAATGGGAATTAAATCATTTTAAGTAATTTTGAGTGTTCCCAAAGCCGGTGTTCTGCAGTTTGTGTGGCCTACTGTACTGTTGCACAGTTTATGCTGTAGAAAACTATGTCCAGGACAAGGTGTTTGGAAGTTTTGGAAGATTCATAGCTAACCACACTGAAGATTATGGAGGTATTGATCAGTCTTCTCATATTTTTAAGCCTCAAATTGTCCTTCCCCCCCCGCCCCTCTAACATCACCAGAAGTCATAATTTAGGGGGTCTTTTCTCAAAAAATGTTAGCGGGGGAGCATCCCCCCGGACCCCCCTAGTATTGTTTGGTCACCATTTCCACAGCCCCACCTAAAATATTTTCCACCAGCCGCCACTGCAAATGACCATATCTTCCCTTCTAAAAGGGTTAAATTAATAATCTTTTTTCTCAAAGTAATGATAAACCTGTGAGTTGGATGTAGAAAGTCAGAATCAATATAGATGTTTTTATTTTAAAGAAAATTCAGATTTTACATAGTAAAAAACTGTAAATTATAGTGTCCGTCCAAAAAATTCTTTTTTACTTATAGTGAAAACTACCCTTGGATGATGGGTTAGTAGACTAAAAGCTTTAGGAATCCAAAGTACAACATATAAGTACCCTGTATCAAGATTGATGCAAAACAAGTGACAATTGACCTTTTAAAGAGATTTAGCAAAAAGAAACCACTTCTGGGGTCATTTGGGTGGATTTTCCATCTCTCCCAGATAGCAAAAAAGTTTTGGCCCAGATCCGGCCCACACAAAACACCTTCATCCGACTCAGTAACTGAATATCAATAGCAATATTCAACATACAGTAAATACAAATTTCAAAATGGCCTCCCAAAAGTTGCATCAATAAATGTTCAAATAAGTTACAACAGATGAACCAAACGTTTTTTTAATGATTGTATCATAATTTATTAATAGTGGTGATGAACTAGCCACTGCATCATTACATTTTCAAAATAACTGGGATACAATCCAACCATGCCAAAATAACAGAATAATAAACAAAAACAAAATATGTATAGTATAGTAAAGCAACTTTGAAAAAACATGCAATTAAAAAATAAAGCTTAGCTCCCCAAAAATAAACAAACTCTTCTGCAGACTCAGTGACATTTCAGATTTATTTTATTGATTTTCTCGTGAAAACATAACTAGAACAGAATACTTGTACTATACTTATACTAAATGAATGAACTTTTGCCGACCTTGGCACGGGAACAACCTTTCCGGGATTTATTGACCTCCTTGACTGGGCCCATGGGAATCTTGAAGGCCTATAAGGAATGCACAAACATTCATTATATATTACAAATTATTATACATATATTGCAAAATAGATATTGTAACTGACTTACGGGTTTCTTGGACAGCTCGTCTTCGTTCCTCTCTCTCTCTTCTACCTCCATCTCGGTCGCCCGCAAGGTGAAGCCATTTTTTTATGTAGGCTTCTACCTCTTGGTCTGTTGCTGTCGCTGTGAGCCTGTTGTTTCTGACAGTCCCTAAAAATAGAGAACATTGTAAAGCCATTGGATGGATTGCACAACTTAGGACGCAATCTGGGGACCTAAGGATCAGCCAAGTGCATGGCGTGCTGTGTCCGACGAATTCAGTGGTGACGACACTTTGAGAACATTCTGGCCATGGCAGAGGACGCCCTTTGCCTTCAGCTGCCCAACAGCAACAAGCTTGACGCCTGCTAGTAAAATCGGACTGCAGCTGATCCAGAATTTCTCAATGAGGGAGAAAGAGTAGATGTGCTTCCAGCCTCCTTTCAGAATTTCTTTTTTAACTCTTTATGTGGCAAACCATGTTAACCATTTTACTTGACTTTTTTACCAAGAGTAATTAGAATTGGTTGAATCTAGGATCAGTAAGTACTAACTGAGTGTCAAACATGCAAGAAAAGGGGACTGGACTCATTAGACTGATGACAGCGCAATGTAACACTTACCAGTAATGACATCTTTTAGTTGCAGTCTGTGGAATGCTGTTTTCCCATTGATGCCACGCCAGTTGAGCTGTTTGGCAAGGGAGTTGCTAAAACAGTGTTTCATCACTCGCCAAACGCAATCCTTAACGTCCAGTCCTCCAATGACACTCAATGCAGTAATCTGAAAAAGATAAGGATACATGCATTATATAAACACAAGTCACAATAACCTAATTTAAAAAAAATTAACATTAAAAAACATTATTTCCCTTTTCGCTTAGCTGGTATTTAGCCTCACTGCTGTCCAACATACAACTTAGGTGGCAAGTAAAATATTAACAATAGTTTCAAATTGGGTTCCCCATCCTTTTAAGTTGGTAAGGGCAATAATTACCGTTTTGAAGATCTGCGTCTTCCCTCAGACGTTTCTCCAGAGCCAACAGGGGTTATTTCTTTTAGCGGCAGTATATCTCTGCCAAGGGGATCCGGCCCACCAGCAGGTTCGCCTGGAATGTTCATCTGAATGACTTTGAGTTGATCCATCATCATCTCTTGATTTGTAAGAAGTCTATGCAGAAGAGCTAAAAATAAGGACATTCAACATATATAAATGTACATATACATACATTTACGGACGAAACGATAACAAATTGTGAAATCACTTACGAGCAAGACCCCCTTGGCTTTCATCTTGTCGTTGAGTTCCAGGATTTATCTCAGACCATCGGGGTTCTGGGCTTCTCAAAGACGCAGACTGTCGGGGTTCTGGGCTTCTCAAAGACCCAGACTGTCGGGGTTCTGGGCTTCTCAAAGACCAAGACTGTCGGGGTTCTGGGCTTCTCAAAGACCAAGACTGTCGGGGTTCTGGGCTTCTCAAAGACCAAGACTGTGGGGGTTCTGGGCTTCTCGCAGACTGTGGGGGTTCTGGGCTTCTTGCAGACCGTCGGGGATCTGGGCTTGTCATCTGCTTGTGAGGTTTTGTGCTCATAGCCAGTTTCTTTAATGCAAACTGTATATCAAAGCCTGGCCCTATTATGTTTGGGCCTGGTGGCAATGTCCTTTTTTGTTTGACAGTAACTTCATTATCACTGTCACTCTCCAATCGAATGTTCGGTCTTGTGTGTGAGTGTGGGGGGGGGGGGGGGAGATTAGGATGGGTCTGCATGAAGAAGTGGCAGAACAACAAAACCAACCTCCAAAGGTAACCGGACACACTTCTGCACATTGGTATCTAACTTGAAACACATCAGATTTGGTGACAGATCTGACACAAAAAAAATTCCCAAATCTGTGGAGTCAATGGGATAGTCAAAAAACTTTGCAATGTGTCTATATTCTTTGCAGACAATGTATTCCTCACCCTCAAAGACAATTATATTCTGAACCAAGAGTATGTTATTGTTCCTCTTGATACATCTGTCCCTCTCTGATGAACTGATGACAAACTCATCTATTGCCAGTTCTTTAAACTGGGAGACATTTCCTGTAAAGCCATGTGGAACAGGTCCATCTGAGTGCAGCCTTTTCAATTTCTTGTGGGTTTTCAAAGTTTCCTCATCTTTTAAACTTGGTGAATCAAGTTCTGAAATTCTGCGTATAACTTGCTGCAGTGGAGAGCTAGGTTTTCTAACCATTCTTTTAATTGTTTTTAAGTAGTTTTCGAAAGGAAACCCTGATATTAAATCTAAGTGGCCATGCACCTTCACATCATCACTGAGATGAGTCAAACCATGTATGTTGTAAACTAAAAAACCCTGACCATAGAGTTCCCCAAAATGCTTAACAAATGATTTAAGTAGTGTGTTTGCAAAGTCATTTAACAGCAAGCAATATGTTGGACTTGCCAAAATGTATATACTCACAGACAACAGCATAACATTTTGATAAACCTCAGTAGTCAGCACATCCCTCAAAACTACTGGACCGGTATAAAGTAAGAACTGCCTATGTTCTGTTGCCTTCCATCGCAACCTCTCATTAAGGGCCCTTGGCCGTCGAGCAAATTCTGAGGGTATGTAACTTCTGAGAGCAAGCAATTTTTCTGAAATTAAAGAGACTTGCCTGGATGAAATACGGGAATGCAACTTGACGCTTGTGCCCATCCACAAATCAAGCAGACGACGCACCACACCTAAGCACACTAAATGCATATAGTCGTGTGGAAATCCACTGACCATAGGAACAGATGGGGAATGTTGTACGTGGTGGTCTTCATCCTCTGCATTTGAAAAAGATACATCAGTTCTTGCTCTAGCATCAACTTCTGGGAATGTCATGCGATGATTAATGTAATTGCCTGACTGTACACATTTATCACAGCCACTGTATCTTAACAAAGGCCTTCGCAGGAGCATCACAGATTACTGAGGACACAGTCAAGAAGAAGGTCTTACCATTAACAACAAATCCACTGCTCATGGTTTTTAACTCACAGACCAGATCCTTCAGATATTCTGACAATGACTGAGGCTTTGACTTCCCACAGAAAACTTCCCACAATCAGCACAGGTTTTCTACAATACCCCTGGAGCATTCCCAAAATTGGCCAGAACTGAACAGATGAACTTTTAAAAATTGGAAGACCATCAATGTTTAATTGTAATTTGAAACTGTGATGACTCGGGACAACTGATGTAAGCTTCTGAAATATTTGGCTGAACATATTCTGTATACCTAAATAATGGAATGATCCACCCGCCAAGGAAGCAATGCTATGGTACGTCTGTGTTTTGAGGAATGTTCTTGCATCTTTTGGCAAAGAGGGGTGATGGGGTTTCAGTATAGACAAGAGGGCAGACAAAGCGATTAATGAAACACCAAAATGTGTTGCCCAGTCTCTCAAACAACCCGCAAAATCATCTTTAGGAAAATCCCCTCTTTCATCCACATGGCTATCCTCGTCACTAGTTAATTAACTTTCCCCATTACTCTCTGACTGACAGTTTGGTGGAAAATCCGAGCCTGAAGCGACTGCTCCATGTTGAACACTATAGTTCTCTTCAGCATTATCCTCAACATAATTATCCTCGTCACCCAAAGATTCTAACAACTGGTTGACTCTTTTAACAGCCCTTTTCCTGAAATTGCTGCGAGTGATATTCCACTTTTCCCTCTCCATGAGACAGCAATTACAACAACAATTACTCTTTGAGAATTAGCCAACCTGTATAGGTTGTCAACAGCCAGTTACTCTGAAAAAGAAAGAAGAAACAACATTTAACATTGATACTTCATATAGTTTAGCGAAATGTATCACATGGAAGCAGCTTACCTTAATGGTGATAGTGCACTTGCCACTCTACCACTATTTTCTGTCCACCTTCAAATTTCTGTAACATAGTGTGAATATTACTGTTAAGTTCAAAAACATCATGATACAAACAAATTACAAGACAAAAACAAAATGTGTAACAGGGTTTTTGCTATAATTTAACAACTTCCTACACATAAAAACATGTGATGCCTTACTCCCTCCCAAAATTGGTATGAATTGTATCTATTATTGTGATCAAGTTCAGTTCCGATTCGTTTTTACAACAAATCAATAAATGGTGCGCTTCTACAAACAAAAAACAACATGACTGATACATTTAAACAAACTGCTAACAGGAGATTAACTACAATATTAAAAAGTGTACATTATCTTTGGAAAATAACACAGGAATAATTAAAGTTTGAGGTGTGTGGGTTTTACATTCACAGAATTACACATATTTCTGGGGGATAAACAATTATTGTAGTGTTAAGGGACTCTCTTTACTTCAGTAGGCTACCTGTTGGATTTTCAGTTTGTAGCAAATATCACGGCATAACAACTGAGAATATTATCTTAACTGGAGTTAGCTCCAACTGAGAATATAGCTTAACTGGAGTTAGCTCCAACTGAGAATATTATCTTAACTGGAGTTAGCTCCAACTGAGAATATAGCTTAACTGGAGTTAGCTCCAACTGAGAATATAGCTTAACTGGAGTTAGCTCCAACTGAGAATATTAGCTTAACTGGAGTTAGCTCCACTGAGAATGAGAATATAGCTTATGATACCGATTGCCAGCATAAAGTCATATTTATCATTTCATTTAAAACTTACCGCGACTCGACTTTTGCAGTTTTCCACCGACAATCCTTCCAACTGACTTCCTCTTGAGGGCGCCTTTTTTTCGCGCTTATTTGCTTCAAGTCAGATATTGCTGGGGGATAAAAAAACGATTCCAGTGTTAAGGGACTCTCTTTACTTCAGTAGGCTACTTGTTGGATTTTCAGTTTGTAGCAAATATCACGGCATAACAACTGAGAATATTATCTTAACTGGAATTAGCTGCAACTGAGAATATTAGCTTAAAGACTGAGTTAGCTCCAACTGAGAATATTAGCTTAACTGGAGTTAGCTCCAACTGAGAATATTAGCTTGACTGAGTTAGCTGCAACTGAGAATATTAGCTTAACTGACGTTAGCTCCAACTGAAAATATTAGCTTAAAGATCTGGAGTTAGCTCCAACTGAGAATATTAGCTTAACTGGAGTTAGCTCCACTGAGCAATAGATTAGTAAAATACCGATTGCCAGCAGAAAGTCATGTTTATCATTTCATTTAAAACTTACCGCGACTCCACTTTTGCACAGTTTTCCACCGACAATCCTTCCAACTGACTTCGGTCTCTATGGCGCTTTTTTTTCGCGCTTGCTTCAAGTCAGATATGCTGCGTTCAAAAGACCCCGGAAATGGGAAAACTCCAACTTGAAGTTATACTAATTCCCACGGATACATAACCACAAGACAGCAAGAAGATACAACTACAAATACAATAGGGCTTAAGACCCATAGTAGTATTGAAAATATTTGATTTGAACAAAAAAAGAAAATATATCTGTATTTCTAACAAAGAACTTGAAGGCTTTTTCCAACTCAAAAATGGGACTTCCTAGTTCCCACGAATGCAGCATAGTTTAAATATGGGATGAAAAAGTTAATGTCAGAAAAACATATTAATAACTGTTTTCTTTAAGAAATGTATTGTTATTCATTATTAATAAAAATGATAATAGTTATTTAAATGACAATATTTAACCCAAATGTAAGACAAATTAAAACATTGTTTTATTTTGTATTTACTGGTGTTAGAATGTCACCCTCAGGATCAAAAAATTGTCACAGTTTGCCTCCAAGTCCCTTCCTCCAGCCACACTCTCTCATCCCCTGCCCTCTGCTTTACGATCTGTCCCTGTCTCAAGCCCCTGCTCACCTCCCAGGCCATGAACTTTCTCCCTAGACCTGCCATCCTCGAGCGATCTGATGCCCTCAGACTTTTTCACCAGACTTCATCATTCCCCTGCTCACCTTTTCTCACTTCTCTCATCAGCCACTCACTACATGTACCGGTCAAGATCCTTTTTTCTTTGTCATTTCATTCCAGCTGCTATATAGCTGTCTTGAGTTTTTGCTTTTGAACTTCTGTCACCCGATCCTGGACCAGAACCTGCTTACCTCCCTGCATATTGTCTATCTACCCGTTACCCGTTCACCTGCCTGCCTACTTGCATCTGCCGTAAACTAATTTACAATAAAACATTGCACTGCTTCAGTCTGCCTGTCTGACTGCATTTGAATCCCCTGCTTCCCGCACTTCCAACCCACACTTGTGGAGCAATCTAGAAGTTAGATCACACATGCCTGTTAGCACCAAGTTTGGCTCGTTGATACCATATTATATGGCACAGTTTATTGTCCCAAGAAGACATTTGCAATCAAGTTTTGCACATACAGCAACTCCAAATTATCTCAACCAAATATACATTCAAAGATCAAGACCATAAAACAGTGAACTTCACAAGTCTGAACCTAATCACTCAGACACTTCACTTACACAATATAAAACATAGTAAGTCAACTGACTATAGCATATGCAAGAGCAACTGTATATTAATAAAAACAAGATTGCCATTTAGAAGCACATTAAAGCCCCCCCCAAAACAATAATGGTCACACTGACCTGGGGTCAAAGATTGCGAGATTCACATTACATTATCTCCGTGTGTTTGCTTACACATATAGCACGTACCATGTTAGCCACAGTGGTTTGGGGTTGAATCCAAACATCTAGGTGATACTGTGACACTGAAAGTAAAAAAGAGTTTGAGGCCTAGGCTCCACGGGAACGAAAACGGGTTGAATCCGCATATTTCTCATGCGTATAGCCCTTTAAGCTAGACGACGCCGTAACGGAAACGTAGAAACAGACCCTGCAAACGACAACGGGTCCAAAGGTGGATAGATCTGGGAACGGAGCGCTCTGGGGGGTCCAACGGGGCCGTGTGGTAGCCTATACGGTCATCCTTTTCTGATAATGACGACGCAATAGCCCCGCCTCTCCCCACCTCTGCTGCTCACCCCCGCAAAAGTACACTGCACACTGAATTCAGATTATTTATCTTTATCTCGATATGGACATAAACGCGAGTGAAGTCTAATCTGACAGGACGGAGACACGCAGCTCCTCCCGCTGTGATGCAGCGGGAGCAGAACACACACTTCAAGTCAGATCATCACCCTTAGCTATTTTAATTACCTCTCAAACTACCTAAACTAGTTATAAATATGTTTATTTTTACTGTCGAGTCATCATTACTGGATCAGCTGCTGCATGAGACAGACACTGACACTGTCAGAAGAGAGGAAAAAGAGACAGCCTCCGTGTATTTTATTATTATATATCATTATATCGTCGTTATTCATTTGTTTTAAAGCTCAATAAATAACAAAGAAGACCTTTGACCGGCACTTTTATAATTTTGTCCGGAAGATTTAAACTTTAACACACGTTGACCGGCGAAAAACTCTGCCCGGATCCCTCGGCCCCCACCGCGGAGAATAAACAGAAGTGCAGCCATGACAACCATTCTTCTTCGCTGCTTTTGTGGAGGAAGTTGCTGCTTTTGTGAGGAAGTTACAGCGCCACGTACAGGCTCGGCATATGTACTGCAGCTTTTCCAGCGGTTGGATGTAAACAGAGCCGTCTCGTGGAGCTTGACACAATCCGGTGTATATTGCGTGTGGGCGGAAGCTTTTTGCGTTTGCGTTACTCCGATGCGTTTTGCCGTATGCGTTCCCGTGGAGCCGGGGCCTGAGTATCCGGCCTACGATGAGTGAAATACACGTCACATCTGTCTCCAGAGCGGCTCAGTGAGCTAACCCTGGATTAATGTTTCTCTTTACTTACTAAGAATAAGAAAAGTCTCAGTAAAATAAGTTTGATACTTTTGTAAGTGATTATTAATTAATATTAAATTAATTATTATTAATATTTCACAAATATGCAGAAAGTTCTGGAAAGTGTATAATTTATTGCAAACTTTCTTTTCATAAGAGTTTGTTGATTTGATTTGTTTTAACGGGTAAATACACACATGTCAAGAGTTCTCTTTATAGTCGTTCTATAATTTTATAAATGCAACAAACTTTAGTTTTTGTACATATAGTATGAAGTATAGTGTAGTATAAATATGTTTTGCGGCTCCAGACAACATTTATTTGATGGAAGTGAGGGCAGATTGGCTCTTAAGATAGTAAAGGTTGCTGACCCCTACCCTAACCCTATCTCGGATCACACGGCAGTCCAATCCACAATTTATACTATATGTCACATGTAGGCCTTTTCAGGCTCACATCTAGATTAGCCTGTGCCAAAAGTGTTGCATCCTCGCCAAAAGTGTGCCGTATATTTACCAAAAGTGGCCCAGATATGTTTTAAGATAACCGGGCCACATTTGCTGCATCAGTTGTGGGCCACTTCAGGCTCATATCAAGATTTGCCGGTACCAATTGTGCTGCATCCTTACCACAAGTGGCCCACGTCTGTTTTTTAATATTTGGGCCATATTTTTCATGTCAAATGTGGGCCACTTTAGGTTCACATCCGGATTACTGTGCCGCATCTTTGCCTAAACTGGCCCAGATATGTTTTAAGATAACTGGGCCACATTTGCTTCATCATATATGGGCCACTTTTGGTTTACACCCAGATTAGCCTTTGTCCATTCTGCCACATCTTTGCCAAAGGTGGCCCACAGTTGTTTTGTGATATTTGGGCCACATTCACCATTTCCCACATGGGCCACTTTAGGGTGACATCCAGATTACACATTGCAGGAGCACCGCATCTTTGCCAAAAAAGGCCCACATTTGCTTTGGGATATGTGGGCCATATTTGCTATTTTACAAGTGGGCCACTTTAGGCACACATCCATTTGGTCCGGGCCAGAAGAAGGCCAGCAGTGCCGCATCATTGCCTGAAGTGGGCCACATCCGCTTGCTATCTGGGCTGGCTTCCCTTGCTCGATTTTGATCGTTAGAGCCAATAGAATCGAAGGGGGAGTCCCCCACACACACACGTTGTGAAGAGAAAAGGTGGGGCCTTCGCGCATGTAATTTTCCATCAGAGTGAAGCTTTGACATCTGGAAACGGAAAAGCAGTTTTAATGCTTATGGATTATCAGAAATCATTTCAAAGGGACACAGACACATTAGATTAACCTATGGATTAACTTCAGCAGCGTTTTTCGTTTTAATGCCATTGAAGACCACTTTAGAGAGACTACAGAGCCAAGGTAAAAATGTTAGCATTTTTAGCTACCTAGCGTCACCTGTTTTGATGTCCGTTTTTGCTTATAACGTCGCAAATACGTATAATTCAGTGGTAATGTCGGTGTCAATCGATTCTGTGTCACCTCACGATGTGAAACGATGTGTTGGATGTGGTGAAAAGATAAATAATAAGGTTTTGTGAGTGATTTTCGGTGCAGTAAGGTGTTAGCATTCTTCGCTCGTTGCTAATTCAGAGGCTCAGTGTTAGCATTGTGGGTTTTCTTTTGAAAAAATAAATAAAATGATCAGTTAGATGAGTTTCTTCCCGTTACATGGATATAAAACATTCATAGTTTTATTAAATGAACATGCCCTCAGACACTGTTTCCTGCAAGATGTTGCGGCAGTGCCCCGGTACCGGGTCTCTCGAGCTTAACAGGTTAAAGAAGGATTCTTTGCATATAATTTGTCCGCCGTTGCAGTGTCTTGACACATAAAATCACTCACTCTTTTGCGGTTGCCTGGATTCTGAAACCTCTCTGCGTGGACTGTGCGGAGGTCGGTGAAGTTGATAGGACCTTTCATAACTGTCCCTCTGAGCCCTCATTTTGTTTGACTCCGTCCTCCATTCCTTACAGTCCGGGTTGTCACATTCTTTCTCTGGGGACAAGGGTGGAGGTTGTTCCAGGACCTCATCATCCACATAGTCCACATCCCAAGAGGAAATCATTCCTATTTCGGGGTTTGTCAATCGGAGGTCATGAAGCTCCTGTTTTGCCACTTTCATCTTGACTTTCAGCCACATGTATTGCCTCCCGGGACAGTTCAACGTGGTCTTTGTCCATGTGGCGGTCCAGCCTTGTCCCGCTGTATTCACATCCTGAAATGATGCAGGGATGGAGCCTAATGTTTTTCCATCCATTGGCCATCAACAGCAGAATTTTTCGTTCATCTGCGTTATGCACACTATGATTCCTCTGCAGGTGCTTGTTCAGGGCGAGGTAGGGCATCTTACACAGCGGGCAATCGTTCGCCATCTTATCTTTATGGATGAAACATATTGTTTTTCAATCCATTGAACATATCTGTTCGATGTATATCGCGGAGGTGGGGGCTCCACCTTCATTCCAACAAAGGACCACTGGTCTCAATTTATAGTACCCAGTGATCAGAGTCACACCACGGTTTGATGTATATCACGGAGGTGGGGGGCTCCACCTTCATTCCAACAAAGGACCACTGGTCTCAATGTATAGTACCCAGTGATCAGAGTCACACCACGGGCACGAGGCATGGCATTTCGGTACCAGGAAGTGTCCCCAGTAGAATGCATAGAGCCGGGGGGACAAAGAAGGAAACGTGAAAAAACTCCAGAAAAAAGCACTCAGCGAACTGGAGAGACCCCATGTCAAATCTCTCCAGTTTCCTCCATGTAACGCGGTTGCCAAAACTGACTAAATTGACTAAAAAGTAAAAAAAAAATAATAATAATTCATCCATGAAAAAATGCATGAAAATGAAAAAAACCGCGTCATCTGAGGAAACAGTGACTGAAGGCATCTTAATATTTAATAAACTATGAATGTTTTATATCCATGTAACGGGAAAAAACTATTTTTTTCTAAATAAAACCCACAATGCTAACGCTGAGCCTCTGAATTAGCAACGAGCGAAAAATGCTAACAGATTACTGCACCGAAATTCACTCACAAAACCTTATTATTTATCTTTTCTGCACATCCAACACATCGTTTCACATCGTGAGGTGACACATAATCGAAGGGTACCTACATTATCACTCCATGATACGAACTCGCGACTTTATAAACAAAAACAGACATCAAAACATGTGGCGCTAGGTAGCTAAAAACGCTAACATGGCTTACCTGTGTCGTAGTCTGGTCAAAAGTGGTCTTCAATGGCATTAAAACGATAAAAACGCTGCTGAAGTTAATCCATAGGTTAATCCAATGTGTCTGTGTCCCTTTGAAATGATTTCTGATAATCCAAAAGCAATAAACCTGCTTTTCCGTTTCCAGATGTCAGAGCTAGAGCATAGGTTCGCTCTGATGCAAAACTGCATGCGCGAAGCCCCCACCTTTTTGTTTTACAATGCGTGTGTGTGGGGGAATCCCCCTTCGATTCTATTGGCTCTAACGGTCAGAAAGCTGTGTCAACCATCAAAATTGACTAAGGGGGGCCAGGGATATGGAAAAAAAACATTTCCACCCAAATCACCTCAGAGGTGGAGTCTTTTTTGCTAAACCTCTCTAAAAAGGTCAAATGTCACTTGTTTTGCATCAATCTTTATACAGGGTACTTATTATATGTTGTACTTTGGATTCCTAAAGCTTTTAGTCTACCTTACCATCATCCAAGGGTAGTTTTCACTATAAGTACAACATTATTTTTGGACGGACACTATAATTTACAGTTTTTTACTATGTTCAATCTGAATTTTCTTTAAAATAAAAAACATCTATATTGATTCTGACTTTTCTACATCCAACTCACAGGTTTATCATTACTTTGAGAAAAAATATTATTAATTTAACCCTTTTAGAAGGGAAGATATGGTAATTTGTTCTGGGAATGTCATTTTCGAGCCTGAGACATGAAAAACAGGCTCAAGGCTTAACAGGTTAAATAGTGTGATACTTCCAGGGTGCATGGCAGCACTTGACAAGGCAGGAAAGGAGCTTGAATCATGGGTAAACATTGTTTAAATAGTGTGATACTTCCAGGGCGCATGGCAGCACTTGACAAGGCAGGAAAGGAGCTTGAATCATTGGTAAACATTGTTTAAATAGTGTGATACTTCCAGGGCGCATGGCAGCACTTGACAAGGCAGGAACAGTGTTTATAATACGGGGAAAGTGTTCATGCAGCCCCTTAATAATGGTAATAATGATTCAAATTCATTTGGAGGGGAGAGAAGCCTGAAAATGCCTCTCCAGCACACAGGAGAGCACCCAGGTTCCTGGAGCAGGACAGGCTGCATGTGTGCACTCATAGTCGGCTTTGGACATACAGCAGATCTCCTGCTCCTGGTCCCTGGTCCCAGCTCACTCAGCCTGGCACAGACACAGACAGACGGTACCCAGAGAACAGGCTGCTCCACAGCACTTGACGAGGCAGGAAAGGAGCCTGAATCCTGGGTAAAAGTGCTTTAAAATGTCGTGGAAAATTGTTTTAAATAGGAGGAGAGTGTACCCAGAGAGCAGCATGCAGCACCTGGCTTTTCAACCCAGGAATAAGTGCTTCAATCCTGGGTAAGAGTGGTGTAAATAGAGTACATACATATATGCACAACAATGTCCATATCAGTCCAGTCATGTTCCCAAATGTTGATTCAACATGTTTTGAAGTTTTACAATTAAAAACTGTCAACTTCAAATACATTGAGGTCCATGGGGTGGACAAACCATACCCCCAAAATGAAGATAATTCCAGGATACAACTTGTCATATTACCCGCTATCAGTTTGTGGAGTTCTGTATTAAAGTAACATGTCAACTTCAAATACATTGAGGTCCATGGGGTGGACAAACCATACCCCCAAAATGAAGATAATTCCAGGGTACAAATTGTCATATTACCCGCTATCAGTTTGTGGAGTTCTGTATTAAAGTAACATGTCAACTTCAAATACATTGAGGTCCATGGGGTGGACAAACCATACCCCCAAAATGAAGACGATGCTGGGGTGGGTATGACTTATATCAGGGGTGGGCATGTTACGGCCCGCGGGCCACATCCGGCCCGTTGGCCGGCCTTGGCCGGCCCGTGTGAGGTTGATCATAAATTATAACATAATGAAAAAAAACAGCAACCTTTTCAAAATAAAAGCAACACAGCTGTATTGCTTGCATGGCGTAAATACTTTTCTAACTGTGTTGCTTTTATTTTGAAAAGGAAGCTGCCAAACACGCAGATAAATACAAGAACCTGTCTGAGGAAGAGCGGGCAAAGGGGTCGGATGCTTTGCTAGCTAAGCTGCAAAGCCAACAACACATTTTCACAAAACATTCCACATCCAGAGATGCAGCTGTCAAGACGAGTTATGTCTTAAAAGTTAACCGTTTTCGGACGAAGAGTTCATTAAGGAGTGTTTGTTGGACACTAATATGCCCGGAGAAAAAGGAGGCATTTGAGAAAGTGCCGCTAACCCGACGCACCGTTACGAGGAGAATTGAGGACATCGCGGGAAATCTGGAGCTTCAGCTGCAGAACAGAGCGGTCAACTTTGACTTTTTTTCCTTGGCTTTGGATGAGAGCTGCGATGTACGTGACACTGCCCAGCTACTCATCTTCCTACGTGGGATAACTACAGACTTCAAAATCACGGAGGAGCTGGCAGCCATGCAGTCAATGAAAGGTACAACAACAGGGAGTGATTTGTTCACGGAGGTAAATGCATGTGTGGAAAAGTTGGGACTGAAATGGGACAAGCTGGCAGGCGTGACAACGGATGGTTGTCCAAATCTGACAGGGAAAAATGTTGGACTATTGAAGAGAATGCAGGATAAAGTGACAGAAATTAACCCTGAGCAGAAATAGGTATTTTTGCATTGTATTATACATCAGGAAGTGTTGTGTAAGTCAGTGTTAAAAATTAACCATGTTGTTGATGTTGTAACTAAAATAGTTAACTTCATCAGGGCAAGAGCATTGAATCACAGACAGTTTGTTGCACTTTTGGAGGAAAGTGAGACTGAACATCGTGACATACCCTACCATGCAGCTGTCAGGTGGCTCAGCCTGGGCAAAGTGCTGAAAAGAGTATGGGACCTGAGAGAAGAGATTCAAGACTTCTGTGTGAAGAAAGGAAACGACATCCCACAGCTTTCAGATGCAGACTGGATGGCAGACCTTGGTTTTGCTGTAGATGTGACTGCACTAATGAGTGAACTAAATGTCAAACTGCAAGGCAAGGGCCTTTTTGTGCATGACATGTACAGTGCAGTGAAGGCTTTCATGAGAAAGCTGCAGCTTCTCTCAAGCCAAATGGAGGACAACATTCTCACGCACTTGCCAACACTGAAGGAAGCCACACCATCAGCTGATCACCTCCAGAGGTACTCATCCATGTTAGAAACAATGCATGGTGAGTTTTCAAGGCGATTTAAAGACTTCAAAACAGTTGAGAATGAAATGAACATGATCTTTTCCCCATTTACATGCCATGTGGATGATGCACCCAGTGATGTTCAGCTTGAACTCATTGACCTGCAGTCTGACACACTTCTGTCAGAGCACTTTAGGTCAGTCTCACTGCCTGAGTTTTACTCTTCCCTGAAAGAGGAGAACTTTCCACACATCAGGAGACGTGCCCAGAAGATGATGGTCCTCTTTGGATCTACCTACATATGTGAACAGACATTCTCAGTGATGAAGTTCAACAAATCCAGATACAGATCCTCTATCACTGATGATCACCTCTCAGCTGTCCTTCGCATATCCACCTCAGACATTGAACCAGATTTCCGTGCACTTGTTCAAGCCCAAGACAGACTGGATTTTTCTCACTGAACAAGTAAAATTAACTGAAAAACAAAAATCAAAAGCACTCATTTCTTTTTGTATAAAGCTGATTCATTTCTTATCTTTAACATACTGTAAAACACCTTTTCAGTATTGGTATATTGAGCAGAATTAAGTTCAACTTATTTTTGATTCGGCCCCCCAACACAGCTCGAGTTTCTGATGTGGCCCCTTGTAAAAAATAATTGCCCACCCCTGACTTATATGGACACTTGAGCACCAGCATGACCCCCACCTCCATAACCTCGTGCACCAGGCGAACCTGTGTACCCACACTTAAGCACTCCCCCACGGACTAAACCAAGAGGGAACCCCGGTCAGAAGTTCATGCCCCTGGTAACACTGAATACAAAATAAAAAAATGTCTTAAGGTAACCAGGGGCATGACATTATAACCGCTATACACTGAGGATTTTAGTCCGAGATGAGTGCTTGTGTGGTATCATGGATGATTTTACCCCCAGGTGAGTGATTATGTGCAGGTATGTTGTGTAAGCTTCATGGACCCCAATTTATCAGGAAATGTACCTGATGTTGACAAACATATTTATCAACAGAATCATGGATGATTTTACCCCAGGTGAGTGATTATGTATAGGTTTGTGTCAGCTTCATGGACCCCAATTTATCAGGAAATGTACCTGATGTTGACAAACATATTTATCAACAGAATCATCGATGATTTTATAATGCTGTGAGCCGTGCAGCCTCCCTGCGGGGGACAGATCAAAGAAAGCTCAGCCACTGTTATTGTTCAAAAGCGGCGTTAATAACGCGTTAACGCAAAAAAAAATTAACACCACTAATTATTTTAACGCGATTAACGCATGTGTTTTTTGTCCTCAGCCGCCCCGTGGTTTCAGAGCGCATCGAGTTTAAAATACCATCTACAAGCTGATGCTGACAGCCCCGCTCCTGCCACCCGCTTGTGGCAGACCACACTTCCACGCTCACCGGCAGGCCCGGACTGGCCATCGGGAGGAGTAGTCAAGTCACCAATTCACGAGTCCAAGTCACTCTCGAGTCACCACTCTTCGAGTCTGAGTCCAAGTCCGAGTCACCAAGGGAGAGTCGTAGTCGAGTCCAAGTCCGAGTCACCCAAGGAGTGTCCGAGTCCGAGTCATCATTACCTGTGTTCGAGTCCCGAGTCCAAGTCCGAGTCACCCAAGGAGTGTCCGAGTCGAGTCCGAGTCATCATTACCTGTGTTCGAGTCCGAGTCCAAGTCCGAGTCACCTAAGAAGAGTCCAAGTCAAGTCCGAGTCACAAGTCTTCATGTATTAATCTTCGTGGATATATGTGTTGAAATGTAGCATTGCTTTTATCCTGTCATGTTATACTAATCTGTCTATTGAACTGCTGTGAAGCCAGTTTGGCTACAAGTCTTGTAATAGGTGCTATACAAATATAAAGCTTATTACTAATATTAATATTATTATTATTATTATATATAAATAAACTATGTTTAAAATGAGTTACCTTTTAGAGAAGTGATTATATTTGTATGCCAATATTTTCCTATGGTAAAGTTTTCGTTTTGCACTTTTATTTTGATAGTAATAAGATCGGGACTCTTATTTTGAAGGAACTTTTACCGGTTAAATCGGTTTACTGATAAAGATTTAGCCCCAGAAAGCACAGCTACTTAGCATGCAAAATGACGTCATTCTGCATGTTAAGTAGCCATGTGCTTTCGTGTTATCGGCTGAATCTTTATTTATTGATTAGATCACTTTACTCTGATGATAGTGTTCAAGACAGCCGTCTGAACTCGATGTTTAGAGTAATGTGTTACGGAGCCTTCTCTTCAATATTGTTTCCACATAACGAGCATTTTGCGCTGCTCTTTTCCAATGTGGAAGCAGAATGTGTGAAAGCATACAGCACGATGCGGGGTGTGTCTCTAGACATCTTTAGACTGGAATAGCGGAATAGCACACGCCAGGATAGAGGACATCAGACTCCATAGAAAACTTGCTCGAGTCCAAGTCGGAGCGTCAATGTACAAGTCGAGTCCGAGTCATCGTGGGGGGAAAAATTCACGAGTCCGAGTCAGAGTCCAAGTCAGCGTACGCGATAATTCACGAGTCCGAGTCCAAGTCATCGTGCGCGAGAATTCACGAGTCCAAGTCCGAGTCGCGTCAATCAGTGCGCGAGTCCGAGTCGAGTCACGAAAATCGTCACTCGAGTCCGAGTCCAGGACTCGAGTACTCCATCTCTGCCACACACACACACACACACACACACACACACACACACACACACACACACACACACACACACACACACACACACACACACACACACACACACACACACACACACACACACACACACACACACACACACACACACACACTGTATTATTGTATGAGAGAGGTTCCAGGTTGAATTGAGGCGAATATTTGTAATGTTCAGAGGTTGTTGTTTAATATTCATGAGAATATTTGTCATTGTTCAAATGATAATAAACAAACATATAAAGCATATTTGTCCACTCATATGTTGATATGAGTATTAAAAACTTGAAACATATCCCTCTAAGGTACATTTAGAACAGATAAAAAATGTGCGATTAATTTGCGATTAACCGCGATGAACTATGGACAATCATGCGATTAATCGCGATTAAATATTTTAATCGACTGACAGCCCTACTAAAAACATAAGAATCAAGCCAGGATATGGAAAGCAGATAAGTGCCATGAATGCTGTGAGAGAAAATCCTCATTACCACATAATATCCAGAGACTCATCCCTCCTCGGCACACCACCAAGCTCCTCGGACAATCTGATGTGCCGAGAGTCATCAGGCTGAACAACCAAGGGTTAACTGAAACTGTATAAATAAATATTTATGGAAATAATATATTCATAAATAAGATCTGCACTGTTTGTAAATATGACTTTCACCTGCACTCGCATCTGCACACACACGTAAATATATTTAACAATCCAAAATCATATATGTGTCTATACATACTCACTGGCCACTTTATCAGGTAGACCTGTTCAACTGCTCGTTAACGCAAATATCTAAGCAGCCAATCACATTGCAGCAATGCATTTAGGCATGTATACATGGTGAAGACGACCTGATGAAGTTCAAACAGAGCATCAGAACGGGGAAGAAAGGTGATTTAAAGGGGACCTATCATGCAAAATGCACTTTGTGATGTCTTTTATACATATTTACATATTTTATTTTCCCCGGTGCGTCGGGGAACCCACGCAGCGTCAGAAAATAAAACCCTCTCTCTTTTCCTCCGTACCCAATTCTTTTAAAAACGGGTGTACAACGAGCAGATACAGATTCCATCCGATCTGACGTCAAATCGGCGGCGGACCCACAGAAAGTTGCTATCAGAAACAATGCCTGACGTGTTTTGGACGTCTTTGTTTACATTAGCAAGCCTCGCTAACACTCAGAGCTAACCTGTATTGAAGAGCACATGTGTTTAAAAAGCAGGAAATAAAAAAAGAACTCGCCTTGTGATAAACCTGCAAGAGAAAAAGCATTTGAGCTCCATACTATTTCAGAAATAATCCTTGACGTGGTTTAAACAGGATGGCGAAATATCACAACCGAATTTAACTTTATCTCCGGTAGAATTCTGATCAGGCATTAGCTCCGCCTCCTTATTTATTTTTTTCAAGCTAAGGACCCAAAATCTGCATTTCTCTAACAGGGCTTCAAAAGAGGGGTTTGAGCAATATGAGGCATGGCTACAATGGGTGATCTGTTTGGTATTTTTTTTTTTTCACAAGTATTTTTATTGGGCCATCAATCTTAAGCATACAAACTGTTGACATAAGATCACCCGATTTTACATTTTTTTACAACAAACATGGCATAGTAACCATCCCCCCACCCCCCTACAAAACAAAACCGAAAAGTGTCACAATACGATATGAAAGAGGAGCAAAAATAAGTAAATAAAAAATACAAGAGGATATCATAAAAGCACAGAAATACAAAGAAACACTGTGTTGCACAATGCACATTGGGCTGCATGACCATTCACACGCCAAAGGAGACAATCACTTATCATTGCATTATAACCGTCCAGTCTCAAAATAGTAGCTACGGTGTACATTAATGAGTAATAGGATTATCTAATCCCCTAAAGAAGGAATAGAATTAACAAAAGAGAGAATAGGATCCCAGGTTTTGCTAAATGTATCAGAGTATCCCCTTATACTATACTTAATCTTCTCTAAGTATAAGAAAGACATTAAGTCTTTCAACCACGACTGAGAAGATGGAGGTTTCTGGTCCTTCCACTGCAGTAAAATACGTCTGCGGGCTACAAGTGAAGCAAAAACAAAAACATTGTTCTCCTTGTTAGTGAAACTAGAGAACTCCTCAGGGACACCAAAAATAGAAATGAAAGGGCTAGGAACCACCGGCTTATTGAAGGCCTTCGAGAGTGTATCATAAAAAGAGGACCAGAATGAACCCAGCTTTGGACAGGAGAAAAACATGTGTGTGTGGTTGGCCGGAGAGAGAGAGCATCTATCACACATCTCACTTGTGTCAAACAGTTTGCTAAGTCTAACTTTGGTCAGGTGTGATCTGTGTAGGACCTTAAACTGTATCAGTGTCAGTCTGGCGCAAGATGAAGTAGAGTTGACTCTGTCTAGGGCCCCCTGCCACCATTCATCTGAAAAGGTAACCCCAAGCTCCTTCTCCCAGGTGTTCCTAGTCGCTAAAGGAGACGATAATGCTGATAAGATTAACTTCCCCACGGCTGAAATGACTCCACGGACTACAGGGGACAATAGAATTGTATCAATGAGAGAATCAGGTGGTTGATGAGGAAAATTGGGGAAGTTACAACGAGCAAAGTCTCGGATTTGAAAATATCTAAATAACTGAGAGTTTGGAAGGTCAAATGTAATCTTGAGAGTATCAAAGGAGACAAAAATGTTATCAACAAAAAGTTGTTTGAAATAAACCAAACCTTTCTCCTTCCACAAAGAGAAAACTGGGTCAAGAGATGAAGGAAGAAAAATATGATTATTACAAATGGGCATTAGCAGGGAAAGGGAAACAATTTTAAAGTGGCGTCTAAATTGCCTCCAAATCTTTACAGTAGATTGTACAATTGGGTTGGATACGCATTTAGCAGGATATGATTTTAAGGGGGCACAAATGAACGCCGATAAAGAGATAGAGCCACAAGACCGCGCTTCCATCTGGCACCAGTCTGTAATGGGGGAGTTGTGCCAAGTGTGAATCTTTTGAATATTGGCCGCCCAATAGTATGCCAGAAGGTTAGGTAGAGCAAGGCCGCCATCTTCTTTAGTCCTTTGTAGGACAGAATATTTTACCCTTGGGGTCTTTCCTGCCCAAATAAAAGATGAAATAGTCTTTTCTAAGTCCTTAAAAAAAGATTTGGGGAGGAATAATGGTAAACATTGAAAAAGAAATGAGAATCTGGGAAGCACATTCATTTTGATTGAATTGATTCTACCTACAAGCGACAGAGGGAGAGAGTTCCAGCGCTGTAGGTCAGATTTAACCTCCTTCACCAACTTCAAAACGTTATGCTTATGAAGTGAGTGGAGACTATGCGAAATATTAATGCCCAGGTACCGGAAACTAGAGGAGGCCAAATGAAAAGGCAGCCTCTGGGCCGGAATCTGTTTTGCCGCAAGATTAAGAGGGAAGCATTCGCTCTTACTGATGTTCAACTTGTATCCTGAAAAGGAACCAAACGTTTGTAAAACGTCAAGAATCCCATTAATACTGGCCGTAGGGTTCGAGACATAGAGCAGCAAATCATCCGCGTACAGCGAAACCCTGTGTTCAACCCCATTCCTATAGATACCTTTAAAAGCTGGTGAGTTTCTAAGAATGATGGAAAGTGGCTCGATTGCAATAGCAAACAGTAAAGGCGACAGGGACAGCCTTGGCGGCAACCGCGTTGTAAAGGGAAACATTTGGATTGAGTGGAGTTGGTAGTCACACTAGCTGTAGGAGCACTATACAACAATTGAATCCATTAAATATATCTTTGACCAAAACCAAACTTGTCAAGAGCTGAAAATAAATAACCCCACTCCACTCGGTCAAAAGCCTTCTCCGCATCCATAGAGATTACCATTTCAGCCTCTTGTGTGCTAGACTTAGACATTATAATATTAACCTCTTAAGCACGGCGGTCCCCCCATTGGACCCTCCCACCGTTTTTTTTTCGAGATAATGTCTCAGGGCTTCTTAACATTTATGAAACTATTAATGTGTAGCACCAGATTAACGGGAAGAATCTCAGCTAACTGAAGATATGAACCATTTTTACCAAAACAAAACACAAGTCTCATAAGAAGCGTCTAAATGACCCCTGAGCGAAAATATTCGAATGCACTGCGGCACACAATTCAAGATAAAAATACCCTTATTACTTATCGTAGCTGCACATACAATATAGCCGATTAAAGCTGAGACTCCACTGATTATTTAGGTATAGTATCATCACTGAGCGATCCGAACTTGCGACAGGGGAAGCAAACACAGACATCACAACACGTACCTTTACGGAGCTTTTACGGCAGATCGTCTCACCGTAGCTGTCAATTAGGTCAAAGATGTGTTCAATGGCATTAAAACGAAAAAAAAAAATGCTACAACTGTTGATCCATAGGTTGATAATGTACCTGTGCCTTTGAAGAAATTATTTATAATCCATAATTCAATTTTTTATGTAAAAATCGGAGCGGAAAAGTTAGGTAGCCACCAGAGTGTATGCAGCTTCCGGTTTTGGTAACGCGTCACTCTCACTCCTTATTTGTTAACGTTTTGGTGTGTATATAACTTTCCCTCGATTCCATTGGCTCTAGCGGTTATAAAGAGATTTCATTCATCAAAATCGAGCAAGGGGGGCCAGAGATAGGTCAAATCCACCCAAATGACCCCAGAAGTGGGGTTTTTTGGCTAAATCTCTCTAAAAAGGTCAAATTTCACTCGTTTTGCATCAATCTTGATACAGGGTACTTTATATATTATATGTTGTACTTTGGATTCCTAAAGCTTTTAGTCTACTAACTGTTAGTGGTTCTTGAACCCCGAGAGCAGGAGAGACTGAAAAGAGTCAAGGCAAGCTTATAAAAGTTAACAGCATTTAATTACACAAAAGATGCGGTGGTATACAAATGAAATGTGCACGTTGGTGGTTTCCCCCTGCCAGCTGTTTGGTCCCGTCCGCGCTGGGTCAGCTGGGGGCAAGGAGAGAGAGATCCTTCTTGGGTCTCCCGGGTAACATCTGTAGTCTTCTCCTATTGGCCGGCGTCGACGGGGCGTGTCCAATGCAAATCCTGTCGGTTTCTGCTGCTGAATTACATCACTCTGATGTCTGTGGTCATCTAAACATTCCCTAATAAACCTCATTCCAGCGTCAATAAATGAGTGTTAAACCCAGGGTGTTTAGTGTACAACATCACGTTATTTCACCTTCAATTCACGGTTTGAAAACGTAGCATTTCGCCACAAGCTAATGCTAACCGGAAATGACGAAATTCACCAGCGGAAAACCGGAAGTCACTTGTGAATCTTCGGTTTTCAGAATAAAACCGATTTAAATTAAATAGTGTATTTCATTCAAATTACGCCACATCAACATTGATTTTAATTTCTAACATAACCCATCATCCAAGGGTAGTTTTCACTATAAGTAAAAAAGAATTTTTGGACGGACACTATAATTTACAGTTTTTTACTATGTAAAATCTGAATTTTCTTTAAAATAAAAAACATCTATATTGATTCTGACTTTTCTACATCCAACTCACAGGTTTATCATTACTTTGAGAAAAAAGATTATTAATTTAACCCTTTTAGAGCCTGAGACCTGAAAAACAGGCTCAGGGTTTAAGAGGTTAAGGAGGCGACGAATATTTCAGGACAACTGTCTACCCCCTATGAAGCCAGTTTGATCACCCAAAATAATGTTTGGTAGACAGGGGTCCAGACGGCTAGCCAGGGTTGTTAGAAATTAAAATCAATGTTTAATAGCATAATTAGTCTAAAATATATCGTCAGTTTAAAAGCTGTTTTATTGTGAAAAAACCCGGAAGTTCTCATAAAATCTCAATGCCAAGCTTTTATTCTGAAAATCCTTCATATCCGGTCAGTATGTAGCATGTCGCTAACAATGTTTTAAACTAACTATTACAGCTGTTTATAAGGTATTAAATAGAAAGTCATGAAAGAGATAAGGAGGAGAAAAGGCTTAAGGAAGTAGGCAGGGAATACAGAATGTCGAAGTCCTCTGTTTTACGCGATGTCGAACATTGAAGACCGAGGAGGGCGTTCCCCCTATCTGCACAGCGGGAGAGAACGAGAAGAAGATAAAGGAGATCGGGGAGGACAAGACGGGACTTCTTCTTCGCTGCAGCCTCACGAGAGACATCACCGGCTTTGTCTTTTCCCCTTACCCTCTGCTTGTTGTATCATCGTGCCATTGAATTAAACTCAACCAATTTGAACCTTTTCGGAGACTCCATTAGTCTCTTCATTCTAAGCTCCTCTCCTGGGCGCGAGAACATCGAATACTTCTAATAGTCTTAGCCAATAGCTTTATGTCAGAGTTGAGCAAACTAATAGGTCTCCAGCTGCTACATTCTGCTGGATCTTTGTTTTTCTTTGGAATGAGTGAAATTGATGCTTGAGTTACGGATGGAGGAAGGGAACCACGCTCTAAGGAGTCGTTGAACATATCCAATAGCAAGGGAGCCAGTTGATCAGAGAATTTCTTTAAAAAGTCAGCTGGGAAGCCGTCCGGGCCCGGTGCCTTGCCATTCTGTATTAATTTGAGACTGTCTGTAACCTCCTTTAAACTGAGTGGAGCATCTAGATTCCTTTTACTTGTTTCGTTGATCATAGGGAAGTCCAAATTATCCAAAAATGGTTTCATTAAGATGCTGTCAGGTGGAGCCTCTGATTGGTAAAGATTAGAATAGTACGAAGCGAAAACATTATTTATCTCCTTTGGGTCTGTAACTATTGTATGGGGGGATTTGCGTAATAAAACGTGAGGCAGATTGATGCTTTAGTTGTAACGCTAGCAGTCGGCTGGCCTTGTCCCCATATTCATAATAGGTACTCTTTGTGCGCCTTAAAACAAACTCTGCTTTGTTTGTGGAAATAAGATCAAATTCAGTTTGGAGCTTGAGTCTCTCCGTCTGAAGAGCGGGACTAGGAGAAGAGGGGTTCTGTCTGTCAATTTGTAGAATTGCTTCCATCAGCTGAAGTTGTCTCTGTATTCGCTGCTTTTGTTCCCTGGCACTGTAAGAGATAATTTCACCGCGAATTACTGCTTTACAGGTTTCCCACAGGAGGGAAGGAGAAGTCGAGTCAGATTTGTTATTTAGGATAAAGAGCCTAATTTTCTCAGAAATAAATTCGCAGAATTTATTAGAAGATAATAACCCTGTATTCAATCTCCAATTTGAGCGCTGTCCACTTTTAGGAAGCAATTCCAAGTCTAATAAAAGGGGGGCATGGTCTGATATGACTATTGCTGAGTATTCACATAATTTCACTGAAGGAAGGAGTATTTTGTCTAAAAAAAAATAATCAATGCGAGAATATGTTTGATGAACATGGGAATAGAATGAAAACTCTTTTGCTGTTGGGTGGCTGAATCGCCACGTATCCACACAACCGATTTGGTCCACAAGTGTCATAAGAGCTCTAGCCGTACTAGATGGGGTTAGGTTTTTTGGCTTGGATAAATCAAGGGCAGGATTAACAACCAAGTTAAGATCTCCCCCCAAAATAAGGTGGTGTGAATCCAGGCATGGGATTAATGAGAATAAGGACGTCATAAAATTAGGACAACTCCAATTAGGGGCATAGACGCAAACCATAATAACAGGAGTTTGGAGCAATACACCCACGACTATAATGTAACGCCCATTTGTGTCAGAAATACACTTTTCTAAAGAGAACTGCAGTCGTTCGTGTAGTAAAATTGCTGTACCTCTGGAACGGCTATTGAAGCTGGAGTGGAACACTTGTCCGACCCAGGGTTTCCGCAGTCTGGTGTGGTCACAGACACGCAGGTGGGTCTCCTGCAGAAAAGCAATGTCCGTCGTCATATCCTCAAGATGTGAGAATACTCTGGCTCTTTTAGTAGGCCCGCCAAGTCCTCTGACATTCCAGCTTGTAAACCTAATTGATCCTTGCGTAGCTCTCTGTCTCATATCAGCATGAGCCACAATATCAGTCTTTGGAATAATATGATGAAATTATGAATTAGCCAGTAGACTACAACACAGAGCAAGGTAACAACTTCAAACGTGTTATAAAGATGGGCACCAAAGAAAAAAGTTCCTCCCGTATTGAAAAAAAAGAGAAAGAAAGAAAGAAAAAAACACACACAAAAAACACAACCCAACGAGATCAGATGTCTGAATCTCTAACAAATCCCTACAACCTTGTCCTAAACTCATCCTGTAACATAGATGAGCACGCAGGAAATATTCTGCACACCTCCGGTTAACTACGGTGTAGTTGGCTTCCCTTCAAAATGTATAATTATACATATACAACACCAGATGAATTGCAGTCATTCCCCAGTCCACACCCCCACAAACGAAAGTGATCTCTATTGGCCTAGCAGGGAGCTGCAAGTAATGTCTAATTTAACGTCCATGTCCGTGTAGCTTCAGCTCGGTTATAGAAATAAAAATAACTTAAGTGAAAAACAAGATTCAGAGGGGGTATGTGGACAGAATCCTGATCATTCACTTACCTGATCATTCATGAACCTGATAGAAACGCTCTGCCTCTTCCGCGGAGTCAAAAATGTGAGTCTGTCCGTTAATAGTAACACGCAGGCGGGCTGGGTAGAGTAAGCCGAAGCGTATTCCCTCCTTGTAGAGCTGCGACTTCACTTTTTTAAAGGCGGCCTGCTTCTTGGCGGGTGTGGCGCTGAAATCTTCAAAGATCCTGATGGGATGACCTTGGTACGAGACATCCCGGGATTTCCTAGCCCACAGCAGCACACGTTCCTTCTGGGCATATTTATGGAAGCGGACAATGAGGGGTCGGGAACCTTGCGGCGGTTTCGGAGCCAGACTGCGATGTGCACGGTCTAGCTCCAAGGTATCCAGCTGAGGGTCTCCGACCATCTTCTTGAACAGTGTAATCATGAAGAGACGAGCATCATCCCCCTCCATTCCTTCTGGAATGCCAATCACACGGAGATTCTGTCGTTTGGAACGTGAAACCAGGTCTTCGACCGCCAGCTGCAATCTGTCATTCACCTGATCAGTGGTCTCCAACTTGGATTTCAATACGGCCACTTCTCGCTCCAGAGTAGTGATTCCATCTGAATGTGCGCTGAGAGCCGTTTCCATTCCGGTGATGGTGGCAGTATGTGTGGCCACGGTGTCAGTGATCTTTTGAAGAGAGGCTTGGATTGGGGCCAGGGCGGTGTTCATGGAAGCGGTAAGTTCACCTGTTATGTCTTGACGAAGTTTCTCAAGCTCTCCGACTAGCATAGCGAGTGTTAGCGGCTGCTCGCTAGCTTCCGAAGCACTGGTAGCCATCTTGTTAGCCTCTTTATCTTGCGAGCTGAAGAGTTTAGTTTGTTGCTGACTTTTGCCGCGACTGCCTTGAGTTTTACTCATTTCAACAACGAAAAAGTTACTGAGGCACTCCTAATGACTTATCAAGTAAGAAAAGTAACAGACGTCTGGGTGTATATGTTTAAAAGCGAAAAAGGATTAGGGAGCAAACGCCAATGCGACCGATCACTCCAACGCCATAACCGGAACTCCATCTGTTTGGTATTTTGAAAAAACAACTTCACAGACATGTTTTATATAGGTACAATATATTTTTCAAATATAGCATGATAGGTGACTTTGAACATGGCATGGTTGTTGGTGCCAGACGGGCTGGTCTGAGTATTTCAGAAACTGCTGATCTGCTGGGGTTTTCACAACCATCTCTAGGGTTTACAGAGAATGGTCTGAAAAAGGGTAAATATCCAGTGAGCGGCAGTTCTCCGGACAAAATGCCTTGTTGATGCCAGCGGTCAGAGGAGAATGACCAGACTGGTTCAAGATGATAGAAAGGCAACAGTAACTCAAATCACCACTCGATACAACCAAGGTATACAGAAGACCCTCTCTGAACCACACTGAAAAAAAGGGGAAAGTGGGGTTGTTCAATTTGCAAATATGCAGTTAATATATGAGACAGAATTTATTCATGTTTCTCATCGAAACATCAATCAATCATGTAGAACTAATTTAATCTTGAGGGGTGTACGTTCTATAAGTCTCGATCATGTTAAGAAATAAGAAAAAAGTTATGTTTATCTCTGTAACTCCGCCCACTGAGCACATACGTCAGCAGCTTGTTCTGCAGCCGATTACTCAGCTTCTAATTATTATTGACAAATATGTTATTCACAAATCAAAATGGTCTCACCAAAACCTACTTTTAATAGTTTCGTAATTGAACTTGAACAATATGGCACATTAATGGACAAGATGAAAAGCAGAAAAAATTGCAAAAAATCTTTATTTGAAAATGTTGAAGCTTTTCTTTTTTAAACAAAGAGGGGGGGTCCACCATATTTTCTTCCCGCATCGGAGGAGTAAGCTGGTTCTGTTCCGAGGAGATCTCTATAAGGTAAAAGTTATTAAAAGTGATTTAATGTCATCAAATGTTCGTCATAGTTACAGGTTATCACAAGACGCATTGTTTGCAAAAAGCTGAGTTCACATTTGCCGTTACAACGAGCAACGTAAATACAGCTGTCAATGTGTAAACATTGTCATTCACTGGTGTTAGCTAGGATAAAGCCATGAAAATCATAAGGTGAGTTTATATTTATTGACTTGTGTTTAGTGTGTTTTTATAGTGTGAGTATTTGTAGAGCGTAAGTCCGGCAGTTGCTTGCTTTACAATATTTTAAACTATGAACCGTGCCCAAAGTTATGCACATAAACCTGTTAAGCCCGAGAGACCCCGGTACCGGGGCACTGCCGCAATATCTTGCAGGAAACAGTGTCTGAGGGCATGTTCATTTAATAAACTATGAATGTTTTATATCCATGTAACGGGAAGAAACTCATCTAACTGATCATTTTATTTATTTTTTCAAAAGAAAACCCACAATGCTAACACTGAGCCTCTGAATTAGCAACGAGCGAAAAATGCTAACAGATTACTGCACCGAAAATCACTCACAAAACCTTATTATTTATCTTTTCTCCACATCCATGACATCGTTTCACATCGTGAGGTGACACAGAATCGATGGGTACCCTCATTCTCACTGAATTATACGAAATCGCGACGTTATAAGCAAAAACAGACATCAAAACATTTGGCGCTAGGAAGCTAAAAATGCTAACACGCTTACCTTGGCTCTGTAGTCTCTCCAAAGTGGTCTTCAATGGCATTAAAACGATAAAAACGCTGCTGAAGTTAATCTATAGGTTAATCCAATGTGTCTGTGTCCCTTTGAAATGATTTCTGATCATCCATGAGCAATGAGACTGATAATCCATGCTTTTCCGTTTCTAGATGTCAGAGCTAGAGTGTAGCTTCACTCTAATGCAAAATTACATGCGCAATAGAGATGGGCGAGTCCTGATTCATCCGGATCATTAACCCGGATCCTAGAAATGAGCTGGTCGTGACGAGTCTCCCCTCTCCATTAACCCGAGTCCTTTGAGTCCCACACTTGGTGTGACGTACAAATTAAAACTATAAATTGCGTCACTCGCTACTCTCTTTATAACATGTAAAATCACATTACAACGTACCCCAGTCCATCTGCCTACCCTTTAGCAAGTAGGATAGCTGCCAGAAGTGATCGTTTGGCTCAGGGGAGGGGACGCGGATCAGTGAAACTTCCTGCAGACTCGTGGGGACTCAGAGGAGCCGACGGCTCCTAACCGTAATAGCATAGCAGATCCAGAGATCCATACTCGTCATGTGCACGAGCATAGCCCCTCCTCCAGCACCCGGCTCCCGCGGCTATATTATGCACGAGTCAACAGCAGACTCGCAGATTCGCAAAACCTGACTCACTGTGCAAAACATAGCAGACTCGTGCGGACTCAGAGCCGTAACCGTATAGCAGCAGATCCAGAGATCCAGCAGACTCATCCTCATGCACGATTCAACAGCAGACTCAGATTTGCTAAATCGCAAAATGACCCTTTTTTTTGTGATCAATATGTTTTATTAAAGCAAAAGACACCACTTTACACACATTTAACACATACAAACACCCGTATTGCAATGATTACGCCGTCCATGAGAAAATATGGGGGGCATATGATTAAATATAATTATATGTTTAATAATAATAATGTCATTTTCGAGCCTGAGACCTGAAAAACAGGCTCAGGGCTTAACAGGTTAAACCGAGCTCAGTGGGGAGGGGGAGTCATAGCCGATGGATGAGCTTGCGGCATGTTTGCGGTACGTCTTGTTTTAAATTATTGTTATAATAATAATAATTGTATAATTAAGGCGAGACACGGCAGGCAAAAACATCGTTTTTCCTGCACTGGTCAATTTTGAGCTATTTTGATTCAATATCATGTTTTCTTTCAGGCTTTTGAAAGGAAAATGTTGAAAATACACATTTAGGTGTTTATTTTACTATAGTTTATCTATTTGCGTCTGTAGATTTCTCCTAAATTCACCAAAAGTTAGCATTCTAACGTAACATAAAGTACAGCGACCGCTGTTTGCACCATGTCTTCAGAGGTATCGTTGGAAAGCTCCGTTTCTCCTGCACAATCTTATCGGATCCAAATATGGTCATTTCCTTTGTATCAGCAACCAATCGTGAAAGTACAAAGGGGTCTTCTGACCAAAAAACGAAATCTTATTGGCTGGTGTCAATTTCTGACAACGTGATTCGTTCAGATGCGTCACGTGGTGTGCTATGACACTTCCTTGTTTAGCTTTTCACAGAAAATTTAAATCTGAAAATGGCAAAACAACCGCGGAATAAACGTACAAAGAGAAGACAACAACAATTGTCACTTGCACGAGGCAAGGTACAACAAAAAACAAATGTCCCCGAACCTGAAATACCTTCAACGAGTGCGTCGATGCGCAAGCTGTCACCCAAAGAGCAGGAGGGTTTAGATAGCGCCACACAGCAGTGGCTGATAATTCATGTAGCGCGGCTGAATGAACTGCTCAGTGGGTTGATTTGTCCAAATTGCGCAGGGACAGGGCTCAAAGTTAATATTGATCCACAAAACCATGGTTTCTGTAGCAGCTTAATTTTAGAGTGCAGTCTGTGTGATGGCGGGTACCGCAAAAGTGTGTACACATCTACGCGTCTTCAAGACGAAACCAGGAAGGATGTTGCTTTTGATGTGAATGTGCGAATGGTGCTCTTAGCGCACGAGTTAGGCTTGGGCTATGCAGCTCTGAAGAAAATCAGCAAAGTGTTGGGGATTCCTGCACTTCATCTCAAAACCTATCAGAGACATGACAAGAGAGTGACAGGTATAGAAACAGGATTGAGACCAAGAAAACATGAACTATTGAATATAGAGTATAACTTATCAGGACATTCAAGTTGAATTATTTGCTTCTCTAATTAGTGGCAGAAATAGAGAGAGGCCTGGAGTCACTTCACAGGACAAGGGAGCAGGTCAGGCAGGCTTATGCAGATGTGGACCCAGATGTTGCAGAGTTGCTGAGGGAGGATGCAGATGCAGTGATAAACATCAGCGTGTCATTTGATGGCACATGGCAAAAGCGAGGCTTCACATCCCATTATGGGATCGGTGTGTGCATTGACATCCTTACTGGATTGGTGATAGACTATGAAATCCTATCATCCTATTGCCATGCTTGTGCTCTAAAGGGAAATGCCAAGCAAGAGCAAAAGATTACAGAGGAGGAGTATGACAGTTGGCGGCAGACACACATTGATTGTGCAAGAAACTTTGCAGGTTCAAGTAAGGCAATGGAGCAGGAGTCAGCCAAGAGGATGTGGGCCAGATCTGTGAATCGCCACCAGGTGCGGTACACTGAGATGTTGTCAGATGGGGATAGCGCAGCATTTAGGGAGGTGGTTGCACTGAATCCATACCCTGGGCATGAAGTGGTGAAATTAGAGTGCATCAATCATGCCCACAAGCGAATGGGTACAGCACTCAGAAAACTGAGTTCACAGGGAAAGTTAGGAGGAAAGGGTGTAGGGAAGCTGACTGCAAAGAAATGCAAAACTTTGCAAAATTATTACAGGGGGGCAATTCTGAACAACCAGGGTTCAATTGATCAGATGAAGGCCGAAATATGGGCAGGTCTCCTCCATGGCATGTCTACAGATGACAGCCCCTTACACACCAGGTGCAATCCCTCCTGGTGTTGGTATAGGAAAGCAGAGGATAATGGGGAAACACCTGGTAGCCACAAACTACATGCTGCAAACTTTTTAAAGCGAGAGGTGGGGCAGAAGCTTATCCCTGTGTACCACCGCATGTCAAGTGACAGCCTGCTACAGAGAATGCAGCATGGAGGTACTCAAAATACCAACGAGTGCCTCAACTCAGTGATATGGGCGCGGTGTCCAAAAACGGTATTTGTGGGGAAAAGCAGGGTTGAGGCAGCTGCAAGTATGGCCATCTCTACCTTTAATGAAGGTGCCTCTGCCATGCTGGCTGTTATGGAGAAGTTGTGGCTCCAGAGCACAGCTGTTACTGTCAGCGCAATGAGAGCAAATGATTTACTTCGAATTTCAAAAGCTGAGGCTGTTACATCTGCCAGTTTAAAATATAGGCGCAAGAGTCTAAGCACAGCAAAAAAAGTGAAAAGACATCAGCAGGAGATGCAGGAGGGGCCTACTTATGGAGCAGGCATGGACTAGGCTGTGTTATGTAGGACGGATGGACATACAACTAGGGTGGCAGTTATTCTGGTGGCAGTGTGTGTGTTACTGTGGTCGCAGTGTGTTTGTGTTACTGTGGTTTTGTTCATCAGGTCATATACTGTGTTACTCAGTTTTCAGTTTTATATGTTCTATATTGTTGTTGGTAAGTATTAGATTAGATATTGTGTCTGTAAATAGTGTCTTCCAATAAAAAAAAATTGAATTTGACAATACAGATCTTTAAAGGTCGTTTTCTCAAAATGAGTTTTTTCTCCTACTCTGAGTTCGAAATTTCCACGTCAGTAGCACGTACATACACCAAACCTTTCAGTTATATTCCTATCAATATTATGAAGGCTTTTACAGAAGGGTTTGTTCATATATCATTCATAGCCTGAATTATATAACATTTTATACCTAGAAACAGGGCGAAAATTGATATTTTAGGGCTGTTGACAGTATTTTCTGATTTATGGAGTGATAAAAAGAGATATCCAAAATCCCTTCTGTAAAAGCCTTAGTTTCTAATATGACTACAAAATGAAACAAGAATTTTTAACCTGGCTTTATCCAATGTTCAGAATTGGGTTCCTGAAATGTGTTAAAATATGCGCATATTTAATGAGATAATGGCTCATTTGCATATTTAAACATGCTATTTCAGAAAACCTGTAATACAAAAAACAATTGCCTTATTGTAAGTAATTAACAGGAGAAATGTCTAGCTGAAATCTTTAAGTTAAAAAAATTACCCTATTCACCTGGGGTGTCTCGCCTTAAGACATTTTATATATTCTAACTGTTTTGCAATAATTTGTCATTGTTTGTTTCTTTTTGTGTGCTATGTTCAAAATAAACGTTTTGCCAAGTAAGATCTTTATTGGAAATGCAGCTATTACACGCAGGAGACTGTTGCACAACATGACAATTTTGTTAGAAGTCTACACTGAAACTTCAGAGCCAGAAACATAATGGACTTATTCAAAATCGCGGGATCCGTGAATCCAGGTCAATGATCGAGAGAGACCAGTAGCCTACGAGTTAGTCAGCGGAACTTCACAGACTCAGATTCGCAAATCCTGACTCACTGTCACTGTGCAAAACACAGCAGAGCAGACTCGTGCGGACTCAGAGCCGTAACCATATAGCAGCAGATCCAGAGATCCAGCAGACTCGTCGTCATGCACGAGTCAACAGCTCAGATTCGCAAATCCTGACTCACTGTGCAAAACACAGCAGAGCAGACTCATGCGGACTCAGAGCCGTAACCATATAGCAGCAGATCCAGAGATCCAGCAGACTCGTCCTCATGCACGAGTCAACAGCAGACTCAGATTTGCAAAATAACCCTTTTTTTTGTGATCAACATTTTTTATTAAAGCAAAATACACTGTGTAGCGGAGGTTAATATAACGTCAGTTTAATATGCTCGTGAAATGCAACACGTTTTTGGTTTCACCGATAGGATTTCTACGGTCTTGGTGATGCTGACTCATATGACTCAAATGACTCGTTGGATCCGGATCTCTTCAATGACTGACTCAGAAGACCCTGAGTCCGTAAAAGGATCCGGATTTGCCATCTCTAATGCGCAAAGCCCCCACCTTTTTGTTTCGCAATGAGTGTGTGTGGGGACTCCCCCTTCGATTCTATTGGCTCTAACGGTCAGAAAGAGGTGTCAACCATCAAAATCGACCAATGGGTTCCAGAGATATGGAAAAAAAAACATTTCCACCCAAATCACCTCAGAGGTGGAGTGTTTTTGGCTAAACCTCTCTAAAAAGGTAAAATGTCACTTGTTTTGCATCAATCTTGATACAGGGTACTTATTATATGTTGTACTTTGGATTCCTAAAGCTTTTAGGCTACCTTACCATCATCCAAGGGTAGTTTTCACTATAAGTAAAAAAGAATTGTTGGACGGACACTATAATTTACAGTTTTTTACTATGTAAAATCTGAATTTTCTTTAAAATAAAAAAATCTATATTGATTCTGACTTTTCTACATCCAACTCACAGGTTTATCATTACTTTGAGAAAAAAGATTATTAATTTAACCCTTTTAGAAGGGAAGATATGGTCATTTGTTCTGGGAATGTCATTTTCGAACCTGAGACCTGAAAAACAGGCTCAGGGCTTAACAGGTTAAACCGAGCTCAGTGGGGTGGGGGGAGTCATAGCCGATGGATGAGCTTGCGGCATGTTTGCGGTACGTCTTGTTTTAAATTATTGTTTCATGTCTGCTGTCAGGCGGTGTAGAACTTTAATGCGTCGGTCTGGCTCTGCATGTCTACTCTTGTGCCGACTTTTAGGGGCGCTGAGGCAGGTTGTACTGTAGTACGTTAAGCGACCATCTTTACCCATTTAAGGTGTTGATTGTTAAAGATATATTACAATATTGTCTGTGGGACCCCAGTGTTTTCCCTAAAAAACGGTGTATATGTATCTGCTTTGATCCGCTCTGTGTTCATGTAAATACCGTAAATACATACAGAGTGGATCAAAACAGAGACACAATATGTGTGTGGGGGTGTGTACCGGAAAGCGACACTTACTGTAAAGTGGAGAGGATATTAATGATCGTGTTACATTATTTTAGCAGCGGTGCAAATACCATGAATATGGGGGACATGCCGGACAGATCTTAAAGTCAGGGTTACGATCCACCCGCTGTGAAATGAACTTATCTTCCATATTTGCCGTACACTTGTGTTTACGGAAGTTGAGATGTTTCTCGGTTGTGACTGGTTGTTCCTCGTCACGCTGCTGCGGTCCCAAAGTTGAAGGCCGCGGCCAGAAAAAAAAGACCTTGGCAGCCAGTGCACGTCTCCATTGAATGGAAATGAGCTTCCAACGCTGATGTGTATGGCTCCGTACAAAGTTGTACTCATTGCATTAGTATACTGTAGCTTTTTACACTGGAGGCGCCCATCTCGGTCAAAGTCGGTTCATATTAACCTAAAGGTACATCATTAAATGGTAAATGTCGCCTTTAAGGAGCAGAACATTTTTGTTTTATTTGTGTGTGAATAATTAAATAATTTCAAATATGTTTTTCTGTGATAGGTAATTGGTGTGAAGAAGATTGACCTCAGCCTTGCTTTGAATATTGCTCCAAAGGCTCTGTAGTAAATGGTGAGTATTCAAATATTTTTGTGTGACTAACTTAAACTTGATCTTTAACAAATTGAAAACTGGTATTAGTCTGACAATTTCTGAATATTTATTCATAACATTTACATACTGCAAACATTGCAGGGATATACACATTTTCTGATTTATTAGGCAAAAGTGATTCAGAAAGTGAGAGGCAAAAGCCAAACATTCTGCGATAAAGCCTCCTTCACAAAAGGGATAATGTTTTGTTTGTTGAAATGGCTATAAGGGTGTTTCTGTAGTCTTACATTACAGAAAAAAACGTAAACTAAATGAAATGTAATGTAGTCTAACCTGGTTGTTCGTACTTGATATAAAAAGTTATTCTCACTATATCACAACACCATTCAACAGCACCACAGATTCCATCCTCCAAAAAGAGCTTTTGTTAACAAAAAGTATGATCACCTCCATGAAGGAAGGATTTATTGCAGGACTTGTGTATTCGACTGCATTTGATTTAGCTAGGAACAACCAAAAACCCTGCATTCTTGGAACGCAATGCCCTAGTGGGAAAGTAGGGTATAATGAGCTCTTTAAGATAAAGATGGCGCCTGCCCATTAAGGGCTTTGTTGGCGAGAAGAATAATTTTAAATTCTATCTTGTGTTCTACAGGGAGCCAGTGTAAGGCAGCCAAAACAGGAGTAATGTGGTCCCTTTTCCGTGCTCTGGTCAATACATTTTGAATCAGCTGAAGCAACTTAACTGACTTTTTGGTACACCCTGATAATAAAGAGTTACAATAAGCTAGCCTTGAAGTAACAAATGCATGGACTAGTTTCTCTGCAGCGTTTTGAAGCAAGATATGCCTGGTATGTGATTTTGTAAAGACATTTAGCACACAACTACAATCATAACATCATTAGAAAATGAAATGATTTGATGATTTTTATGACTGTGATATTTTGTTTTCTTTGATAAATGCGGAGTTTAAGCGCATAACAACCCTGCCCCTCCAATCAAGATTTCTCTTTCAGCTAGATGTGCTATCTAACAAATTCTGAAATTTTTTGAGAAGAGAGAAAGACAGATAGGCCAGCGTCTGAACTGTATTATTTCAAACATGACTCAAGAAAGAATTCATTTTAAGGAAATTATATATCGAGTCAATAGTGTACACATTTCATTGAGCAAAACAGATTCTTTATTTTCTTATTCCCCTTCACTTAGGTTGATGATGTCGATTTAGGGGGGAATGTCTTCTCAAGGGGCTGTGTGTGCACCTCAATGAGGACCCAGAAGATCTGCTGAGAGAGTTTGTGGTCAGTAGAAGTCATATTTGACCTTTTGATTATTTATTTTTTGGGCTTTAAAGTATTTATTGAAACACCACATAGTATATAGCCAAAAGTATGTGAACATCCCTGTTTTTTGTTTAATAGCCAGACTACACTGAAAAGCTAGAGGGCTTTTAATTTAAAACGGATACAGGAAATGAAACATTTGTTATCAGGTCAGACAGGAGTATATCAGATAACAAGGAGGCTTAAAAGTACTGAAATCTGACCAAATGTACTTGTTAAACACAGGGATTTAGTAATGGGTATATATCAGCGACGTGCAGTCAGTGGAGGCAGAGCCTCACCTGTCATACTCCAATGTAACGGAAAAACAATTAAAGAAAAACTAAATAATAATAATAATAAAATGTCTCCACTGATCTTGTGTAAATGTGATTTCTGTATGATTCCAATCGCATTTTATAGTCAAAATCAGCAAATTTGCCGAGCTCCGCTACGGGAGCGATGAGAAGTGAGGCAAGCACGAGCACTGCCTCACGTAAGCCCACAGTAACTTGCTGGAGCGCGGGCACTAATTTAGGGCGGCCACTTATTTTGTGAGCGCGCTCAAGCCATTTACTGTGGGGTGACGCATTCTGAGGTGAGGCACAGATGAGCCCTGCCTCAATTCAGAATGCGTCACCCCACAGAAACGGGCTGGAAAGCGGGCCCTAAGCGCATGCCTGTTACCATCTCACTGTATGTCACCAATGTAATGTTTGTAGATCCCTTTATTACATTTATCCTCGCCATCCATAGTCTCTAAAAACTTATTTCACGTATGATATTTAGGCTCGCTGGTCTCTCGTACAACGGCAATGAAAAAATCACCAGGGGAGGCAGCCATAACCTCTGCCGCACTGAAGGGGGTGCACGTGAGCCCACAGGTTCTTGTTGCTACTGTTATTCTACCGCAAACAACAAAGAAACTAGACTTTTGAAACTACAGGAAGATAAGGAGGACTTTTACAAAACAGTAATAGAGATTGTTGTCCAGAAGGATAGCATGGACTTATATTCATCTTCAAGTCAAGGTAAGACCACAACTGTAATGAAAATGGGATCTTACTTAGAAAGAACAATCCAATATTTAGATTTTGGGTATCCTTTTGTTGATCGGTCTGTTTAAAATTAATCATAGCATCAGACTAAAAAAGCTTTTGAAAATAACAGAATATTTCGATTAAGGTCAAAATAGGCTATAATATTTGTAAATCTGACTCTGAAAGAGTCAGTGCCTCACCAGCCATGAACCTCACCGCACGTCACTGGTATATATATGTATTGATTTGTTAGATCTCACTCTGTTCCTTTTGTGACTGTGCACTCTGCAGGCTGAAGATGAAGACGTCATTCTGCGGTCCATTGAGGGGATTACAGTGGGACTTTATGTTGACAAAACACAATTCCACCATGAGACCAGAGGACAGACGAGACCAGAGACCAGAGGACAGATGAGACCAGAGGAAAGATGAGACCAGAGGACAGATTGTCCTGGAAGGCCAACAGGTACTTACTGATGTGGACAACATTGCATTAGCTGCTACCATGTTATTTGGACTAATGTATGCAATGAACCTGAACTACCCCCCTAAACTGAAGTGCACGTTCGAAGTGCTCCAGCAAATGTTAATGGAGCTAGACGGCAACATGCTCTCCAAGAAATCCCAAGCGTTTAAAAACAAACAATTTGAGTGAGCTGTTGCCATGGACCATTGTGCACTTTTACAGCATGTATACTGGACTTTCATCAATACAACTGTCTTGCACTTCCTTTGTTCATGCTTTTTGCTGTATTGATTTGCATGTTTCAGAAGTGTGTGTTTTTCCATGTGTTTCAGAATGTACCACTTGCATCAAAGTGCGATGTCAGATTTGCAGAATTTTCTTTATCTAATTGCGCTACTTCAAAATGTCGGTTCTTGTTTTTATTTGTAATACTTTCTTTACTATATGTGGTGAGAAACCAGGCCATTATTATACTTTCATGTATTTTTCCAAAGCAATGCCATTGCTTTCTTGTATTAAAGTGCCCTTTCATATTAGCAGGTTACTAACAACATTTCCTTTTTTCGGCTAGGCGTTGACATTTTCTGTTAATTGTTTACTATGAATGAGTTACAAAAATAAGCCTTTTTTCGCCATTTGGCACAATAAACCTTTATCTTTGTCGGGAGAATAGTTTCCCTTAAGCTTCCTTGCTGTGTTCTAACACAATAATGTATATATACATGCATCACAAACATTTTCTATTTATTCTATTTCTTTATTTTCAATGTATTTGTTAATTCTCCTGGGGCTGCATGATGGAAAAACCAAAAGCTCATCTGGATGTGTAGTTGGTTGTTAACATTGTTTTATTTTTTGAGAAAAATACATGAATGTTGTTCAAAGAAATATGTTTGTCTTTATTGACTATTTGTTTTAAAATGTTATGATAAATGCTGTAGATAAGAGATTAGACGAACTCTGTCCTGCCGGGTGTCCCGCCGACACCAGATCCTATTCCGCCGGTGGTCCAGTCGGCCACGAACCCGGTCCGTCCTTGTGCCCGGCTCCCTGACTATGCCCGCTGCGGCCTTAGCCGCTTCTCTGCCTCTGCCTTGCCCCCGGGCTGTCCGCCCGAGAACACCTCCTGTTCTTCTGCCTTGCCCCCGGGCCGTCCGCCCGAGACCACCTCTTGTTCCTCTGCCTTGCCCCCGGCCGTCCGCCCAAACCCGTCCTCCGGACCCCCTCCACCCACCCTTTTGGAAGTGTTGGACTTTGTGTTGGACTTTGGAACGTCTTGAATCCGTCCCTTGAGGGGGGGGGGGGTTCTGTCACAATCCTAGTTTTCTGTCAAATCTTAGTTGTCTGTCTTGTCATGATTTTATGTTGAAATTCTGTTCTCCCTGTGTCTTGTCTTCCTTCCTGTGTTTTTTCTCCTGTGTCTGATTGTGTTCACCTGTTGCCCTTGTGTTTCTGCCTCCCCTGCCCAGCTGTGTCTTGTCCTGTGATTACCCCTCTTTGTATTTAGTCTTGTCTTCCCCTGTGTTCCTGGTCGGTTAATTTTCTTTCCTGTCTCCCTCCATGTTGGTCACGGTCAGTTTTTGCTTTTTTGCTACCTTGTGCTACCTGTTTTTTCATGCCATGATTTGTTCATCAGCTTTTTTTAAATAAAGCTCACTTTTTGTTCCTAGACCTTTTTGCCTTTTTTGTATTCTGCATTTGGGTCCTACCTTTTTCCACAAATCCTAACACTGAATTTCCCTACGGGGATCAATAAAGGACTTTCCAATACATTTAATTACTTTGAATGATCAAAACTTTCGGCCCAGATTTAGCTCCACAAATGCTGTCACAAATTCCAGTGTAATCCCAATGTCAGAGCAACGGTGAGTAAGTGGCTTTAAGAGGAGGTGCGTTGTGAGTGTGCCGAGCAGCCTGTCATGCCTAACCCCCCCCCCACACACCCTGAGCGTCTGAGGAGTGGAGCTGAACAGAGCCAGGAGATGACAGTCTGTCGACTCGCTCTTATTCTCATCAACATCAAATCCTGGCTCCTGTATCAGCAGCCATTCTCAGTACCTATGGCCTATTTGAGAATCGTGTACATATTGAGTTACTAATAATAATAAATGTAATTTATATAGCGCTTCTCATCTGCCAAGACAAATCTCGAAGCGCTTCACAGCAAAGGACACTGATACAATTTGAGAGATTAAACATAATAATAATAAAAATTAAAAATTAAAACAAAATTAAATATAAAATTAAATAAAAATAAATAAATTAAATAAAAGTCGGAGAAAGCAATAAAAATGGCAATACTCCAGGTGTACCATGCTCAAAGTTTATTGGAAGGCCTGCCGAAAGAAGAGGGTCTTAAGGCCGGTTTTGAAGACCTCGGTGGAAGGGGCAGATCTCAGCTGATCTGGGAGGGAGTTCCAGAGGCACGGGGCGAATGAGCAGAAGGCTCGGTCTCCCATTGTTCTGAGACGTGTGCGGGGGATATAAAGAAGAGGAGCGTGGCGGGAGCGGGTAGATGTCTGGGTACGGATGAGGTCACGGAGGTATTTTGGGCTTTGTCTATTCAGGGCTTTGTAAGTGAGGAGCAGAACCTGAAACTGGATCCTGTAGTGGACTGGCAGGGATGCAAACTTGTCACCTTATGAGACGAAAAGGCAGATAGTAGGCAAAGGGCTGGTCGGGGACAGGCGAGGGTTCCAGGAGAAGGCAAGACGGGAGTCGCAGGTACAGACCGGGTCAGGGAGCAGGCAAGGCAGAATAGTCCGGGTACAGGCAGGGTCAGGAAACAGGCGAGGCAGTCTGGTCAGGGACAGGCAGGGTCGATACCGGGAGAGCAATCTGGAGGGTAATGCGGAAAGACTGGCATGCTGCAAAGTACGATCTGGCACTGAGGTGAAAGTGAAGTGGGCCTATATACTACTGGAGTTGATGGGTGTAACAGAGTGAGAGAGAGAGACAGGGTGTGGCTACCAGGTGACTAAGGAATGTAATTGCAGAAAATAGGTGAGTGAGAAAGCAGAACTGTGACACTGCTCATGGATGTATAATAAGGCTCTGCTGCTCCGGGATGAGGGTCTAGCTTCAGCAGCTACATTACCTACGGGTGCGTTCGTTAATATTAACTGTGCGGTCCGGAGTCACTGTGGCACAGACTGGACCGCTGGTGAACAGCTGTTAGAACGGGGTGTTCAGAGCAGAGCTCCCTGTCGGAGCGGCAGAGCGTGATGTGCACTGAAAAGTGTTCCTGTCGCAATATTATCGTTGAGCTAGCTAACTAGCATACATTGTCACTATCTGCTAACGTTAGCTTTAGCCTTCGTTTTCAAATAGTTTTTTTCATAGACTATAAACGGAGGTGGTATAAGTATATATCTTGTGCTTGAGTAAAAGTAGAAGCACTCAGATATTGTACTAGAGTAAAAGTAGAAGTACTCAGATCTTGTACTTGAGTAAAAGTAGAAGTACTCAGGTCTTGTACTTGAGTAAAAGTAGAAGTCCTGCATTCAAAATGTTCCTCAAGTAAAAGTAGAAAAGTATTATCATCAAAATATAGTTAAAGTAGCAACAGTAAAAGTAGTCGTGCAGATTGGTCCATTTCAGAATAATATATATGATATGTTTTATAATGATTGATCATGAAAGTGTTCTCAAAGCTGGTAAAGGTGCAGCTAGTTTGAATGACTTTGTATACTGCAGGGTAGCTTGTGAATTTACTCCAGGTGGAACTAAAGTCTAATTTAACACTTGGTTATATTTCACATCATTCATCCACATCTGTGAAGTAACTAAAGCTATTAAATACATGTAGTGGAGTAGAAGTACACCATTTACCTCTGAACTGTAGTGGAGTAGAAGAACAAAGTAGCAACACATTGAAATACTTAAATAAAGTACAAGTATCTCAAAATTGTACCCAAGTATAGTACTTGTTGAGTTTATGAACTTAGTTACTTTACACCACTGGCTATACAGATAGAAAGACTAAGCCTTGCAAAGAGGCATGAAAATACATTTTCAAAATGCTCAACAGTGCTGCCAAAATTATAAACTGACTGCTACACAATTCAAATAAATGCTTTTATACATTTGTATTAGATGTGACTCTTTGGCGTTTCTGTTATTATTGACTGCTTTAGTTGTTCTGACTGCTAAAATCCTCTGTTATTCCTCATTTTAAAGCCGATATTCCGTGGGGTCGGGGGGCTCGGATCCTTGTCACCTTTTTCATACCTGATGAGTTTGCATCCCTGACTGGGAGCCAGTGTAGTTGTGCAAGTATGGGGGTTATGTGTGCGGACCTTTTTGTACCGGTGAGAACTCTGGCTGTACTCTTCTGGACAAGTTGCAGGCGGTTGATGGATTTGGCTGGGAGACCGGAGAGGAGTGCATTGCAATAATCTAGTCTTGAGAAGACGAGTTCATGAACCAGTTTTTTGGTGTCATCAGTTGAGAGTGAGGGCTTCAGTCGGGAAATGTTTTTCAGGTGAAAGAAGGAGGTCTTGGTGATATGTTTGATGTGGCTTGGAAAGACAGAGTGGGGTCAAACCTTACACCGAGGTTGGTGACAACGGAGGAGAGAGAAATGAGCTGACCATCAAGGGAGGGGCTGATGTTGGCGGCCTTGGCAAGCTGGTCGGTGGTGCCTATCAGGATTGCCTCAGTCTTGCTGCTGTTGAGCTGGAGGTAGTTGGTGGTCATCCAGGAGTGGATGTCTTCTAGGCAGGTGTTTAGTGTTTGGATAGTATTGGTGGTATTGGGTTGTGTTTTGATATAGACCTGGGTGTCGTCAGCATAGCAGTGGAAGTTGATGTTATGTTGTCTGATGATATGACCCAGAGGTAATAGATAGATTAAAAACAGGATCGGCCCCAGCACTGAGCCCTGCGGTGTCGTCAGACCTGGAAGGTTACTATTATGATTATTCATTTGTATTTATCACAACTGGTAAATGTAGAGCTCATTTAAATAACTTTACTGATGCTGGATATCTTATCTATAATCGTATCTCCAACTTTTATTTAATAGTTGATTTAGATTTTGTTTTAGCTCATCAAAACCTAAAAAGTGGACAGGATTTAGTGGACTGAAAAGTACAATATCAGCTTCTAGAATGTAGTGGAGTAGAAGTATAAAGTAGCATAAACTAAGAGTACCTCAAATTGTAATTACTAAAGTACTTCAGTAAATGTACTTTGGTACTATCCACCACTAATTAATGCTTTAACTTTTGAGTACTTGTGTTAAAGTGATAAGGTGGTTAAAGATGAAGTCTTCAAATAAAAAGTTATAGCTCTATACATTTTACTGAGTAGCAAGTACACAAAGTGGACCGTTAGCTAGCGAGGGCTTTTGGAATCTGCCGTTAAGATATTCCAAGCAACTAGCTGTCGGAGCGACAGAGCGCTATGTGCAGGAGAGTGCTAACATTTTCGCTATATCCTACCGTTAGCTATAGCCTAAACTTTCTAATTTAAGCATATTGCTACAGTTTACAGCCTCTCAAAACTCAGCACAATCATCTTTTACATTATCCTCATCACTGATAAGCTGGAAACTACATTTTTATTTTACTTACATTATCATCCTCACTTATAAGCAAGAGTCACTATTTGTATTAAACATATCGATAGGAACGTTTTTTTTGATGCATTGAAATGAACCTGTTTGGTAAAGGTTTGAACAACAATGCTCACTTTTTAGTATAAGATTAGATACACTAACGCACTCTCAGACGGTAAGCAAAGCACTGAAATGTTCATTTGTTGGTTGCAAGAATAAACAGAAAATGTTTCATGTTCTCCCATCATCTGAGGATTTGAAGGATTTTAATTTCCCACAAATGAACAAGTATTTCTCCACAAATACACAGCAGGATTCCCTTCAAGATAGGTCTTCAAGGATGGTTCGATAACGGCTGTCCGTGACCCAACTTCTGACAAGGAAGCTGCAAGATTCCCCATTTCTTATGTTGTGATAAAAAAACTGAAACATTTAAAAAACAAATGAGTTTATTTAACATGTCACACCTATTCTCAATAGCTAGCATTTCAGCAAGATTCAATATTCAACCTGAGTATGCTGTGTAAAAAAAAAGATAGTTTAGTCTTCAGAAAAAGCTGCTTCTTTCAGAGGAAGGGTTACTTAAAAACTAAAACGTTGACTTAAATAAAGGTATTATGTCAACACATTTCACATAACTATTAGGTTAGATGAAAGCAATAATAATAAGTTTAAATACCAAATATGAGGTTCAACTTAATACTATTGCTTTCAACTAACCTAATATAATTATGTGAAACCTGTTGACGTAATACACTCAATTATTATTTAAAGTCAATTTGAATCTTTTCAGTGTAGTCAGAGGGAGTTTAATGTCATTTCAAAACCATTGAGAATCGAATTTAACCGCTGCAGGTTGATAACGTTTTTATATTGACTGTATCTAAGAACAGAAAAATAGTTTGTCAGGCAGAGGGAACACTCAGCTTGTTTCTCTCTAAGGACTATAGGTGGCCCACGCCATGATAAAGAGCACATTAGAAGGAAAAAGGGAGAGCTTATGTGTGTCAGAGGCAAGACAAATGGAGATATTGCAGAAGAGTTGTTGCTGTTGTTACATAGCAATCAGGTGTTGTAGGAGCTAAAAATACTGCCAGACTTCTTCAGTGTCTGCTTAATGTCAGAAAGAGACCGCATCGAAGTGTTTCCTTTATTTAAACTGCTCAATGTTAATCCTCTCCGGATTGTTAAGTGCTCAGTATCCACAGATCCAACTCACAAATGGATGTGTAGCTCTCTAAAGTTGACTGCACATCATCATCTCTGACTGCTGATCTGCCAGTGAAATCCTCTGCATGTCGCCTAGTTAAGCACAGTCAAACACAATCGGGCATAAAGGAATGACTGTCTTGGCCTGGGCCAACCTAGTTCCTGCATGTATCACATCACATGGTCAGCTGTGTTGTAATGCCTGTCTATGAATATCACGACACTTGTTTGCAGAAGAAGAAATGCAATGCTGCTATTACTGTGCTCTGAAAAGAGATTATACTTCTGCTGATGTGCAAGAAAAACATCAAATACTGTAATACATGAGTATTAAAGTAACTTGGAACTAAATCCTCCTTGACTTTAAGCTGAATATCTCTGCTCCTCCATTTGCCACTGTAAATGAAGGAGCTGAGTTAATATTTCCACCTGTTCAGCACATTTATTTATGGGTGCTATGCATGCTCACTGCACCTCACGGGAGCGCGCACAGCGTAAAGCCAAAACTCACAGACATTTCAATGATTTGTACGGCAAAGTTAGGTTTGGAAACGGTATCATTTCCTTTTTGGAGGGCATGCATAACACGGCATAACACCGGAGCCTCGCTGCGGGGAAACTTTAGCGCTGTTCCGAGTTCGTTCTAATCTGTCAAATGACGGACTGCTTTCAGATTTTTCCGTCATTGTTAAAGAAAATCATCATAGACTGAAAATATTCGGTTAACGCGACCTCTGGCACTGAGTGATGAATCCAGCATTATAAATTATAAGTCAATGTTACCCAATATATTTGGACAAAGCTTAAAAAAATGAACCTTTATGAATTATCTATCTGCTATAGAGTGGTGCAGTAATGAGTCATAAAACCGGGTAAAATTGACTAAGCACCAGTTCTGCTTTCCTCGTCTCGAAGTCAAGTTCAAGTCCCCGAACAGACCTAAATATGGAGTGTGGACTGCTACTTGGAAAGGTCCCAGTTCACCTCCTGGGCCCTGCCGTAGTGCCCGTGAGCAAGGCACCGGACAACCCCCTTCCCCCCCCACTCCAATTGTCCCCGGGCGCTGTACAATAGCTGCCCACTGCTCCTAGTACTAGACTCCTGGTACTAGGATGGGTTAAATGCAGAGGCCAAATTTCACTGTGTGTGCTGTAGGGTTGGGTTCCGAACCGGAACCGGTTCCAACATTTGGATTCCAACGGCATCATTTAGAAATGTGAATTTCGGTTCCGCTTTTCGATGCCTGAGGAAATGTTTCTCGCCGCTCTCCGTAGCCTACTGTATGACTGCGGCGGGGCGGGAAATGTAGCGTTGTACCTACACTTCTACAGCATAACCTGGGACCACCGATCATGAATGGCGGTAGACGCTCTAAAGTGTGGATTCACTTTGTTAGGAAAGACGATGGGTCGGGCAGAGTGCAACACCTGTTCCAAACGTATTTCCTGCAAAGGAGGGACCACGACGAATATGATGAAACGCCTTCGCCTACACGGTATACAGATCAAGGAGTGTATCGTTTTTTGTTGCGCCAGTCTCCGTCCGCCTCACAACCACCGTCGTCTTCCGCTGTCGTCCCGGCTCAACCAACACCGAGCGCTTCCTCAGCGGAGCCCTCGCAATCAGGTATGTTAAGTTAACATCACTCAAAACTAAAGGATGGTTGTTTTGTTTGAGAAGCTGTGTGTAAAATGTGTGGATATTCTATATTTTTGTAGATGAAAGTTTGCGGTCGCGTAGTTGCGTGGCTACAACGGCTCAAGCTAACAAGCCCGTCCCAGCCCGTGTCAACCCATTCACCTTAGCAGCAAAGGGAAAGATGACAGTAGAGAAACGTGAGGAGTGCCACAGAAAAGTCACCGCTTTAGTGGTGAAAAGGCTGCATCCCTTCTCAGAACACTGTAAGCCCCAATAAGTAAACTTAACTCAAAAAAATTAGGGCAACTGATTGCCTTAAGTATTTTAAGTTAATCAACTCAAAACTTACAATTTTCAAGAACTTAAATGATTGGATTAAATGCTACATGTACCTATTGATTACAGTCAAATTAAAAATGGCTTATTAAGTCAACTTAAATATATTCAGGTACTGTGACTTAAACATTTGAATTCACCTCTACTAATGGATTAAGTTACCAGAACTTAAAAAAACAAGTACTCAAACAGTTTTTTTTTTTTTTTTTTGGGTTAACAGAACTCAATATTTATTATTTCAACCAAACCAAACACATTGACTTAGTCAACTCAAAATCACATAACTTAAAACTTAAAAACATTGAGGCAACCGATTGCCTCAATTGAATCGAGTGCGACTAACTTGGACAGCTTTAGTAAATGTCTTATTTTCTAGCCCTCCTATTTAACATGCTGTCCTGTTAACATTTACAAGACAGTAAAATAAGTAATCATAAAAAAAAATAAACAATTGTACTTCTGGCACATTTTGGTTAAAACCTGAATAGGGCAACAGGGCAACAACTTAAAATCACAATGACAGTCTGAACCCTTTAACTGTAAAACTCTAAAATGTAAATGAATTACATTAACAAGTATCAAATCTTCATCTGGATGAGTTAAAGTGCAGCAACAACAACAAACAAACGCATAAACACACATTCACATTATTAATGCCGGTTTATCAGAAATATTTGGTATTATTAAAGTGCAAACAGTCATCCCTCAAAATCAAAGATACTTTGATTTGAACAATGGTAAACAGTAAACATTTTACATGAATACAACATGTACAAGTAAAAGGGAACATTGAGCAGCTTGACCACCTGGCTGAAAACCTGCAGCAACTGGTCCAGCAACTTTTTTAAGGCATTTCTTTTTTCAGAAGGAAATCACTTTGAAGTAGAGGGAAAATGCCTTAAAATGCCCCACTCCACACCTGTTTTTCAGATGGATTTCTACACATGCATCATCAAGTCATTCTTGAGGGTCTGCAACTTGGGCGACAATTTACCATCTTCCAGACCAAGTAAAATCTTCTGAGTGAACTCGAAAGTGTTTGTCAGTCCTTTGGGATAGCTGAGGTGTAGTGCATAAATTAGTCCAAACATTACCAGGAATGCATCTGCAAGTCTGGGGAGGCTGACCACAATGCCATTTTCGATGACGACAGAGATGGTCACAGGCTGATATTGCACTTGACTTGTGCCATTGTCACTGATGACAGTAAGGAGGGCCACTGCAACACCTCCAAGCTCTGGTTCGGACTCTTCCTAAATTAATGAAAGAGAGATAATAATCACAAACTGGGTGTTGGTCATGCATTACATTACATTACATGTTACTTGTTATATGTCAGATTCCTCCGCGTACCACTAGCGGGAGCTGGCGTACCACCAGTGGTACAGGTTGAGAACCACTGGCTTAAGGGATTAGACTGTTTTAATTTCTTAAACAAATGGCCGGAACCAGATACTAAAGCTGCATTACATTACATTACATGACATGTTACTTGTTAGACGCTTTTTATCCAAAGCGACTTACATACTCAGGAGCAATTTGGGGTGAAGTGTCTCAGGGACACAACGACATGCTGACTGCAGTGGGGTTTGAACATGTGCTCCCTTGATCCGAACACCAATGCTCTATCCACTGCGCCACAGGCAAATCTTGATATTCTGTGTGGCAATATCTTTTGACTGCAACTCTTGGAGATATGTCTTCTAAGTTGTTCATATTTTAGTTAGAACTATGTTTTAGAGAGTTGTTTTGTCAACAGACTACACATTTAAAGGTGAAAAACAGGTGTTCTACACCAAATAATCAGACGAGCGACCAGTGAACCCAAGTGCCAGGAGATAAAACATATCCAATAAATGTTTTACTTAACTTCAGTATCGCTTCAAACAAAAAAACGATTCAGTTCATTTGTATTTGGGTGAAGGAAAACAGACCAAAACCTCTGCAAATCACACAAACTATATGGATGGATAGACAGAACCAGGATAAGTGCCAAAACATATTTGTATTTTAATGAACTCTTCACTTAATATAGAGTGGTACTGTTAATTAATTAAGGAGACTCACTGTGCAGGTTCGGAAAAATCCAGAGGTGTCCTCTTGCAGATACACAGGAAGGGCATGGATAACGGTGGTACGCCTGGTGTTGATGTCATGTAATTCCTATAACGATAAAAATATAAGCGTACAAACTGTTGACTGTGAAGTTTACTGAACAAACCTATCAATCCAATCAGAACATATATCCACAGATAACCTGTTCACATCTTTAATGCAATCAGACAAATAAAACAAAGTGGGCTAATTGTAAAATTCAAAAGATATTTTTTTAATCTGTCGACTATCAACGTTAGATGTTCAACCTTTGAATTGTAAAATAATCTCTTTACCTGTTCATCGTGGATTTTGAAAATTTCAGCCAAAGCCTCAGCTGTCTTCCCAGTTTTGGACGCCTTCTGTCTAAATATGACCATCAGTCGAGGAAGATGGCGGTCAAAAGCAGTGTAGAACGTGTTCGGCAGATTATGGTTGGTAATCCGTTGGAACTCTGCATACACCTATTTAAAAAACAGCAGAAGGACAATACAGCAATGTCAATTAGTCAGTTCAAAATAAATTAAACTAGGTTAAAGTGGTATCCTCCTTACAAATGTAATAGATCCTCCAAGTTCTATTTCGTATATGGCTTCGCCCTCTAAGGCTATCGCTATTGGGTAATCCCCCTGCGCACCCGCGCAGCACTGAAAACACTTGTAGTCCACGCCCGCCCGCAAGGTGGGCCCCACCCTCGGGCTCCCTTCCGGTATAAATAGGAAGGAGGCCCGACACTCTGCTCCCTCTTTTTCTTCAGCACCCCGTTACTGAAGCACTGAGACGCGTAATATATCCGAGAAACATGAGCAACAATTGTGTCAGAGATTGTCCCTCATGTGGATCCGGCTATATAATGAGCTATGATCAGCACATGGAATGCGAATCCTGCCTGGGGTCAGAGCACGCGTACGCGGCTCTCAGCCAGCAGGTCGCATGCCAGCATTGTGCACGTCTTCCCTCGGCCGACAGGAAGCGTAGAGCGGACGCTCTCGCTGCTGCGACCGAGGAGGACGACTGGCCCATCCACGGGCTCGTGGATGGCAGCCTCGTGCCCCTGGAGCCGAGTGCCGGGCAGGAGTCGGACGACTCCTACCCCATCTCCCTCCACGGTTCACCGGATGGTTCTCCCCTCCCTCCTCTCCCCCGGACGGGGGAGACGGAGTCGGAGCAGGGTGTCGACTTGGCCGAGCACGCGGTTCCCTTCTCCGTCACCACGGCGCTGCCGGCGATAGGTGGCATCCTGCTGGAACTGCCGGGGATCATTTGCAAGGCAGCCGCCTGCAGAGGTCTCCCCGTTCCCCCAGCTCAGGAGAGGAGTGCTCCGGATGACATGACCGGAGTTTTTTCGCGGGTGCAGACGGTCAGGAGTGACCCGATCTGGCCACGCTTCCCCGCCATCAGGAGGTACCAGGAGGGGTCGGCGGCGAACCCGAGGACTCTGAAGGCCCCGGTGGCCACATTTGTTCCCCTCACCAGGGTGGAGGGTTTTACGGATGTGGGATTCCCAGCCACCCCTTCGCTGGAGCCGGGCCTGACGGCGTTTTTTGGGGTGAGGCAGGCCAACATGATCGCCGGACGGCGCCCTACGTTGGCCTCCCCCAGGGACCAGTATGTTGCCCGCCAGGCCGACCGGGTGCACCAGTGTGCCTTTCAGGCGTCGGCGGCGGCAAACAACATCGCGCTGCTGTCCAACTCGGTGGTGACGCTGGTGGAGCGGTCCACCACCTTGGCCGCTGACGAAGCGGAGGAGATCGCCAAGGCTGCCAGCACGGCGCTCACACTGTGTGCGTCTGTTGCTGTCTCCCAGGCGAGAATCGCCGCGTGGGTGACGCAAATCCAGCGCCACCTCTGGCTGCAGCAGGCGTCCGTTACAGAAACGGCCAGAAAAGTGCTGCTGGATGCTCCAATCAGCCCGGACGGGCTGTTCGGACCCCAGTTCCACGCCATGGTGGAATCCATGAAGGCGGCTGCGGAACAGGCGGACGACATCCGCCAGCACGTCAGCTGGCTCCAGCCTGCTGGGCGGCACCAACACCCGCAGCAGCCGCAGCAACCGCAGCGTCCAACACGGCCACAGCGGCAGGCGGAGAGGTACCAACCGCAACCGCGGCGTCAGCGCCCGTCGGCGGCGGCAGGGGCTCCGCCCCGCGTCTCCGCTCCCCCGCCACCCCAGAGACGGAGGAGTCTCTCGGCGGTGAGCCAACGGGGAGGGAGGCACTCCCGCTCTGTATCCGCTCCACGTGAGCCTCCACGGAAACAGAGCCGTTTTTGACGTGTTGGGGGGGATAGAGAAATAAAATGGGTTCATTTTTCAACTTTTTGTCTGAGTCATCAGTATCATCAAGTGTTTCTCACATATCCTCCACTCTGTGTAAACCAGCTGTCTATAACCTATCGGTTAGTAGCCAGCAGGGTTTGTTGCGAAAACCTGCACTTTTTAATCTATCTGTTAATAAACTGCAGAGTTCGCCAACTAAGCCAGCTGCCACCAATCTGTTGATTAGTAGGCAGCAGGGCTCGCTGCAGAGGCCTGCTGGTTTTAACCTATCGGTTAATAAACCGCAGAGCTCGCGGCATTCCTCTGACGTCTCCTACACACGGTCATAATAAACCCATGAGCGCCGTTATAACGCCTCATGTGGTCAACACTGCATACATCTCCATTCATCCCCTGAGCGTGTACACGCCTCATGATGAGAGCCAGAGTGAAACGCAGCGTGTGGAGGCTCCCTCACAGCCCTTTCGCTTCAGGCCCACCTTGGGTTGCCTCACAGGCAGCGGTGGCAAGGGCTCTGACGTGGCTCGTCGCCAAGACGACCACAACACATCTCGACCATGGGCGCCCGCTCTCAGAGAATTTCTCAGAGTGGCAGCGCGTGTGTCTGATGGACAGATGGATGAGCAGGCTGATCAGCAGAGGGTACACCCTGCAGTTCGCCCCCCCCCCCCCCACAGTTCAATGGGATACAGGAAACACTCCTGTCATCCCAAGAACAGTGTCTTGCGCTCCAGGCAGAGCTGCGGGAACTCCTGTTGAAAGAGGCTATTTCCAGGGTTCCTCAAGGGGAAGAAAATCAGGGGTATTACTCCCGCTATTTTCTTGTCCCGAAAAAGACAGGGGGGATGAGATCCATCCTTGATCTGTCAGTATTCCCATGCTGACGATCAAACAGGTGCTGGAATGTGTTCACCAGGACGACTGGTTCAATTCCACCTGAAGGATGATGCATATACTTCCATACCCACCATCCCGAAACACAGGAAATGCCTGCGTTTCTCTTTTCAGGAAATATCAGACCAGACAATCGTCTGCTGTTTGGATGTTCCCTGGCTCCTCGCATTTTTGTGTAGAGAAGGCTGGAGCCACTACACAGAGAGGAGGGATGAGAATGAGGTTTTTTCTCTGGACGACCTGCTATTTGCTATAGGCTCGATCCAGCATGAGGAAGTCGCTTTACAGACGTTACATCTCGTATCGCATCTGTCAAAGCCTGGGTTTCATAATGAATTTGGAGAAAAGCTGCCCTCTTCCCTCTCAGACATTCATTTATCTGGGAGTGGAATTAAACTCAGCCACCAGAGCGCGCTCTTGCGGCAGCGAGTGGAGGAACTGCAGCGAGATCTCCTCCGGCGTGTCTAAAACCCGCACAGCCCTTTCCGTGACGCAGCTGCTTGGCATTCGCATCAGCTGGTCACGCGGTGATCCCCATGGGTCCTCCCCCACAGGAGGAGACTCCAGAGGTGGGTCATTCGCTGCAGAAACCTGCTGTTTTAACCTATTGAGTTATAAACTGCATAGCTCGCGGCGTTCCTCTGTCCCAGATATGCACGGTCATGACGACCATTACAGCATATCACAGAGAAGCCTCTCCAACGGGGGAGTGAGACCCATCCTTGATCTATCAGTATTCCCATGCTAAACGATCAAACAGGTGCTGGAATGTGTTCACCAGGACGACTGGTTCACTTTTCACCTGAAGGATGATGCATATACTTCCATACCCAACATCCCGAAACACAGGGAATTCCTGCGTTTCTCTTCAGGGAATATCAGACCAGACAATCGTCTGCTGTTTGGATGTTCCCTGGCTCCTCGCATTTTGTGTAGAGAAGGCTGGAGCCACTACACAGAGAGGAGGGATGAGAGTGAGGTTTTTCTCTGGACGACCTGCTATTTGCTAGGCTCGATCCAGCATGAGGAAGTCGCTTTACAGACGTTACATCTCGTATCGCATCTGTCAAAGCTCAAAGATCCCCATGGGTCTCCCCCACAGGAGGAGACTCCAGAGGTGGGTCATTCGCTGCAAAAGCCTGCTGTTTTAACCTATTGGGTTATAAACTGCATAGCTCGCTCGAGTTGTCCTCTTCCCCCCCAGACATTCATTTATCTGCGAGTGGAATAAAACTCAGCAACAGAGTGCGGCTCTCGCTGCAGCGAGTGGAGGAACTGACAGCTCCCTATCCAGCGTGTCACATCCCACAGCGTGGTGACAGCCCTCTCCGTGATACAGCTGCTCAGCATGACGTCAGCTGATCACGTGGGGATTCCCCGGGGTCTCCCCCACAGGAGGGGTCTCCAGAGGTGGTTCATTCGCCCACGCACCGACCCCGTGCGTCAGGGGTAAATGTGCTGGAGCTGTTTCTCCGGGTTGGGAAGTATTCCAGCACTTCGCCCCGTTGCTGTACAATCAAACATGTGTTGATTCGCCCAGCCAACAGGCCACGGCAGCCTACCTCAATCGCCAGGGAGGACAGCCGTTTATGCTAAACCGGCTTCATGCCTAAGGCTAAGGTCATCACAAACTTTTTTAAGTCAAAAGTGATCATCCTGGCTGGCTTCTTCCCCCTCCTCAAAGCCAGAGGAATGTTTCCTCCTCCACGGTTTTGCACGGAGGAATGTCAGTGGAAGACTTTTGCACTGATGCATCTTGGTCTTCTCCCTGTACATTTATTCAATTTTATTGAGGGATGTCTTCCATTCCTCTCTGACATACCTTGTGCTGAGTGTCCTGTCAGAGTGAGTGACGTCAGGGATCCAGCTGTGCGCCTCTCTCCTGCCTCGGCACACGGAGAGTGGCCTGTATTTCCCTTTTATGAGAGGGACGTCCCCCTTTTTTTCCCTTGACACATTTCGTACGGAATGTCTTGTCAGAGTGTGTGATGTTGGGGACCCAGCTGTGCGCCTGTCTGCACACAGAGAGCTGCTATTCCCCCTCCTTCTGTCACTGGGCAAAGTGTGACTTTTTCGTCTCTACTTTCTCACAGCGGACGGGTATGTATTGTTCCCAGCCTTCATCCTCTCATGGTAAATATTCATGTTATGATATATTCCAGGGACTGTGATGCGCCATTCGCATGGCGCAATAGGCATGGGTTATTATCTGAGCAGGTGTGGTTGTGCTTCTTGTACCGGGGCGACCCAGTGGGGCGCAGACTACATCTTGCTTCGCCCTTAACCCAATAGCGATAGCCTTAGAGGGCGAAGCCATATACGAAATAGAACTGAAGTTACCTACTGTAACTCCAGCTTCTATGAGTATTGGCGTAGCCCTCTAAGTTCTGGGCCCCACTGGCTCCACGAATAGCTGAAGAAAAGGTTTTTGTGTGGGAGCAGAGTGTCGGGCCTCCTTCCTATTTATACCGGAAGGGAGCCCGAGGGTGGGGCCCACCTTGCGGGCGGGCGTGGACTACAAGTGTTTTCAGTGCTGCGCGGGTGCGCAGGGGGATTACCCAATAGCGATAGCCTTAGAGGGCTACGCCAATACTCATAGAAGCTGGAGTTACAGTAGGTAACTTCAGTTCTTCCCTGTGGCAAGAACGAGAACTTCAGCTGGACTGTTCTTTTCCTTGCATTACATTACACCACAGGGAAGGAGCTGGAACTTTTAAGGTCTATTACACTCCTATATACAGCAAATAGCCACTATAAGAGTCACAGAATGTGCCATATGTTATCAATAAAGAAAAAGGAAAAAGAGAGCTAATCCATATTACCTCAGACTCCATTTTGAGCAGGCCAGAGGTCCATGAGCTCGTTCACTGGCGGGCACGTCCTCACTATGGTCTGTCGCCGCAGTGCAAATGTGGTCTGCATCATCTTTTTAATGAGGGGTAGGTCCATCTCAGTCTTCTTGACTTCCTCAACAATTGTCTGCCTCAAGTGCTCAAGACTTGAGGGATCCTCTCCTTGGGGAAGGTTGGGTAGAAAGTTGACTTCGGCTCGCTTGGGTCTTTTAATATTGGAGTGTGGAGGTTGACTGTCAGGATTGCTTCTACTTCTTTTTCCAGCATTTACAATGACCTCCTGACATCTAGCCTGTCTCATCTTGTTCCTGTAATTGCCCATTTTAAACTTAATGCTGTTCTTCCATCCATTCCACCCAGTCTGCGATCCTGCTTCTTTCAAGCAGGGATGTGTGGCCACAAGAGCCTCAGCTACCATTGCTATGTTGTTATCACTTGGGTAAGCCTTGAAGCCATATATTGTAGATGCAAGCTTTTCTAATATGTCGTGCTTTAGGTCTCTTGTCATCTTAAAGTATGTGTTGTTCTTCTCAAATTCAGTGTTCCCTGCTCTAAGTTTCAGCTCAACATCAAATGAAAATGTGGGAACTAGAAAAGGACCTGGAGGCCATCTGCTTTGACGTTCTTCGGATGACACACTTGAAAGTGTTTCAGTTGATGCAAGAGAGCTGGAATCCTGTGCAAGTGAGATATGCACAACAGCTTTCTGGGGCAACTCCTCAATGTCAATGAGGGAAGTGAGTTTTACATCAAAGTCTGGATCTTCGTATCGCAAACTGAAGTCAAGGTCTATTTCCAACTGTGCTTTTAGAATATGAATCAGTGCATCAACAGAGGCTGGTCGTGCATTGAGTTTTAATTTTCTAACCCGGCCCGCCGTCTCAACAACACGAAGGATCATGGGTTGTGGGGATTCAGCTGCCATTGTTGCCATTGCTAACGAAAAAGAGACATTCAGGGTGTTAAAAGGTTATTATTTAAAATATACAGATTATGAACTGCGCGATTACAGAGTAATAAATAAAGATACTACTCACCATTGGCTGTCCTCAGTTCTGTTTCACTTGCAAGAACCGCTTGGGAGTCAACAGCAGCGAGCCGCCTATCTTGTATGCTGAGAGTGGGACTGTATCATTGAGACCAGACTGCAGGTGGATCGAAAGACTTGTCCGTGTGGCTAACAGCTCATAAGACCGGATATATTCTAAATAAAAGGAGTCATAATCACTACAAAGAAAAGAAACACTGTGATTCACAAGGTAGATCTGTTCTATTTTGCAACATTTAGACAGTCCACCACTGGCTCCAACAGACACAAACATTCCACAGACATAGATAGTGCCATCAATGGTCACATTTGATGTGTGGTAGATTGTGTCACTTGTTGTTTGTCTTCTTATGTGTGCCTGAACTACTTCTGGTAGAGCTGAGACTAGAACAGAGTCCACCCTGGACGCTTCTGTTTTTGGCTTGCAAAAAGATGGTGCAGCAAGATGATAGGCCATCATGTGTTGGTGTCTGATTGCCATTGTCTTCAAAATATGTTTGAAGTTTTGAGCGTTGTGTACGACTCTCTTGAAAAAGCGGTGTTTGGCCTCAAACCGCATGGTCCACATGTGCAGCAGGGGCCCAAAGCACTTGACTAGGGTGGGATAATGTTCCACATAGTGATGTTTAGGACGAAGCCTAACCTCAGGGAAAACCTCGAGCAGTGCCTGCCTATGATCACTGATTTTGCACTCAAAATAGTCTAAGGTTTCATCAGTAAACGATGGGCACAATGCTAACTCCACCACCTCTTTCAATTCCATCAGAACTGCCCATGCACCATCACCATCTGGTACTACACTGCCAACAAGCAATGGAAGCAGTCGGAGCAGAGTGGCATTTTCCTGCCCATTGCCTCCTATTGTTCCTCGAGACTGAAATGTTTTGGGAATTGGCTGAGGTCTATTCACTTATCAGTGTGCTGATACGGGGAATGATGCAATCTTTTGGTTCAAATACTCTAAACTGAAGTACTTCAGCCGGATCATCTCCTTAATGCAAAGAGAAAGCTCCACAGGAACGATACCTTCCAGAAGATCATGTAGTATATCTGGAGGAAAGCCTGTGATTGGATGGAAATAATTCAGGACTCACGCAAGACACAGACAGCTTTAACACCAAAGTGGCTTTTTAAAGTTTCACTTTCTTGAACATGTTGTACATGAAGGTCGTGGCTGGCTTTGGTTCTCTGAGAAAACTCTTTCTCTCTGACTTCAGTTGCTTGAAACTCTCTCTTGTGGCCATACAGAATCTGCAAAGATAACCTGAAGATGCCGCCGGTGAAGATGGCCGCATCGTCTTTGTGCTCCTCTCCAACTTTGCCCATTTTCGTATTTTGTACATATTTATTTTACTTTTGCCGTTTTACTTTTAACATGGTTCGCAACATGCTAGCCGACCGCACCTACTCTGCCATACAATATAGCAGAGAGGAACTTCTTCAATTGCGAAACTTCGTGGACAAAATAACCCTCCGACAATGGAGATTCACCATGGCTACCTGTTGCTGTTCTACCTGAGAGACGCAAGAAGAAACAAACGCGGGTGCCGGGCCGGGCTGCTGGTCAGACTGAGGAAACGAGAGAATCGACCCCCTCTTCCGAGTATTCTTCTGGCTAATGTTCAATCCATTGAAAATAAGCTAGATGAACTCAGAAGCCGGATTGCTTTTCAACGGGACATTAAGAACTGTAACGTGTTAATTCTCACTGAGACTTGGCTCAACCCCGCTATCCCGGACTCCGCCATTGTCCCTGATGGATTCTCTATTTTTCGTCAGGACCGGACTGCTAACTCGGGGAAAAGTAAGGGAGGCGGTGTGTGTGTAATGACTAACAACAACTGGTGCTCAGATGTGAAGATTATTTCATCGGACTGTTCCGCACATCTAGAGCACCTCATGATCTCATGTCGGGCCTTCCATCTGCCGAGGGAATTCACATCTGTTGTGATAACAGCAGTGTATCCCCCGCAGCCACTCGCCGACAACAACACGGCACTCGATCAGCTGTTTGGGATTATTGATAAAACCGAGACTTCACGGCCAGATGCGGCGTTCGTTGTGGCCGGAGATTTCAACACCGCCAACATGAAGAAGGTTTTGCCAAAATATTACCAACACATCAACTTCCCGACGCGCGGGGGAAACATACTGGACCATGTTTATTCCCCTTTCCGGAATGGATATAAGGCTCTCCCTCGCCCTCCCTTCGGCAAATCAGACCATATCTCACTACTGTTGTTGCCTGCGTACAAGCAGAAACTTAAAAGGGACAGACCGATTACAAGACAGTACAACGATGGAGCGAGGAGTCAGATTCAGCACTGCAGGATTGCTTTGCATCTACGGATTGGAGTGTGTTTGAGGACAATAACATCAACACACACACGGACACTGTCATCTGCTACATTGGGAAATGCATCGATGACGTGGTACCGAAGGTTTCTGTACGGACATTCCCAAATCAAAAGCCCTGGATAAACTGATGTGCGCGGCTGAAAGCGCGCTATCGCGCACAGAGCGGGAGATTTGGAGGAGTACAGGAAGTCTAGGTATGATCTCCGGAGAGCAATTAAAAATGCAAAGAGACAGTACAAAGACAAGGTGGAATCTGACTTCAAAGGCTGTAACACTAGGAATATGTGGGCGGGACTAAGGACAATGACTGACTACAAAGGAGCAGCGGGGGGTGCTGCGGGAGTGTCTGCGTGCGCATCTCTCCCAGATGAGCTGAACAGTTTTTTTGCACGCTTTGAGAGCAGCCAGGCTGTGGAGGTACAGAGGGACCAGGAGCTACACTGCCCTTTTGTTTTAAATAGGGCAGATGTGTGTAAATCCTTTAAAAGGGTTAACCCACACAAGGCTCCTGGACCTGATGGCATCCCTGGCCGTGTTCTCAGGGTGTGTGCAGTTCAGCTGGCAGAGGTGTTCACAGACATCTTCAACAGGTCCCTGCTGCAGTCTGTAGTCCCCACATGCTTTTAAACATCCACTATCGTTCCTGTCCCCAAAAAGACAATCATCACCTGCCCCAACGACTACCGCCCAGTAGCACTCACCTCCACATAATGAAGTGCTTTGAGCGGTTAGTCAAATCATTCATCACCTCCTCCCTCCCTGAATCTCTGGACCCCCTGCAGTTTGCCTACAGAGCAAACAGGTCCACAGACGACGCCATAGCCCTCACCCTCCACACTGCCCTCTCACACCTGGACCCGAAGAACAGGAACACATATGTGAGAATGCTGTTCATTGACTACAGTTCAGCATTCAATACCATTGTGCCCTCCAAGCTGGCCATCAAGCTCAGAGACCTCGGGCTCAACAGCGCCCTCTGTGACTGGATCCTGAACTTCCTGACGGGCAGACCCCAGGCAGTGCGGGTGGGAAACATCACATCCTCCACCCTGATTCTCAACACCGGTGCCCCTCAAGGCTGCGTGCTCAGCCCTCTCCTCTACTCCCTGTTCACCCACGACTGCGTGGCCACACACAGCTCCAACACCATCGTGAAGTTTGCTGATGACACGACCGTCATCGGCCAGATCACAGACGATGACGAGACGGCGTACAGAGAGGAGGTCGAAAACCTGACATCTTGGTGCCAGGATAACAACCTCCATCTCAACATCAGCAAAACAAAGGAGCTGATTGTGGATTACAGGAAGCAGCAGGGAGAGGGACACGCCCCCATCGCCATCAATGGGACTACGGTGGAGAGAGTCAAAAGCTTCAGGTTCCTTGGGGTCCACATCACTGAGGACCTGACATGGTCTCTTCACACCACCACCATCACCAAGAAAGCTCGACAGCGGCTCTTCTTCCTCCGCAGGTTGAGGAGGTTCAAAATGGATTCCAGGATACTCTGCAACTTCTACAGGTGCACGATAGAGAGTATCCTGACTGGCAGCATGACGGCCTGGTACGGCAGCTGCACCGACCTCGATCGTAAGGCTTTACAGAGGGTGGTGAAAACTGCACAGCACATCACCAGGACGGAGCTGCCATCCATGGAGGACCTTTACTCCCAGCGGCTCAGGAAGAAATCACTACGGATTATCAAAGACCCCCATCACCCCAGCCACAAACTGTTCTTTCTGTTGCCGTCTGGCAGACGTTACCGCAGCATCCTGGCAAGGACAAGAAGATTCGGAGACAGTTTCTTCCCGCGGGCAGTGAGACTGTTAAAAAATTGAACTGTTGAAACAACTCAAACATTCATCTGCTACTCAGTAGTATGTATCTAATACCTAATATATATATATATCATTCCAATAACTTGTATATAGACTCTACTGCACTATTCCACATCATAACTTTATTTTATTTTATAACTATTATTCTTTTTGTATTGCTCTGCTCTTATTGTTATTATGTTATTATGTTGCATTGTTGGAGAAGCCTGTGACATAAGATTTTCAACTACATAATTACTCTGTAGCTATGTCAGATTGACAATAAAGAACCTTGAACCTTGAACTTGAACTTTAAATGACTCTACAAAGCCACTTAATCCATGGGCAGCCAGATTGTCTGCAGAAACACAAAATATGGTCCCTTTGACATTCTGACCAACTCTTTCAATGAAGACACCATCCTCCTCAAGAATACGAACATCATGCAGCAATGGAGCAAGCACAGCTGCATATCCATACTTACGGAGGTCTGTCACTTTTACCAGTATTGCTAGTTGTATAGCGTGTAATGCTGATCTGTATTTTGGTGACACGTTGGCAAGGACCCAGTATACAGCACAAAGTTTGTGAATTTTACGTGATGTGCCAAGCGGGATGGCAATTTCAAGGTCATCGATATATAGCTGAAGTGGTAGGATGAGATCCCCTGTTGACAGTAACTCATTTTCAAGGAAATGAGAGCCATCAGAGCATGACACATATTGACCAGGCTCAGTATTTGGTTCAGTAATCTTGTTAAGAATGTCTGTGTTTCTAAACAACTCCTGAATCATTTGAAGGATCGGAAAATACATGACGGTATGTCCAGGTTGCTCCAACTGATACTCTACTGGCATTACACATGGATAGTTATGCTCAATAAGGTTTTTCTGCGCTGTATGAAGACAACTCTGCACCTTTAGAGGTAGCAGTAAATAGAATGTTTGAGTCTATGACAGCACTAACAACCTCATCCAGTGTAGGCTCTGCAATATTGTGACCATTTCTCTGCAATATGTCACTAACTGCCTCCTTTATCAATGGCTGAGATAAGGAGAAGATCTGATTCAAGTGGTCCACTATTTCTTGTGTGGCTGTGTTTGAGACATGGAGGATAGCCTGCATCTTTAGGAATAAGGATGATACATTCATTTTGAGTTGATTTCTTAGATTGACAGTGTCACATTGATCATCATCCCCACTTCTGTACTCTGTCCTGGACATTCTTCATCCAAATCACCAGTAACCTCAGAAATATTGGCTTGGAGATTCTGGGGATCCTCACTGACAATGGCACTTTGAAAGTCTGATGTAAGACTTGCTTGATGTGCTCTACTTTTATGGGAATTGAATGAAGAGTACACATTTGTGCTATAGTTACAATCCCTATATGGGCATGCCACTGTTTCATGGTTTTTTAAATGCCTTCTGAGATGACAGAAAACCGATTCAGAAAAAGGTTGCTGAAATGTGCATAAAGGGCATTTAAATAACGCAGTCTCCCGACTCTGCTCTGCACTACTGCTAAGTTGAGCAGTATGTGTTCTTGACTAATGAGTTCTCAGTGCATTAAGCGACTGAAATGTACACATACAATCATTATAGAGGCATTTAAATAATTGTAAAGGCAAGAAAAAACAATTGTCAGAAAGTTTAAGCCTCCATCAATAACATTAAATTCAGAATTACTTATACTTACAACTGAATACAAGTTCAATACCAGTATCCAACCAATATCAGGTTACAAAAAACATCACCAACTATGACCATTTTTCATCTATCGTTTTAACAGATGGAACTTCCCAAATACTTCCAGTGGGCAGGGGGGAGATTTCACCACCACAGCAAATACTGTTCTAAAATGTAACACTTTAAAATGTCTCCGTGCGCGAGCAGACCGCTGCACGTGCTCTCTCTCCCTCTCTCTTAGGTAGTTCTTATTATACATCCATGATTTTAGGTTGCCATCAAGTTTGGCCAGACTATATATATAATACATTTCTAATGTTAAATAAATTAAAAATATTCACAGTTAATACATTTAACTCCTATCCTCGAGACTTAGTCCCGCCCACAGGAGATGCGAGCGGAGGAGCCGAGGAGGGGAACCGAGGAGAGAGGAGGGGAAGCAGCAGGCGGTTAGAGAAATGAGAACTCCTCTCCTCTGAGCGGTCATTTTAAAGAGACGTCCATTAATGATGACAGGAGGCACAGCAGCACTCTGTCTGATGGACAAATGTGTTCATGACGACTTATATATTTACTTTTAATTCATTCACAGTGCGGTATAATGAGACAATAACAGGCTACAGATGCGGGCGGGCGGACACACACACACACACACACACACACACACACACCACACACACACACACACACACACACACACACCACACACACACCACACACACACACACACACCACACACACACACACACACACACACACACACACACACACACACACACACACACACACCACACACACACACACACACACACACACACACACACACACACTTATATAAATATACAATTTCAGAATCAAACAGAGCACTCTCATAATAACGTAACACTATCAGAGACTGGATATATCCCCCCCCCCCTCTCTGGTCGCTACAATGAGGGAAATAAATGACGGGCCAAAAGTTTTATTTACAAGTATCACAGGTAAGCAGAGGACACCAAACCAACTGAGACCTGTCTGTCCGCTGCATCTACGCACACACTGTACCACACACACCTACAGCTCCTAAAGCATATAATCAGGCTACAGCCGTTGTGTATTTTATTATGTGAAGCACTAAATGGTTTTAGAAAAATATCGACTTTGTTTGTAGATATCTACTAAACTAAAGCAAATAAAGAGAGTAGGCCTGTTATACTGAGTGATATGATATATATTATACACACTGCTCTGCTTTCTGCACGGACCTCACAGCTGTTCTCACTGTAAACATCGCGTCGCGATGAAAGCAGTTAATAAAATAATATCCAGGGGATGCATGCAGAGCTGTCATTGGCTGAGATAAGTCCGGCCGTGTGTCTCGACTCTTTGAAACATCACTGTTGCCGGAAATGCATCCACGAAGGAGCCGTGGAGGACTGTGGAGGACCCATCAGTGTATCCTCGGTTATAGCTCCTCCAGAGAGCCTCCTCGACGCTCGATGCTCAGTCCTCGATGTGCATTTCGAGAAATGAGATGTCCTTCAACATGGCGCGCTAAAATTCATTTCCGGGTCACTACCGGAGGACCGAGGATGGGACATTTGATGACATGAGAAAGGGCCCGGGCTGCGGTGGTTTGTTGATACATGTCGTCTTCTTCTGTTTGCTTTAATCAAGGCTACGTAGTTATGCAGCGCCCCCATCGGCAGTAAATGGAAGTACTACAAATAACCCCGTTTAGTGCAGTTATTTCACACGTTTTGTTATATACACAGCTCGGAAATTATTACCGAGGTCCGGACCTCGGTGACCTCAATGGTGGATACGGCCCTGTGTGTGTGTGTGTGGAGAGACACTGTGATGGATCGTTGGAGCTATGTGCAGCTCAAGGCATATATGCTCGAACGGGAGCTGCCTGGACGCTGCAATCATGTTGCGCGCACTATCCGTGGTGAGTGCTGACTTTTCGTACAATGTCCCACTGTCTGGCTACCTGCATAAAGTCAAGTGCTCGGCGCAGTTGTCGGCGAAATGTCGCTCCTCTGTTTTCATTGAAACAGCTCCTTATATCCGTTAGCGCAGCTAGCTAGCACCAGATGCTAACAACAACACGTAAGGTGTGCCTCGCTCGCTCCACACATACACACACCCTCCCGGTCCTCCCGATGGCCAGTCCGGGCCTGCCGGTGAGCGTGGAAGTGTGGTCTGCCACAAGCGGGCGGCAGGAGCGGGGCTGTCAGCATCAGCTTGCAGATGGTATATATATATATATATATATATATAGATATATATATATATATATATATATATATATATTATATAGATATATATATAATATATAGATATATAATATTATATATATATAATATATATATATATATATATATATGTATATATAAAGATTATATATATTATTATAACAAAAAGTCTTGTGTCAACACCAATACTGTATCAAAAAGTTTTCATAAAGAAATACTTCTTACCTCTCGTCAATCACAAACACGATTATAATCCTGTATGTATGTATGCATGTATGTATGTATGTATATATATATATATATATATATATATATCAGGGATGTAAACTCATCAGGTATGAAAAAGGTGACAAGGATCCGAGCCCCACGGAATATCGGCTTTAAAATGAGGAATAACAGATTTTAGCAGTCAGAACAACTAAAGCAGCAGTGGTAATAATAACAGAAACGCCAAAGAGTCACATCTAATAGAAATATATTTAAGCAGTTATTTTAATTGTGTAGCAGTCAGTTTATAATTTTGGCAGCACTGTTGAGCATTTTGAAAATGTATTTTCATGTCTCTGTGCAAGGCTTAGTCTTTCTATCTTTATAGCCAGTGGTGTAAAGTAACTAAGTTCATAAACTCAAGTACTATACTTGGGTACAATTTTGAGATACTTGTACTTTATTTAAGTATTTCAATGTTTTGCTACTTTGTTCTTCTTCTCCTCTACAGTTCAGAGGTACATGTATTTAATAGCTTTAGTTACTTTACAGATCTGGATGAATGATGTGAAATATAATCAAGTGTTAAATCAGACTTTAGTTCCACCTGGAGTAAATTCACAAGCTACCCTGCAGTATACAAAGTCATTCAAACTAGCTGCACCTTTACCAGCTTTGATAACACTTTAATGATCAATTATTATAAAACATATCATAGATATTATTCTGAAACGGACCAATCTGCACAATGACTACTTTTACTGTCGCTACTTTAACTATATTTTGATGATAATACTTTTATACTTTTACTTGAGGAACATTTTGAATGCAGTACTTTTACTGTAACAGAGTATTCCTACACTCTGGTACTTCTACTTTTACTCAAGTACAAGATCTGAGTGCTTCTACTTTTACTCAAGTACAAGATCTATACTTATACCACCTCCGTTTATAGTCTATGAAAAAAACTATTAGAAAACGAAGGCTAAAGCTAACGTTAGCAGATAGTGACATTGTATGCTAGTTAGCTAGCTCAACGATAATATTGCGACAGAAAAACTTTTCAGTGCACATCACGCTCTGCCGCTCCGACAGGGAGCTCTGCTCTGAACACCTGAACGGCCCGTTCTAACAGCTGTTCACCAGCGGTCCAGTCTGTGCCACAGTGACTCCGGACCGCACAGTTAATATTAACGAACGCACCCGTAGGTAATGTAGCTGCTGAAGCTAGACCATCATCGCGGAGCAGCAGAGCCTTATTATACATCCATGAGCAGAGCCGACAGGCAGGAAGACTCGAGCACACAGCTCGCGCTTCATTATAATATATAAAAAAAGAACACCATGCGTGTCATGATGGCATAACAGCTCGTGGCCGCAGATTACTCCGGGTCCCAGAATAATTTTGGGGTATGGGGGGGGGGGCCCCATAGCCCAAAAATATTTTTATTGCAGATCTACATGAATCACACAAACGACCTATTTTGGATTCAAAACGGCGAATTTTGCCGAAAGGTGACAAGTTTGCATCCCTGATATATATAAAGATTATATATATTATTATAACAAAAAGTCTTGTATCAATATACTGTATCAACAAGAAAATACTTCTTAACTCTTGTCAATCACAAACAAAGGGTCATCCACTCCATCATCACTCTCTGACTCTGAGGATGAACTGTCTTCCTCCTCCTCCTCCTCCTCTTCCTCCTCCTCCTCCTCCATGTAAAAAAACAAGCTTATAGCTTGACTCACGTTCAGAGTTCTCTTCATCATAGCTGAATCTTCAAAACTCTAAATCTATCTAACTATATCTAAATTCTCAATGTTTGTCTGTCACTTTATTTCAATCGCTTTCTCTCTTCGTCTCCTGCCGTCTCTCCTCATCTCCCGCCACCTGTCTTCGTATATCTTCGTCTCTCTCCATTTCCCGCCGTCTCTCTTCGGTTCCCGCCGTCCCTCTTCGTCTCTTTTCGTCTCGCTTCATATCACTCCGTTTACCTGATTACCTCACCCCCTCCCTGGTAAATACATCCTGTTGAGCAGGATCTACAGTTTCCAGTATTTTCCGTTTGGTAAAATGATAAAATACGGCGAAGATATTAAAATATGTGCTTCCATTTTTCATACTTTTGAAATATATTTGTATTAACTTTATATCATCGTATCTCCGTGTTTACTGGGTCTTTTTGCATGAAACAGAGACTGGCATATAGTTTCAAGCCAGTACTTTCGAGGGAAACACACGGCAATGTTGTCCGGACCGTTGTTTTTATGCGGCACCGGCTTGAACAGGTCATGTGATCTGATCACGCCGGCGTGATGGTCGACTCCAAAGGGTTAAGACAGCTCTTAAATAGACACGGAATTCACCCAATAACGTGTTTCTTTATCATAATCAGAGAGAGAGAGCAAGATTAAATCGTGGTAGTGGCAGGTACTTCCGCCGCAGATGCCACTATTTGCTGAGACAACTGCGGCTGCTGAAGGGGTGTTACTCTGGGTGCCGAGGCAAGCGAATGTTTGTGGCAGTTGCCACTTACCTGCCGTGGCAACTGCTGGTGTTTAAACAGTTATTTATCGTGGAAAACGGCGCTGTTTGGGCATGACTTTGTAGCTGCGCTAATACGACTGATCTGTACACGTTGCCATGACAACACAGGAAGTCTAAATGTGCGATCTCTATTTGTCAAATAGATTATACATTTTAATTTCTATTCAATTATACTTGGAGAACTTTGTATCTGGTATAATTTGTTCTTGCATAAGGGTTTGAATGCAAGACTTTACTCAAAAGAAGTAAAGAATACATCTTGCACCACTGGGGTTGTCCACAGGCTTTTTGGGACATGAAGTGCTTTTAACATCCATTTTTTTGTTAAGTGAATTCAAAAAACTTAGAATTTATAAATATCATATTGTTTTCCCTCTTATTGAAAGGTGTGTGTTTGATAAAAAAACTAAGTAATTGTTGGATTGATATTGATTGATATAATAGGATTGATTCATGGAATAGGATAAGTCATACATGTTAAAACAGTGCAATATAAACATTTAGATTTTTAATGACAGTATACAGGATTAAGTTCATTGTGTGACTAATTCTCCAACTTTGAATTTCAGATTTCCAAGTTGTTGGGGAATGGCCAAATGTATCGATGAAAGCCGGCGGCTCAAAAGTACAGTAAGTATCCTTCACGTCGCCAAATAAGTTGAATGCTAAATGAGTAGGATTTGTCAGTTAAAACAAACAATGTTCTAAGTTGGCTTCAGCTCGAAGCGCATGCCGTTTTTAAGATCAGTGGTGGAATGTAACCAACTACATTTACTCAATTACTGCACTTAAGTAAAGTACAAGTACTGTTGGGGAAATATTTTCCAAGGCCCATAACTTTGACCCAGTTTATCAGTTCATACTGTCCTGACTGAGCACACGCACCTGTAACCTTGGCTGCTGTGCTCTCAGTGTTTTGTCTCCCTGTTCCTGCCTGTTGGTGTCAGCTGATATCGATGTTATCATTCTATCTTGTTATGCACAATGTTGATTATTCTCTCTGAACTAGCTAAATACATGGGTCTGGGGTAGAGTCCTTCAGAATTGACGTGGCAACTCTACCGTGAAGTCAGAACCTCTGACTCTTGGACTTGTTTTGTGAATCCTCCGGCCGAAGCTCCTAAATAAACCATCAGTGTTTGACATCAAAGCTCCAGCTCTCCCCGTGTCTCCTTCCTGAGTCGGTGACTCCCACTGCATTGCTACACAGAAGTTTCTCCCACAAGTACCACAGAAATATACTTGAGTATTTCCATTGTCTGCTACTCTGTACTTCTACTCAATTACATTTCAGTGGGAAATATTGTACTTTTACTACACTACATTATTTGACACTTAGTTATGTATTTATATTCATATACATCAACTAATTTATTCAGTTCTTTCCAAAATGTGCTCTCTATATCAACAAATCACAACATTAAAACATCTTGTATGTATTTTTTAATTATAAGAACATTAATTTGTATTCTATAATGATGCAACCCTCTTACAAAAGGCATTCTGCACAAAGTACTTTTTCTTTTGATACTCGATTATATTTGGCTAATAACACTTTGGTGCTTTACCTTGAGTATTATTTTGAACTTGGGACTATAGCAAGTAATGGAGTATTTATACATTTACTTTAGTACAGGATCTGAGTACTTTTTCCAACACTGCTTAAGTTCCAGTAATGGGTTGCTTTATCCTGCACCTCACACCCTGAATTATGTTAATGGCTGCTACAATAGTTGTTATTTACAATCAATTTTGATCATTAACACATTTCTCTTTTTCTCTAGGTGTGAATGTGGAGATGCAAACAGTGTACTGAGACTCAATCTACAAGGTACCAATTACTGAAGCACTATAAGTTAAAACACGGCCATTTTGGTCAGAGACACCCATATCCATGCACATACTATGAATGCCCATGCTCTTTCAAAACATGGAATGCTCTTAAAACACATTTAAGTAGATGTCATGTTGAATTTTTACCTGTATTAAGTGCAGAGCTAGTAACATTCACTTGCTATTTGTGTCCAGGAAGTGTCTACTCATCTAGTAGAGAGTACTTTTCCCATATCAACACCCACTTGAAGCGCTATGAAACTGTTACTTGTATGTTTGAGAACTGTTCTTTTCAAACTAACATATACACTACTTTTAAATCTCATAAGAGCAGGAAGCATGGCACTTGCACAGTGAAAGACTTTAAAGTTGACGTAGTGAAAAGTAGTGATGTACATGAGGATACCTCGTCTGAAGACATTTTCACTGATCATGCAGAACTTGGCTCTGGTATAGTTGCTCACAATTCATTTGAAACTGACATAGAAAATGAGAACCTGAAAGACACTATTGTAAAAAAATTGGCTTCTCTTCTTTTAAAATTATTAATTGATTAACTTGCATGTACCAAGCTCAGCAATTGATGAGTTCCTAGAAGAATTGCACTTTATTTTCACCTCTGCAGTAGTCCCCATATCGAACAGCAGCTGAAGTTTTCAAAAAGTATGACCTTCATGTTGATCAGTTAATAATTTATAAGCTGATCATTGCCATTTCTACCGCAATAGTTAAGGATGGTCCACTAGCTTCAGCTTACAAACGTAAACAATTCTACAAAGAGCACTTTAAGGTTGTGGAACCTGTTGAATATGTACTTGATGCAAGGTCCAAAAAAACATTCCAATATGTTCCCTTACTTCAGGCTCTACAACAACTGCTCAGTCGTAATGATGCAGTTGATAAGATTGTTGATAATTACAGAGCCTGCTCTTTAAATCAACAGCAGTATTTGTCTTTTCGGGATGGTGAACATTACAAAAACAATCAGTTTCTTTCAGGTGAAGATTTAAGAATCTCTCTGTGCCTTTATGTAGATGACTTTGAAGTCTGTAATCCTTTGGGAACGTCACGGAAGAAACACAAACTTTGTGCAGTTTACTGGGTTTTAGGTCATTTACATCCAATAGCTCATCCTTGTCCTCAATTTACCAAAGCCAAAATATATTCTAAAATTGCAAGATGGACAGCCACATGCAACCAAGGAGAGATGATGACCACGGCCCGACTGCAGGGCAGAAAGACTGCACCTTCTTGCGTTGATTCACTTAATTATCAAAATGAAAGCAAAATATATTTTCATCTTCCTCATTGTCGGCAGCTGCAGTGTTCATCGCTCTTTCAGTTACGCATTGGCTGTACCTCAAGTTCGTGGATGAGATTGCTCCCACCAACATTCACAGACAGATATCAGGTAACTTAGATATTGTTATTATTTTACTGACACTATATACCTAAGGTATAGGCTACCATTAATATTTGTTGGCACTGATTAGGATAAATTACCTTGCGGCATACTGTACCTTCCTGAAAAGAATAGCCTGCACCATGAGGCTTAGTGTTCTCTTTTGTTGAGGTTAATAAAGGCCTTGTACATTACCATACAGCTTTTACGCTCTTTGATGATTAATTGTTGTAAAATAGCTACTATACCTGTAGATAACATCACTACACAATTCTATGGCAACAGTGCCATTCACAAATATAGCCTTATGTCCAAGACCTTTTAGTTTGCTAGCCAGTGGCCCCTGTGCAGTAACTATTCAGAGCAGTTAATGAGGATTTGAGCATACACGTTTGGGATGATTTTATTTCATAGGCCTACATTTATGATTTACTGCTGATACAGGTGAAATTAAGTGAACACTCAACAAACACTTGATAAAAAAGACTAATGCTACTACTTTTTACTTTACTTATACTACGTTACCTACTGCCTTATGCAGATGAATATTTGTTAAATGGACAAAAATTGTTGCAATGGCTAATGTGATATTATCAAGAGACTGAATGGAAGAATGCCTTAAAGTTTAGTGTGATAAGTATGTGATACATGAGGCAGAAACATTAACATTACCTTCATTGAGAAATTCTGGATATGAGGCTCCATTTTGTTTGATGTACTTCTTTCCTTGGTACTGCACTTTGAACAGCATTGCTGTATTCCTCCTCCAACGTTACTACAACATAAAAGTACAATTGGTCAGTGATGGACAGTAGCTAAGTACATTTACTCAAGTAGTGTTCTTAAGTATAGTATACATGTGTTTGTACTTTCTGTCACGATCACAGGTACAGATCAGAACCCAATAGCACGACTCAGATACAACCAGTTTTTTAGCAATGTTCAGTTTATTCAGGTCTGGGACAGAGAGTAACAAATACTGGAGAGCTTGGCAGAAAAGACAAGACAATCTGGCAAAGGACAAGAGATAGTGAGGTGGTATAAGTACTGTGGAGTAATGAGGGAATGAGTAACAGGTGAGGGGAAGGACTGGGGAGACCAGGTGAGGGAAGTGAGCTGATTACAAGAGCCTGGAGAAAGGCGGGATCTGAAATGACAGGAGAGTTAACATGAGCCAAACCAAACAAACAACAATAAATGTGTCTAACTTGTGACACTTTCCCTGAGTATTTACATTCAGGGTTCTTACACCTTTTCCAAAGTCAAATTCAAGCACTTTTCAAGCATTTTTAAGGTGCATTTTCAAGCTTTTCAAGCATCTTACAGCTGTTGTAATTACATTATTTATATACACATACTTATACTCAAATGATTATTTCCCTACCTCACATTAAATCAGATGTTCTTTATGCTATAAACAACCAAATGTGTGTTTCATAATAGCATTCTACATGAGGATGAAAAATTACAAATGTTAGAAAAGAAAACTAAGTTTAATATTTCAAAATGAGTGACCCATCTGTACGTAGACTGGGCATCCCATATAACCTGGCTGAGCCAATATAAAACAATCAGCCAAATAACTTTTCAATATATTATTGATTACTATTTTTGAGGTACTTTTAGGTGGCAGTAAACACAAGTCAGAGGTAAATGGTGTACTTTGACTCCACTACATGTATTTAATACCTTTAGTTACTTTACAGATGTGGATGAATGATGTGAAATATAATCAAGTGTTAAATCAGACTTTAGTTCCACCTGGAGTAAATTCACAAGCTACCCTGCAGTATACAAAGTCATTCAAACTAGCTGCAACTTTACCAGCTTTGATAACACTTTCATGATCAATCATTATAAAATATATCATATACAATTATTAGGGATGCTCCGATCGCCAATTTTGGAGCCGATCGCCGGAATCAGTATCGGCCGATACCGATATCGCTCTCTTTTCCTCTCTCCCCCTCTCTCTCTCTCTCCTGACAGCCCGTCAGTATCTCCTGCAGCTCACTGATCCAGTAATGAGCGACCCGACAGTGAAGAATACATATATTTATAACTAGTTCCAGAGGTAGATAAAATAGCTAAGTGTGTTAGGTCTAACTCTTAATGTGTGTTCTGCTCCGCTCACCGGTCCGTCACAGCGGGTGGAGCTGCAGGATTTCTGCTTCACACACACGTTGCATACCGCTATTTTATTGTCATTTTCGGACACTTAAAATACTGCCAGACTAGTGAAGCCATTTTGGCGAGCTTGTTTTGCCGCTACTCTTGGGCTTCGCTTGACCCTCGTCTTAGCCATGGCTTGTATTTGTCTTCTGCTAGCCAACGCTCGTTGAAACGGCAACCTCCTGGCATACTGTCATCTATCACTCTCATCAGAATGCCCAGGTCACACACGTAACAAAAACACTTGCCGGTCACGCGCATAGCGCGGGAAGGCCGGAGCGGAGCTGTTTTATGTACAAGCGAAGCAATTAAGCGCGCTCCGACTTCTTTATTTTCTTTTAATCTAAAAAGCGAAGTGAAGCATTTACAATTTCAAGCACTTTATCCCAAATTCAAGCACCATTCCCAAAATTCAAGCACTTTTCAAACCTTGAAAACACCTCGTACAATTTCAAGCATTTTCAAGGATTTCCAGCACCCGTACGCACCCTGTACATTTGATGTAACTTTAAACATTGTTAGGATTTCTTAAACCCCGAGACTAGGATAAACTGAAAAGAGTACAAGGAAGCTTATAAAAGTTAACAGCATTTAATTAAACAAATGATGCGGCGATATACAATGAAATGTGCGAGTTAATGGCTCCCCCCTGCCAGCTGTTGGTCCCGTGCGCGTTGAGTCAGCTGGGGGGAAGGAAGAAATAGATTCTTCCTGTCCATCACGAGTTATCAACTGTAGTCTTCTTCTATTGGCCGGCATCGACGGGGGCGTGTCCAATGTGATCCGGAATGCTGCCTCACTGGACATCTTCAAATCCTCACTAAAAACGCACCTGTTCACCATGGCCTTCGGACCCTAGTCCTTTCCTGGTCCCCTGGCTTCCTTTATTTTATTTTATTTTGTTCTTGTTTTGTTCGCTCCTCATTGTCTGTTTTGTTTTGTCTGTCCACCATGTACAGCGACCTTGGGTCCTGTGAAAGGCGCTTTATAAATTCCATTTATTATTATTATTATTATTACAATGCAAATCCTGCCGTTTTCTGTTGCTAAATTACATCATTCTAATGTCTGTGGTTATTTAAACATTCCCTAATAACAATATTTCAGCGTCAATAAATGAGTGTTAAAAACAGTGTGTTTAGGGTACAACACCACATATAATTTCACCTTCAATTCACGGTTTCAAAACGCAGCATTCGCCACATGCTAATGCTAACCGGAAATGACGAGATTTACTAGCGGAAAACCGGAAGTCATGTGTGAACATTTGGTTTTTAAAATAAAACAGATTTAAATTAAATACAGTGTATTTAATCTAAATTAGGCCATATAAACATTGATTTTAAATTCTTACAACTTCCAGTCCAATACATTTCAGAGAGAAATATTGTACTATTTTCTCCATTACATTTGTCTGACAACTTTAGTTACTTTTCATATTTAAATGTGGTTGCGTTGATGAATTTTCAAATGTCTTGATTTTGAATGTGTGATAAACTGAAGGATTAAGTGTCTTTATAGGTTGTGAAAATTATCCTAGATCTTAAGCTAAATTATTTAAAAACCCTGTTGGATGAGCTGGAAAATGTTATGTCGGGTAAAAACAAGGCTGTTTTTCTGAACAGCTATGGTGAGCTTAAACTACCCAACAATAAATAAAGTAAGCTAGTTTATGGTGGCCCTGAAGTGCAAGACAGCCATCTCCATGTAAATCCTATGGGAGATACCAACTACAACAAAATGAACATATTTTACCGTGATTTAATTGTAATACACGTTTCAAAGTGATGCCGAAGTAACTACATACTGATACCGGTTAGTAAAAATGAATTAATGCTTTGACAAGTGTGCAGACAAGACGGCAGGTGAAAAGCTTTTAAAATGCGTGTTTTCTGAATGGAATCGGATCGATCAGGCTAAACTAACCTGTAGCTGCTCCGTCCACACTCACAACAACGTCATACAGACATAAATAAAGCAGCGACTGTATTCGCCATGACATAGACAGTCTGTGGTTTGTACATGTTTAACTTTTGTCCAATTTCTGAACAGATATGAGGAACTGTGAGCTCTGAGTGTGTGCTAACAGCTAACGGCTGATGTGTTGGGACATGTTGCGATGTTGGGTGCTGACCAATCACGAAGCGTAATTTCTTGACTGGCAGCAAAAACAACCAATCACAGCAGTGCTTCTCTGGCTGGCTCTGTCCAATCACAAACAAGAAGTGTTCTCCCTAAAGCAGGGTCGGCAACCTTTTTGATATGAAGTGCCATTCTAAAAAAAATTTTTTATCAGCGTGCCGACGATCGTGAATTATCAAAAGGGGGGGGGGGGGTTGAAGAGCTCGACGAAAACACTCGTGAAAAGTGATGTTTAAAACTCAGTTAATGGGGCTCATTCACTGGCGCTTCCACAAACAACCAACATAATTGTTACATTCAAATGAAGTACATTATTCAAGTTTACATTAACTTTGGATAATAACACGGAGAAATGAGCGGAAGCGCTCTTTTCCTCTCTCCCCCTCTTTCTCTCCTGACAGCCTGTCAGCTCATGCAGCTCACTGATCCAGTAATGAGTGACAGTGAAGAATAAATATATTTATAACTAGTTCCAAAGGTAGATAAAATAGCTAAGTGTGTTAGGTCTAACTTGTGTGTTTTGCTCCGCTCACCGGTCCGTCACAGCGGGTGGAGCTGCAGGATTTCTGCTTCACACACGTTGCACCGCTATTTTATTGTCGTTTTCGGACACCTTAAAATACTGCCAGACTGGTGAAGCGATTTTGGCGAGCTTGTTTTGCAGCACACGGAGAAAAGTGTCATGTATGTTACGTCTCGCGATCGGCCTTTTAGAGAGCACCGATCGATCGGCATGAGTATCGCTGATATCGATCGCCACGCAAAAACTGCGGCATTTTTACAGCTCGTTATGGGTACTGCAATTTGTGAAGTGCTTTCCTCTGTGGTGAAACTATCAGCACTGCATTACGGAGGAAAGCGGCAGAAAGTCGCCGGAGTTAAAGAGAGTGGGGCTGCGTTGCGTGCATGGCTTCCTTCTGCAGGTAACGGGGAGACGCGCTCTGGCGGCGGTCTTGTTCAGGATCCAAAAATAAAATAAATATTTTGTACACTTATTCCTAGTGTGCCACTGGTTACGGTGCCGCGTGCCATTGGTGGCACGCGTGCCAGGGGTTGCCGACCCCTGCCCTAAAGGAATACCCTTTCCGTCCAATGTGAAATGCTGTGGTGTTTTCTGAAATGCTGTAGTGTTTTGTGAAATGCTGTAGGGTCTTGCACTTCAGGGCCACCGTACTAGTTAGTTAAAATCAGCACGGCCATTATTATGTACAGAAGTAAAATGCAACACACATTAATGCAGCAGTAATATAAATCCAAAAAGCATCCTGTAAAATATTGTAAAACACTGACAGGGACAATTTTACTGCACAATAGCCGCTTTCACACCAAGTACTTTGCGGTACTTAGTCCCCGGTACTTAGTCCCCCTGAACTCTTTAGTCCCTGGAACTGTCCTAGTAGATCGCGTTCTCACCGGAATAAATCCCGGAGGGAGGCAAATGAAGCCACTTCTTCTTCTGCTTTGGGTTTACTGGCAGGCCGCAAACAACTTCACGGCGTATTCCACCCGAAGTCCCGGAGTTGGGGACTGGCTTCAGCAGAAGCTGCTGGGTCGCGTCTTCCGAGTAAATCGCCTGAAGCACAGACACCTCCTCATCACTCCACCGCTCCCATGTTTTATTTGGTGCGCTGGGTTAATGCTAATAATGCTAATAGGAGCAAATAAAATGGCGGCTTCACAAAACTATCTTTTTGGTGTGAAACCAAATCTCCCCCCCTATCGGCCTAGTTCTTGGGAGAAGTACTCCGGTGTGAAAGCGCCTAATGAGTGATTTTAGTTACATTTTGCTGATAATACTCACATACGTTTACTTAAGTAAAGTTTTAAATGCATCCCTTTTACTTCTAGTGGAGTCTTTTCACAGGGTGGTATTTGTACTTTTACTAAACTTAAATCATGTGAAAACTTCATCCACCATTGCAATTGGTTTATTGCACATTTACAGTAGCCTACCAATGCAACACAGTCTCAAGGCATTTCGTGTTATAGTCACGAAATTAATCTATTGATTCGTGTTTACCAACACGATTTCCCCATTTTTTTCGTGTCACACAATGATTTTAAAAGCAATGTAAATAATAACAAATTAGAAGGAAAAGAGATTTAAAAAAATACAGATTTCAGTATTCTGACACAGAACGATTTTAGAAGCAATGTATTTATATTGGTAGTACGTTTCGTGCCTGCACCAAATAATAACAAATTAGAAGGAAAAAAAGATTTTAAAAAATACAGATTTCAGTATTCTGAGGCTCTGAGCCCCATTTATTTTCCTCGCAGACGGCAGAAAAACTCCGACATTATACTATTTAAAATAAAAGGATTAGGCTTAGGGTAAGATATTGAGTAAGAAAATGTTTTTATGAACCACACAGCTTCCGGTCTTCCAAGACCCGACTGGACAAAAAGACGTGGCGCAGGCACGAAACATACTACCAATAGAAATACATTGCTTTTAAAATCGTTCTGTGTGACACGAAAAAAATGCAAAAATCGAATCAATAGATTAAATTCATTTTGTGACTATAACACGAAATGCCGTGAGACTGGGTTGACCAATGTAGTGCAAAGTTAGACTTCACCATTAACCTGCCCCAAGCCTGTTTTTCAGGTCTCAGGCTCGAACATGACGTTCCCAGAGCAAATGACAATAACTTCCCTTCTAAAAGGGGTAAATTAATAATCTTATTTCTCAAAGCAATGATAAACCTGTGAGTTGGATGTAGAAAAGTCAGAATCAATATAGTTTTTTATTTTTTATTTTAAAGTAAATTCAGATTGAACATAGTAAAAAAAATTAAATGATAGTGTCTGTCCAAAAATAAACCATTACTTATAGTGAAAACCAGTGGCGAGCCGTCAGGGCCCTCTAGGCTTTCCCTGAGGGCCTAAGATATTCTAAAAATTATATTTGAAAACATAAAGAAACAAACATTCTTTTTTAATATTTTTTTTTTAATATTTTCATTAGTTTTACCAAAATAACTTGATTTAATTGTATTTAAAATAACATTTCCAAAGAAATAAATCCTTTGAATCTGCCTGTTCAGTTTCTGTTGGAATGTGAAGAGTTAAATGCCATCTGCGAGTTATGTGAAGACGGGAGATCTTGTTGGTCCCTCTGTACATTCACAGAGGGCCCGCTATAGTAACTCAATGAGACAGTAATGTCAAATGACAGTACAATTGACCAATCATATCTTCCCTCTAAATGGGTGGGCTTTATTTTCGCGAACTTTATGACAAGTTCCGCCCGCTGTGAAGTTTATGCATGTGTATAAAGTGGTGCACTGACGCGTCCTAAAACCCGGAAGTAAGCTGCGCTCGGGTTCCCTCGACAAAAAAGCTATGGGATTTCTACATAGGATTTTTGAAAATAGCTCGAAATAAGGTCTGTGGAAAACGAACCTGTTAGATAAATGCACGTTTTGTTCAGCTGGATAATATCCACATGTCTACCCTACTTTTATAATTTTCGAATCATAAATCTAATCGATAGATCTATGATCGATGGATTTATGATCGATAGATTTATGATTAGCATAAGTTCGTTCATGATGGCTAATGTCAGTGATAGTGATTACATCGTTGCGAAATTATTAACCGACTCATTTTCAAGATTGAGTTACAATTAGTGTTAATTTCGTTGACTAAAACTATGACGAAATATGTTCGTCAACGACCTTTTTTTCCATGACGAAAACGAGACGATGACGAGACGGCACCGACGGCAGTAACAAAATCATCATGCAATATCGTTGACGAAAAGTGACGAGAAGAAAATGTAGTTTACTAAATAAAAACTGTGCCAAAATTTCTCTTTACTTTCGTTGACGAAATATTATCAAAGATAACGTTACATCTCTGATAGTCAGTTTTTCTCCAGCAGTTCCATTTCCGGTGCTGCGGCTGGGCAGCAGCTGTGTGTCTGTGCTGCGTGCGGTGGTACATTTGAATTACACTGGGCAGCGGCACAATATGAACTGTCAGGAAGACTCGGGTCTAACTCATGGTCTAACTAACCTTATTTAACAGAAAATAAAATGGCAACAACAGGACTTGGGAGCAGTGGTCGCACTCGCGTTAACCGAATACCCCCCCGTCAGCGCGAGCGAGTGATAAGTTGTGCACTCGACGGGTAATAATGGATTATGACGGAAATGTTACGATCCTGTCCGTCAAAATGACTGACAACGAAAACGTCTAAAGCCACCACTGCTTGGGAGAAAGAAACAATGTGATATTTGGGCCCATTTTCGCTACAATGAGGCGGAGAAAAAAAGCGAATGCATTGTTTTATCAGAAGGGAAGCAATGTGGCCATAACACAGCTGGTAAAAACACCACAAACCTGACCAGATACTCTCTGCAAAGCTGCATTCTTAATCATTCAACCTGTGTTTTCATCAAATAAGGACAAGATATAATCTTATTGTGAAACAAGTTTGACTTAAATGACAAATTATTGGTTTTGACTGAAATGTTCTATATAATCTGATGACTAAAAAAGACTCAACAGTTTTTTCATTGACAAAAAGTTGACTAAAATAAGACTAAAATGCTCAGACTTTTAGTCGACTAAAACTTGACTAAATAAAAACAGGATGAATGTGACTAAATATGACTAAAACTAAAAAGGAAATTTAACACAGGACTAAGACTAAAACTAAATAAAAAAATAGCTGACGAAATTAACACTAGTTACAATGATAAATTGGAGTGGCAAAGGATCAGCTGCATGACCCGCCATCAAGTACTTCATCCAAAAGGACAGGAGGATGGACTTTGTGTTTAAGTGATTTGATCATCAAAGGTAGGCCTAAGTAATTTTCAATGTGGGCCGCCGTGCCGACTTAATTCATTTTGAATTGTTACTTGGCTGTGGGTGCCCTGTCATGATAGGTGTTTATATAAATGGTGTTGTTTTGTGTGGTAGAGGGTCGCTGTCATTGATGCGTTTTGCACCCCGGGCCGTTGTTTTGATATTCCGCTGAAGTATACGCTGTGACGTAATAACTCTTCTTTTTTTTCGAGGGAAGGGGGGGTCAGAGGGCCTAGGTATGAAAGTCACGGCTCGCCACTGGTGAAAACCACCCTTGAATGATGGGATAGTAGACTAAAAGCTTTAGGAATCCAAACTATGACACATATAATAAGTACCCTGCATCAAGATTGATGCAAAACAAGTGACATTTGACCTTTTTAGAGAGGTTTAGCAACAAACAAAAAAACACCTCGGGGTCATTTGGGTGGAAATGGGTGTATTTGCCGTTTCTCTTTGTTAGCAGAGTAAGCATAACTTCATTGCGTTTAGCATCCAAATAAGCGGAGGAGTAACGAAACATCAGAGACAGTGGCATTTCATTCAACGGACCTCCATTGGAGGCGTGGCTTTATTTATACCCATCATTGACCTTTAACCTGTTACGCTATTGGCTTCCAGTCATGCACAACAAATAACACAAATTGGTAACATATTTACCTGAATGTTAACACCCCCACTTGATAACACATTTGTGGTCTTTTAACAAATAAAAACATTATAAGGTTCTCTACCTTACAGAAATTGTTACTCACCAAACATAAACTTTGCAAACTTAATCAACTTAAACTTTGGTGCAGGTTTTGTCATAACATCTGCCACCATCTGGTCTGTTGGACAATAAATCAGATTTGTTTTTCCCCCTTCCACAGTTGACCTCAGAAAATGATACTTAATGTCAATATGCTTGCATCTCTGTCTGTTAACAGGATTCTTTGCCAACGCTATTGTGCCCTGGTTGTCTTCGTAAATCGTAGGTAGTGTATATTCACATTTGTCAATGCCCTCTAGTAGTTGTATTAAGTACATACACTCCTGCATAGTAGCTGCTAAAGCCATATACTCGGCTTCACAAGTTGATAAAGCAACAGTTGGCTGCTTTTTGGTTTTCCAGGAAACCAGTGGCCCGCTCTCATTAAGGCTAACACAATAACCTGACATACTACGTCTGTCGGTTAGATCAGCAGCCCAATCTGCATCGCTGTATGCTTGTAAGCCCAGTTTTTCACTCTTACATTTCCGGTAACACAGTTCCCTGTCGATTGTACCTTTCAAATATCTCAGTACATGTTTTACAGTAATCCATTGCTCTTCTGTCGGCTCAGAAAAATACTGGGACAGTTTACTGACAACAAAACTCAAATCAGGCCTCGTGCACACAGCTAGGTAGATCAGGCTACCTACTGCCTCTCTGTACATTCTAACATCCTTCATCGGTACAGCATCATCCAAGTAGTTCAGTTTTTGCTCACAAGGTGTCGCTCTCGGTTTACAATCCTGCATGTTAAACCTTTCAAGTATTTTGTTCACATATTTCTTCTGTGACATCTTTACACATGAATCAGTTTGATCAAAATCAATGCCAAGGAAATGTTTTAGTTTCCCCAAGTCCTTCATCCTGAATTTAGCTGTGAGCATCTCTTTAACAACTTTCAATGCATTGTTATCACTAGCTGCAATGATTATATCATCAACCCATATTATCATTATCACTTTCCAGTTTTCAGTTTCTTTTGTGTAAACACAATGGTCAGCAGGGTTCTGTAGGAACTCATTTTCACTCAGATACTCATGTAGCATTTTGTTCCAATTTCTGCCTGACTGTTTAAGCCCATATAGTGACTTTTCTAGCTTGTACACCAACTTTTCACCTTTACTAGATTTGACCTCAAAACCCTCTGGCTGGTCCATGTATATCTCACAGTCTATTGGTGCATGTAGGTAAGCAGTTTTAACATCCATTTGGTGTAAAATCAGATTTTCCTGTGCTGCTTTTTGCATTAACACTCTGATACTGGTGAGGTTAGCGGTAGGTGAAAATGTCTCATCATAGTTTTCACCCCTCTTCTGACTGTATCCCTTGGCTACATATCGTGCCTTGTATCTTTCGGATCCATCAACATTGGTTTTGATATCATACACCCATTTACCCCCCACTGCTTTCTCATCTTGAGGTAAGTTGGTCAGGATAAATGTGTCATTCTCTTTTAGTGATTGCATTTCTTCATCCATTGCAATAACCCATTGTTTTGACTCAGATGAAGTTACAGCCTCCCTAAATGTTAAAGGGATATTGCACATTAATCTGTAACAATAGTCAATATTTGTCAGTAGCTGATCCTCACTTTCCTTACCACATACACTGTCACATAAGTAAGGCTTCTTCCTCACTCTTGAAGGATAACGCCTAAGCTCACTCTTGTCGTCTTCTGTCTCTGTTACCACAGGTATAGATACTGGACTTACGTTAGATCACGCTTGATTTTGCCAGATTTGTTCTGTACCTCAAAATCATCATCAGAGACGGTTTCTGTTTGTGTTTCTCTTTCTGAATTGGTCTTGGTCACAAACTTCACAAGTCTAGATTTTTGCACTTTTCCACTGTGAGGGAAATAGACCATGTAGGCTGGACTATTTTTGTCATATCCAACAAAAATTCCCTCTTCACACCTTGAGTCCAGTTTCTTTTTGTCTTGCTTATAGGCATAGCACACTGACCCAAACTTGTGCATTCTGGAAAGGTTAGGCCGTCTACCTGTCAGCATAAAGTAAGGTGTCTGTTTTGTGCGGTTGTTAAAGCATCTATTCCTTATTACAGCTGCTGTCTGTACTGCATAGGTCCACATACTTTTTGGCATCTCATTTTCTATAAGCATGCACCTGGCCATGTCAAAAAGTGTGCGCCAATTCCTTCAGCAGTGCCATTTTGATGTGGGGAATACGGTGCTGACTTTTCATGTCTAATCTTATTACTGCATAGTAATGCTTGGTAATGTTTCCCTGTGAACTCTGTGCCATTGTCTGACCTGATACATTTTACTTTCCCGTATGGGGCAGTATCGGCCAGAAATCTCTCTGTTGCTTGCACTGTGTCACTTTTGTTTTTAAGGAAATACACAAACACTGCACTGGAGTAATCGTCTGTGAATGATAAAGCATACTTAAAGCCTTCTCTGGATTGCGGATCTATTGGTCCTGCTATATCTGTGTGCACCAACTCTAGAGCTGCTTTGGCTCTTACATCAGGCTCCCTGTTCCTGGTTTGGGTAAACTTCCCTTTAGTGCATACATCACAATGTGGAGGTTTGTTTACCTTACCCTTAACTGACATGCCATTAACAACATTCTGTAACTTCTGAATATCATCATAATTACAGTGTCCCAGGATCTCATGCCATGTCTGTAAATCATAACACCTGTTGCATTGGTCATCACATTCATCATTTACTGTGTTCAAGAAATAAAGTCTGTTCAATTCATAAATGTGAAATATTGTACCGTCTTTGTGTTGCAGGACGTCTTTGCCCTGCTTGAAGGTTACCGTTGCTCCTTTGGTAGTAGCTGCTTTCACAGAAAAAATGTCTTGGGGGTACGATGGGATGTACAACGCCTTCTTCAGAGTTGTTTTGTGTCTTTTCCCCATGCTGTCCACCATAATAATAACAGCGTCCCCTCTTCCTTCTGCTACACCATTGCACCTGGTACCATCAGCTAATTCCACACAGTGGGACTCAGCCTGGAAGTCATCATCAAACCTCTTGAACTTTGTTACATCCGTGACGATATGTGAAGTCGCCCCTGTGTCCACCATCAGTCCTCTCTCGGTGATGCTGCGTCCTGGCTGGACCTTGTTGTCCACGTCGTTGACTCGGAAAGCATACTCCTCGCCAGTCGTTTCATCCGAAGCTTTCCGCGCGTCGTCCTCCCGTCGCTGCTTCCGCCTGCAGGCTGCATCCCGATGCGTGTTGCTCTTACAATGACTGCACCACAGCTTACGTTGGCACCTTCCGGCCACTGTTGGGATAGAACACCTCTGCTACGCGCCGTTCGTTGGATGAGGCTGAAATCTCTATTAAAATAAGAAAGGAATTGAAAACACCGGAATCAAAGTTATAACAAATTATCTGAGTTTACTTCTAGTAGGAAACCAAACACATATACAAGTTATACAGAGTACTCGAGTACCCCGGGCTTTTTAGGATCGTGATGCGATGCGGCTAAAATGTATCGGGATCAAACCACTCATCGAACAAGAAGAGAGTGCCTTCTGTCAATGATGCGATGCGGACACAGTTTAACGGAGTCAACCACTCACCTAACCCAAAAAGCAACTTTACACTCCAAAACATCAGTATTTCTACCTACTTTTGGGGCGGAGATTGCTCAACTCTTTCCTTCCCATTTTTCTCCCAAGCGAATCAGAGAACCCCTGGGGAGAAGCTGTTTAGACTGCTAACCACCCCAAGTGTCCTGATTGGCTGGATTCCCTTCTGGTCTAGTTCAATCATAGTTCAAACCACAAAGTTCCATAAGGTCAAAAGTCAACCCTTATCTCTGTGGGGATCCCCACTCCTCCACCTTCCCATGAGAGCTCTTCACATAAACCACCCCCCTCAGACATCCAAACCCCTCTCCATTCATTTAATGAGGTCTTTAACGACTTCAAAAACCAACATCTGCTTTTAGGAGTGAACTCAGGTTGGTGTGTGAACACAGAATCTCTAGGTCAGTGAGTAGAAAGTGAGAATAACATTCCTATAATATGATTACCCATAAACCGTTGTGATTACATAAACAGTTCAAACAATACATGTTTACTTCAACACAGTGTAGAATCATATCTCTTTCCTTCAATCCCTCTTTTGATCTCACCTCACGAGATCAACATATAGCATTTGAAACATTACCACTGTCAATTTTCTTCTTACTGTGTCTGTCCCAACATTTATATAAACCCATCAGAAGTTGGGATATAGAGCACTTTAAACCTTTAGGAACAGTCCACAACAACAACTTATTATGACAGTGGAGGGAGAATAAAATATGTCTAAAAAGCACAGTCCTTGTCAGCTGAGTCATCTTTACTCTTCCCTCAATGGTGGAACTGATGAGTCTTAACACACAATGAGCAGATACAAGGCACACAACAACAACAACCACATGTCACTAAAATGGCAATAAAAGTAGCCACAGAAATTAGAAAAGACATTATCATACTTTTCCCTCTTTTGGTAACACATAGTTCTGTAGAATAAAAAATACAAATCCCTTACATTATGGGATATAAAAATAAAGTTGAAAGTTCCTAAAAAAAAATGGATTGTTCAGACAAAGTTCCACACCGGCTATATCAACCTGTTTCAGCGGGAAATGGAGTTCCCTGTGCCGTCTTGGTTTGCCATGTCTTCGTCCCCCCAGCCCGCTGACGGCGGCTTCTGGGGTGCCTGCTAGAGAGATGTGGCCTGATTGTTCTCCCCCGGCCCGCTGATGGCGGCCTCCGGGTCGATGTTGGAGAGATGTCCTGATACTCCTCCTCCGGCCCCTCCGGCCCGCTGATGGCGGCTTCCGGGTCGACTGCTGGAGAGATGTCCTGATCCTCCTCCTCCTTTCTGCTGATGGCGCCTCCTGGGTCGACTGCCTTGACGAGGGCCAGATCTCTCCTGATGTCGTCTAGGGTCCTCGCGACGAGGGCCAACTCTGTCCTGATGTCGTCTAGGGTCCTCGCAGGTGTTTTTCCCGACCGCACACTGGCTCCAGTGGTACCAGTTGTCTCCCTTTCCATCTGAGCGGACGGCATGGGAGGTCCCCTCCAACCAGACGTAATCTGCTGTGTTGGCCTTGTGTTTCTCGGGTCCCCTTTTGACGTCAGCAGCCTGTGTGGAGAAGTCTCATACCAAGCCCTTAAGTTGCTGGAAATATGGTTTTGAAATCATCTTTTCTACTTCTTTAGTGTTTATTGGCGGCACCAACTAGACTGGAGTGTGGACAAGAGACTATGCAGAAAATAATAAACAAAAATAAAAAAATAAAATAAAAATAAAAAATTAAAAATAAAAATTAAAAAATTAAAAATAAAAAATTAAAAATTAAAATTAAAATAAAACAAAAATTAAAATAAAACAAAAAATAACCAAAGCTAGATTATTTTAAATGTATCAATTTCTCTTTAAAGCAACAAACAAACCAAAACAAAAAATACCATAACTAGTATTTTTAAATTGATAAATTTCTCCTAAAAACGTAATAATCTCACATACATATTGTCTGATGTATATTCTATCCTTTCCCCCCTTTTACTGAAATAGAACGCCGTTAACGGTGTTCCTATTTTCAGAAATATCGAGCCTTACACATCAGTTATTTAATATCAGTATATATTTATTATCACTATTACTTATATATCAGGCATTAAATGTCAGCCTTCTTCCATGATTGACCTCGTCTATATTATCTGACTTATATTGATACGTGTCGTTTGTATTTATTTAATATACTGGGCAATTTATTGATAACTCTTTTGAATCACCCTCTTTTCTTAACAACTGGAGCTATGGCTATTTTGAAATCTGACTTGGTTAAGAGATGATTGTTTATTGGTGAGAGCAAAACTCTTCCTCTTGTTCTGGGGAGGGGGTTGGGAGAGTTCCTTACAATCTCCAGATCTTCCTCTCTGTGTTAAGGCCATAAAACCTTTAATGGGCTCTGTGGTCTGTTCAGATTTAGATTTTCTCCCTCTCCAGAGGTCATGCCTGTCTTTGACCCTGTGTGCTGCTGTGAAACTGCAGCACCTCCGGAGCAGAGAGGGGGGGATCTCTTCCCAAAAGTGTAAGCTATGCTTTTATCCACATTATTACACAGATTTGACTTAAAAAATCACCCAGAGCTCATTCCCTTATACAGTCTGTCCGGCTATTTGTACGATGTTTACACAACAGATAATTGCGGTGTTTAAGCGTGCTCCGACACCCCACTCTTAGAGATGCGACGCTTACATGGAGTTTTAATCTCAAACCACAAAAATCCTTTATCGCCACATACAGCCTTCCAGACTATGACTACGTACTGTTTACACACACATTCTCTCCTGGGGTCAGGCAAATTTCTATTGTGCGATGTATATTTCAACAGATAGCGTGACTTCCAGAAGTAATCTTCTACAACCCCCTGGTGATTGCGACTTCTGGCTTGGAGTTTAAAAACCCAGTCAACAAAATCTCTTTATCGTCACGTTTAATGAGCCTGATCAACCCCTCTTTAAGAGTTTTGATGAGAGTCGGTCGTTCCAAATAATTAGTTGGAGGTCGCGTCTCTCTCCTCTTGTTTCACCCACCATATAACAATTACAGAAATTTTATACATTTAAAGCACCACGAAAAGTAACCGCATTAATCAATCTGATCATGACCTGCGGGGAATTTAACCCTATTTTACACCTTTTGCAGCCTTCGTATTTAGTGAGTGAAGGGCTGGGATCCACCCGCCACACTCAAACACTATTTTTGCTCTAGATCCAGGACTCCTATACCCTTCTCTAAGCACTTCATGAAACTACTATTTTTGCTCTAGATCCAGGACTCCTATACCCTTCTCTAAGCACTTCATGAAACTTCTATTTTTGCTCTAGATCCAGGACTATACCCTTCTCTAAGCACTTCATGAAACTTTTATTTTTGCTCTAGATCCAGGACTCCTATACCCTTCTCTAAGCACTTCATGAAACTTTTCCAACCTGAATATGTATTGTATTTCCCACCGTGACTAAGAACACTGAGAACGCTGCTGACAACTCTAAATTTTTAGTATAATCAATCACAGATTTTGATAGTCAAAACAGGTGTCTGCTCACCTTTTGTATATGGCGCCTTGGTGTAGTTGTCAACAGTATCTCTGTGTCCTCCCCCTGGACTGGATTCTGTCCCCTGGCTGTCGGTGTCCCTTTCTAGAGATCAGCTCACAAACGTCGGGAAAGTCACCACTTGTTGGGATAGAACACCTCTGCTACGCGCCGTTCGTTGGATGAGGCTGAAATCTCTATTAAAATAAGAAAGGTATTGAAAACACCGGAATCAAAGTTATAACAAATTATCTGAGTTTACTTCTAGTAGGAAACCAAACACATATACAAGTTATACAGAGTACTCGAGTACCCCGGGCTTTTTAGGATCGTGATGCGATGCGGCTAAAATGTATCGGGATCAAACCACTCATCGAACAAGAAGAGAGTGCCTTCTGTCAATGATGCGATGCGGACACAGTTTAACGGAGTCAACCACTCACCTAACCCAAAAAGCCACTTTACACTCCAAAACATCAGTATTTCTACCTACGGCGGAGATTGCTCAACTCTTTCCTTCCCATTTTTCTCCCAAGCGAATCAGAGAACCTGTTTAGATTGCTAACCACCCCCAAGTGTCCTGATTGGCTGGATTCCCTTCTGGTCTAGTTCAATCACAGTTCAAACCACAAAGTTCCATAAGGTCAAAAGTCAACCCTTATCTCTGTGGGGATCCCCACTCCTCCACCTTCCCATGAGAGCTCTTCACATAAACCACCCCCCTCAGACATCCAAACCCCTCTTCATACATTTAATGAGGTCTTTAACGACTTCAAAAACCAACATCTGCTTTTAGGAGTGAACTCAGGTTGGTGTGTGAACACAGAATCTCTAGGTCAGTGAGTAGAAAGTGAGAATAACATTCCTATATATATGATTACCCATAAACCGTTGTGATTACATAAACAGTTCAAACAATACATGTTTACTTCAACACAGTGTAGAATCATATCTCTTTCCTTCACCACTCAGGCCGCATCTATAACAAACAATGTCCGCACACTTGGTTCCTTTATCCCATGCTCTTGGTACAGAGGGACGTCTCGCTCTCAACTGTTCCCGCGCCCTCATGACGTTGTCCTCTGGTGGCGGTGTGCGCATTCTCTCAGTATCCTCATAGCTGCGGAGCTTAGTCTTAAATTCAGCAAAACTTATTATCCGGTCAATTTGCGTGATGTGTATGGCGAATGGTTTAAATGATTCTGGCAGTCCCTTCAAAACCATTGCTACAAGAAGCCCATCACTTAATTTCTCCTCCGCGTTTCTCAAAGCGGTGATGGCGGTCTCTGCACGTATTATATACTCCGTCACACTTTCACTGCTTGACTTTAGGAGTGATGTCAGTTCAGTATATAGGCTGATAATACGTGGTTTACCTGTGCCAGCATAATAGTCTCTTAAAATCTTCGATGCCTGCCGACCATTATCCGCCGCCTCCCTCATTACAAGGGACAAACTTTTGTCATCAAGAAATTGGATAAGCTCTGCATAAGCCTCTTCATTTTTCCTTTCATCCTCCGCCTCTTCATCTTCCTCAATTATGTCCGTAGGACTCCTTAAAATAGTATTCTTCAGTCCCTGTAAGCGAAGATGGCCCAAGAATTTCGTCTCCCACAGTTCATAGTTCTTCTCATCCCGTCAAACACTAACCGAGACCAGCGGGTACTGGAACCTGCGCCCAACCTGCTCATGGCGTTAGCTTAGCTTGCTAATCCACCACACGTGCTACGTTGCGACTTTCCATCGGTGGACAAACGCCGGAAATACTTATTTGGGTGTCTCTGGGCCCGTAACCTGTTAGCAGAGTAAGCATAACTTCATTGCTGTTTAGCATCCAAATAAGCGGAGGAGTAACGAAACATCAGAGACAGTGGCATTTCATTCAACGGACCTCTCCCATTGGAGGCGTGGCTTTATTTATACCCATCATTGACCTTTAACCTGTTACGCTATTGGCTTCCAGTCATGCACAACAAATAACACAAATTGGTAACATATTTACCTGAATGTTAACACTCTGGAACCCATTGGTCGATTTTGATGATTGACATCTCTTTTGAACCGTTAGAGCCAATAGAATCTAAGGGGAATTTCCACATACACACACGTTACCTTTGAGAAGTCAGAGCTATGTGCACGCAGTTTGCCCAAAGCGAAACCTATCTTACGCTCTGAAATCTGAAAACTAGGTTTATTGCTGATGGATTATCAGAAATCATTTCAAAGTGACACAGACACATTGGATTAATCTATGGATTAACCTTCAGCAGCGTTTTTATCGTTTTAATGCCATTGAAGACAACTTTTGATCAGAAAACAACAAAGGTAAGACATATTGCCGTGTTGGCTATCTAATGCTACGTGGTGTGATGTCTTTGTTAGCTTCTCATGTCGCGAGTTCGGATCGGTCAGTAATGATACTAATACCTGTCGAATCTGTGCAATCTCAGTTTGCTAATCGATATCTTGTTTGTGCAGATACGATAAGTAATAAGGGTATTTTAACGTGAGTTCTGTGCTAAGTGTTAGCATTTTTAGCTCAGGGCTAATTCAGAGCCTTTGTTATTACCCTTATGTTTCGTTTTGCTAAAAATTGTTAATATTGTCTGATAGCTGAGTTTCTTCCTGTTAACCTGTTAAGCCCGAGAGACCCCGGTAGCCTACCGGGGCACTGCCGCAAGATCTTGCAGGAAACAGTGTCTGAGGGCATGTTCATTTAATAAACTATGAATGTTTTATATCCATGTAATGGGAAGAAACTCATCTAAAAACGGACACTATCACAAAGTAACGCGTTACTGTAATAATATTACTTTTGTCGGTAACGGAGTAGTGTAACGCGTTACTTTTATAATTCAGTAATCACACTACAGTTACTAACATTGCCCCGACACGCGTTACTTCGTTACTTTTATAAAATCAGTCATAATCACACTGACAGACAAGAGAGGTTTCCGCCGCAGGTTTATATGTACGTAATCTGCCTGACTTGCGCGTCCACATCTCCACGTGCAGTGCTGCATAAACATGGCAGAGTCAGCGATAAATTTCGAGGGGTGGAGGTATGCCCATTATTTTGAGTTCGTCCGAAGAATAGACAGGAATTTGACGGTGAGGTGCAAACTGTGTCCAGGCCAGAAGCTGTTATACACTGCTGCAAACACCACGTCAAACCTCAACAAACACCTGCAAAGAACACATGCTAAGGTGAAGCTAATAGCTAAGGACCCCCGAACCCAGAGTGAGGATGTTGTGAGTGCGCCGCCGCCGACTCCGAAGCAGCACAAATTAGAATTTGGAGGACCGGTAACCAAAGCAGAGATGGACAGGCTTGTAGCATCCTTCATAGTAGAGGTAATGTTGCCCATTTGCACAGTGGAATCACCATCGCATCGTTCAGAGATATACTGCGCAAAATACAGATAGCAGGAGACAGAGGACAGCCATAGTCAGAGCTATCTGGATCAGTCTTATGCGACAATGGGAACTGAACTAAAGAGAACATTTGAAACTTTAGCAGTCTGCGTGATCTGCCTGTAGGGAGGGGCGGGCCGGCCCTGCGAGTAAAGTAACGAGTAAAGTAACGAGTAAAGTAACGAGTTACTTTATGTAGAGAGTAACGAAGTAGTGTAATATTACTTTTTTTTAAAGTAATATGTAATATGTAATATATTACTTTTTTTAGTAACGACCCCATCTCTGATCCTAAACAAGGAAACAACACCTCCACGGAGCTCAGCGCGATTCACAACGTCTCAACCAATCAGAGCACACTGTGCTCACAGGGAGGGTGGGGGCTGGAGCTTTTGGAGCTACAACGAGCCGTTAAAGGCAGAGAGTGAAATTCAGTGAATACAAGTAGTTTACAGAGATGCTGTATGAGAAACCAATGTGAGTTTGGAAAAATGCACAGTGTACATCTATTTTAGTATACCTCAACAATGGAATTATGATCAGTGGAAATGGCCATGACACCTCTCCTTTAACTGATTGAATTATGACTGTAGATCGTCAGCTGTCTTCCTCTTCGGTTTTTTTCCTCGATACGTAAAGGCTGCAGCACCTTTAACAACTTCTCTCTACATATCAAACATACCGGTAAACCAGCATCGTTTGCTGTGAAAGCATATAACTCTGTCCACGCAGAATGAAATCCTGTGTTCCTCCGATACTTTTATTTTCTTTGATTTATCCATAGTTCGCTCATCAAGCCTGGGGTCAGGTTATTCACCTGTAAGAAAAGGCGCTGGCGCTGGACAGTAGCAGGATGTGACGCATATTTTAGTTGATTTATTTATTTATTTATGTGTAAATCACCTCAAAATACAAGATACGAAACATTTTCAACCGTGCAACAACATTTAAATAGTCGTACAGATACTTTAATTTAATTTCCTTCTTATTTATGTCTAAACTCAAGGGAGCCAGAGCAGAGGGCTTAAAGAGCCGCATGCGGCTCGAGAGCCGCGGGTTGCCGACCCGTCTTAAGGCAATACAAACAATCATCTGTGTGTCTCCATATTAGGTTGAATAATTAAAACGAAAGTTAATTATAATCAAATATAATCAAATATATTCTTGTATAACCCACAATGAAAATGCATTATATTTCATGTTGTTCTATAATCACAGTATATACAAAACACAAGTGGTTTGTGTTGATTTGTATGGGCTCAGAACAGTCTCATAATACACACATGCACACAGAAGGATTCACACTTGTATTTCATGATCCACAAAATGATTCACACTTGTATTTCCGGATCCACACTTGTGTTTTTCAATGCACACACAAATGTGTTCCGTTTCATATACACATATACAACGAGATGATGACTATAAGCTAATTTCCAGATTGAGTGTAATATGTAAAAGTTATGACACTTTGGGCAATCTGCAACTGCTTATCAGACAACGTTTTTTCGTGAAGACCCAGCAGGTGCACAGTAGGTTTGTATGGGCTCAGAACAGTGCAGAACACATGCACACATAAGGATTCACACTTGTATTTCCGGATCCACACTTGTGTTTGTCAATGCACACACAAATGTGTTCCGTTTCATATACATGTAAATAAAATCCAAATACAGAAAAAAGTTTTACATATGTATTTTTGATCCTCACATATTTGTTTTCCGTTTAAATCCCCTGAACCTGCAAACACAAACCGCTTTCTGTGCATGGATCGCTGTGCATTCGTGTGTGGGTTTTTTGAGACTCCCCTGACGGTCACCCGATTCGTACTTGTAATTTTTTCTATCTATAGCCAATCAGATGTCTCCTCAATTCTAAGCCAATCACATGAGCGCGTCCCCACGAGGGTAGATTTCTTGCGTTCATGTCACTTCATATCCGCATTTTGCGTAGTCCGGAGTAGGGTTTCCGCGGACAGAATTTAATTTTACCGGACAAATTTGAAACTTACCTGTCATGTTTCAATAATAATAATAATAAGAATTGTGTAGCAGCGTTTCCGTTAGGTAATTACCGGACTATGACCGGATAATAACATGGGAGTAAGGATCATCTCTTTTCCTTTCCCTCCCTCTCTCCTGACAGCCCGTCAGTTTCTCATGCAGCTCGCTAAAACTTCACTCGCGTTTATGTCCATATCGATCAGATCCAGCTCTCCTGATCGGCCTTTATAGAGAGCACCGATCAAACTATTAAGAGTGAATATCGGCCGATAATGACCGGCGGGGCTCCCCCCCGTTGACAGTTCACTGTCTAGCACTGACTTCGTTGTGCACTGATCGATTAGGCTAAGCTAACCTGTAGCTGCTCCCTCCACACTCACAACTACTTCATACAGACATAAATAAAGCAGCTGTATTCGCCATACAGGAAACACACATTTAAAACAATTTTGCCTGCCGTTTTTGTGTACACAAGCATTCATTAATGGTTCGGAAAGTGGCACTGTACCTTAATAATATAAAAGGCTTGTATTTGCGTGCATTTCCTGCTCGAAAGTGGCAATGTACTGAGAGTGGAGGTGTCCTGAGATTAGCGCATGGACCTGTCAGCTCCGGACAGCGCAAAATGCGTACATGAAGCGCTACGTCATGAACGCAAGACATCTACCCTCGTGGGGGCGCGCTCATGTGATTGGCTTAGAATTGAGGAGACATCTGATTGGCTATAGATAAAAAATTACAAGTACGAATCGGGTCACCGTCAGGGGAGTCTCAAAAAACCCACACACGAATGCACAGCAATCCATGCACAGAAAGCGGTTTGTGTTTGTAGGTGCAGCGGTTTTAAACGGAAAACAAATATGTGAGGATCAAAAATACATATGTAAAACTTTTTTCTGTATTTGGATTTTATTTACATGAATATGAAACGGAACACATTTGTGTGTGCATTGAAAAACACAAGTGTGAATCCTTCTGTGTGCATGTGTGTATTATGAGACTGTTCTGAGCCCATAGATTTGTGTTGATTCTCTCGCGTCCAGGAGGAAGTTAAAATAAATAAGAGACAATGGAGTCTCTGAAAAGGGTTGGTTAGGGGTTAGGGGTGGTGGGTGGTTACTTTTAAGGGGACCTATCATGCAAAATGCACTTTTGTACGTCTTTTATACATGAATATGTGTCCCCGGTGTTCCAGGGAACTCACCAAGTGTCAGAAAACACAACCCTCTCTATTTTCCTCCATACCCAAATCTCTAAAAAAGGGGCTGCAACGGATCTGATAAAAACTGATCCAGATTTGAACACTGTCCTGACGTCAGGACAGTGGCGCTACGGCTATTGGGCCAACTCCACCAATCAGGAGGAGACAGCCACGGCCATTGCCGTTCGAAAGCGCTGGAGACGCTGTAGTACATATGCCAGGCCAGTAGATGGTGCTGTTCTCACTGAATCTGCCCTTGCAAAAACAGAGCTAGAAATTGTCAAATTGAGCAAAATGAGGCATGGCTAAAATGCATGATCTGTTTGGTATTTTGAAAAAAAAAAAGTATAAATATGCCTTATATAGGTATGGTCCTACACTATATTATTCAAATATAGCATGATAGGTCCACTTTAAGTAAAAGTAGAAGTACCAGAGTGTAGGAAAACTCTGTTACAAGTAAAAATCCTGCAATTTAAATGTTACTCAAGTAAAAGTAGAAATGTATTGGCATCAAAAGATACTAAAAGTACCAAAAGTAAAAGTAGTCATTGTGCAGATTGGTCCATTTCAGAATAATATATATGATATGTTTTATAAATATTGATAATTAAAGTGTTCTCAAAGCTGGTAAAGGTGCAGCTAGTTTGAATGACTTTGTATTATGCAGGGTAGCTGGTGAATTTACTCCAGGTGGAACTAAAGTCTGATTTAAAGGTTGATTAGATTTCACATCATTAATCCAAATCTGTAAAGTAACTAAATGCATAAAATAAATGTAGAGGAGTAAGGCAAGGCAAGTTTATTTATATAGCACCTTTCAACACAAGGCAATTCAACGTGCTTTACAAAAATGAAAGACATTAAGAAAATGGCATTTAAAAAGCAAAGATAATAAAATAAACATTAAAAGACAAAATACATGAATAAACGTTACAGTGCAGTGTAAGATATGAATAGTTCAATTAAAAGCTGACACCTGACTATTCCCTGTGTTTGATTTTTATATTTCTGTTGTAAATTATTGTCTTTTATTGTGATTGTAGTAATGTGTTTTTATGACATGTAGGCCTGCAGCACTTTGGCTCGCTTTTAAATGTGCTATATAAATAAAACTTGATTTGATTTGATTAAGGAATAGACGATAGGGTTAGACGATAGGAGCTGATTTTTGGACTATTCGACTTCAGCCCTGGATACAGCATCGGAGACGGGGTCTCGTTCTTTCCAATGAGAGCTGCTCATTGGCGCATGAAGTCAAAATGGCCCAACTTTTGAGAGAGCGAAACGTCACAGATTACCCGTCATGCCTGGCTGTCAGAGCAGAAGTACCCGCATGTGCGCTCATAGAGCATGCACAGTTGACTTTAAGGACCGAATGATTCCAATAAGGGCTATCAAATAGTTCATACTGGGTAGTTTATTTAGTTAAAAAAAAAGTATCCACCGATTTACAGATGTCTCTTTCCCCATGTTAGTCAATGGGAAAAAGTATTTCTGGGCCCGGGGACGTAACAGACTGATATGGAAGTTGCAGTTTGGAAACAACTAATTGTCACAGAGTCCGGCACACTTCCTGGGGGCTTGAAGGACACACACAGCGTTGAGTCTTGTCAGGTAGTGCAGACTCTCTGCTGGAGGGCTTGATAACCCACTACTCCACACTTGTTGGTTTGGAACAGCACTTAATGTGGCGGACCCTCCGCGCGAACGTGCAAACGGAGGGGTAGTGTGTAGGGGTAGGTTTGGAATTGGGCCTAAGGCCCCGTCCACACGGAGACGAAACGGAGACGAAAACGAAAACGAACCGAAGTCGATATCAAAAAAGTCTTCCGTCCACACGGACACGGCTCAAGAAACGTGTCCTGACATTAGTCTTTTAATCCTCGATATATTCTTTAGGTGATAGTAGGCCGTCCATCCTGTTGGCAACCTCAAACTCAACAGTTTCCACAGATGACATTTTTTTATGGATTTTTTGTCAATGCACTAAGATATTCATTGCTATCGGGATGTTAAGAGCATTCCATGGAATATAACAAAAAGTGTATCTCGAGCCGGTTTCTCAAACTTACCTACCCTCCCTTTAAGAAAATGGCATTTAAAAACAGTCATTAAAAAGCAAAGATAATAAAATAAACATTGAAAGACAAAATTCATGAATAAAGGTTAAAGTGCAGTGTAAGATATGAGTAGTTCAATTAAAAGCAGTGGCAAAAAGAAAAGTCTTCAGCCTGGATTTAAAAGTAGTAAGGGTTGCAGCGGACCTGCATGTTTCTGGTAGTTTGTTCCAGATATTTGGAGCATAATAACTGAACTTCTCCATGTTTAGTTCTGACTCTATGGACTGAAAGCTGACCAGTCCCTGAAGACCTGAGAGTTCTGGATGGTTCATAATTTAGCAGGAGGTCAGAAATGTATTTTGGGCCTAAACCATTCAATGCTTTATAAACCAGCAGCAGTATTTTGAAATGAATTATTTGACACACAGGAAGCCAGTGGAAAGACTTCAGAACTGGAGTGACGGATCCATTTTCTTAGTGTTAGTGAGGACTCGAGCAGCAGCGTTCTAAATTAGCTGCAGCTTTCTAATCATTTTTTTAGTTAGACCTGTAAAGACACCATTACAGTAGTAGAGTCTACTGAAGATAAAAGCATGGACAAGTTTTTCCAAATCCTGCGGTGATATTAGTCTTTTAATCCTCGATATATTCTTTAGGTGATAGTAGGCTGTCCATCCCGTTGGCAACCTCAAACTCAACAGTTTCACAGAATCACAATTGACGACCCTCGATCAGGCCTTTAATTTGGCAAACTTGATATTTGTCCATTACTGTGATCAGATCAGAACACAGTGGAGGAATCATTCATACATGAAGGTTATTCCCGCTCCAATCCTATTTCTTGGCTCTGTAAGGATATCTATGTATACTGTATGGCGGTCAATAATTAACTATAAATCGGGGTATGACATGCACGTTTGTTGGCATTTTTTATCCAAAAACAAATTTAGCACCAGGGTAAACTTGATAGAGAAAAACGTAATAATTGTTCCTCAAATGTGTTCCAACAAAACAGGCTGTAAATTACCTGGGATTGCCAGCACCATTGTTTACAAGAGAATCTCCAATGCGGATCTCGGCTCCATTGAGTCGTTCAGGGACTTCATATTGGTTGGTCAATAATCATGATCAGCATGATCATCTTAATACCATGTAGTATACTCCCATGCACATGAACCCAGTTCCAGTCAGCAGATCAAGGTTCCAGTAGTTATCTAACGACACACTGATGAAACATTCTCGTAAATTCAGGTTTGCGCAACCATTGCTTTAATCACAGAGCGATAACTGCACTGATCCCACAGTTTCATTTAACTAGGATTTAGTTTATCACATCGACATATATATTATATATATTGTGTCATAGCTACAAATGCAAGAGAAACATATGTTTATATGATGCTGTGTGCAGAGGTGGGAAAAGTACTCAGATCTTCTACTTAAAGGGGACCTATCATGCAAAATGCACTTTTGTACGTCTTTTATACATGAATATGTGTCCCCGGTGTTCGAGGGAACTCACCAAGTGTCAAAAACACAACCCTCTCTATTTTCCTCCATACCCAAATCTCTAAAACGGATCTGATAAAAACTGATCCAGATTTGAACACTGTCCTGACGTCAGGACAGTGGCGCTACGGCTATTGGGCCAACTCCACCAATCAGGAGGAGACAGCCACGGCCATTGCCATTCGAAAGCGCTGGAGACGCTGTAGTACATATGCCAGGCCAGTAGATGGTGCTCACTGAATCTGCCCTTGCAAAAACAGAGCTAGAAATTGTCAAATTGAGCAAAATGAAGCATGGCTAAAATGCATGATCTGTTTGGTATTTTGAAAAAAAAAAGTATAAATATGCCTTATATAGGTATGGTCCTACACTATATTATTCAAATATAGCATGATAGGTCCACTTTAATTAAGTAGCGTGGTAATGAAACAAACAGAGGAGTAGTGGGACAAAACAGCTGTGAGTCCCGTTGGTGCAGCGATGAAGAGAGAGCGCAAACAACGCTCGCCCGCTATCTATATATCCTCCGTGACTCCTCCTCTCATGGCTCCCGCTGGTGCCGGGGGTCCTCCCACCGCTTTCTTCTATGTCCGATATCGCGTAAAACAGAGGATTTCATTGTATAACTCCACACGCTTTTTCTCCTCATACTCTCTTTCATGAGTTTTTATTTAATGCATTTTAACGGCTGTAATCGTTGTTAACATAAAACCGGAAGTTAACGTCACTGTTGATATCCGGAGACTTCTTCCAGTATAGCTTTTCAAAATAAACTTGAGCAACAACGTTAGCCACAGACAAATGCTAACCGGAGATGTTTTCAGAATAAAACAGTTTTAAGCTTACTGTATGTTTAAACTAAATTACGTCATTAAAAATAGATTTTAATTTCTTACAATCCCTCCTTGCATACCTTTTAAGGTATGTAAATAATACTGAAATCAATGAGTTCTTCATCTGAACTTTGCATAGTACATAACTCATATCAAAAACATACAATCAAAAAATGGAATGGTTCAATAACCGTCATCAAAAATACAAAAAATACTTTGGTTGGTCTTCAACCTAAAAGTTGTTCTTTGTGCATAACTTCTAGTGTTAACATTCAATATCACTCTTCAAAATAGCAGCAATTAGCTTGGTATCAGAACATTTCTTACTCCCTCCTTTCACAGAAATCGTTCCTATACCACATTCAGTCTTAAGGCACTTGTTTTTACAAAGTATAAAAAGAAACAAACTATTTTAGAATAGTACAAAGTAATACTACTACTTTGTAGCTGGTTCTTCATTCTAATAATTTCATCATTTGAAGTATCACATAATTTGGACATTCTTTGAACAATCTCATCATTGAACATCCATATCATTTAACATCATTTAAACAATCTCATCATTTACATCAATATCTGTATACAGGGCCGTATCCACCATTGAGGTCACCGAGGTCCGGACCTCGGTAATAATTTCCAAGCTGTGTATATAACAAAACGTGTGAAATAACTGCACTAAACGGGGTTCTTTGTAGTACTTCCATTTACTGCCGAGGGGGGCGCTGCATAACTACCAGTGACGTGCGGTGAGGTTCATGGCTGGTGAGGCACTGACTCTTTCAGAGTCAGATTTACAAATAATATATTTTGACCTTAATCGAAATATTCGGTTATTTTCAAAAGCTTTTTTAGTCTGATGCTTCGATTCATTTTAAACCAACACATCCTCACTCCCAGGTCGGCGAATGTTGGCGTTATATCAAGGTCCCTTGTGGTCTTTTTCCCACGCAAGGGGGCGGCCCTTAGCGTACATTTTCAACTTTCCGGGATGTCCATAGGCTTCTTGAGATCGCGAGCGAATGCTTCTTGCCGCGGGCCATTCTCTGCTGAAGCATACGTTGCTGCATTGCATTAAAAACATTATGCTCTCTATATATTGTCTTTATTATGCTTTAAACAGTGTCTCGGGCTTTGGCTATAGGGCGGCTCAAAGTATTTTGTCCGGCCGTTGTGAAGACTGCTTTGTTTATTGTCCTTGTTTTTGTTTTAAATAAAGCATATTCAATCGAGACATGCCAAACATGTGACGTCATATGAGGCGTCGCATCTGCGCACAGGGAGCAGGGAGACCCCGAGATCCGATTTTCAATCACGGGCGCGCATCAAACGTGTGACGTAATGTGGTATTAAAAGTATTAAAAGAGGTGAAAATCACTAAAGGTCTGGGCATGGTGAGAGCTGTACATACACACACATTTCATAGTCTTATATTTCAACAGTTTTATGACAAACTGACTTTTTTGACATGGAAATTATTATTTAAGATTGACAAACATCATATGTACGGGATCGAAAGATAATCTTTCTCTCTCCATTGACTTCAATGCAAACTTTCCGAAATAAGATCCCATGGAGGAACCCGGAAGTTTGACGGACATTACCCACAATCCTCTGTAGCAACCATAGACTGTATAAAACAATTAAATAATACATTATTCCGAGTGTGCTTGCTTTTCTCTTTGAAAGTCATCACATAACGGCATTGTAATACACGTTTCGGCGGCATTAAATATTACATATCTGCCGTAGTTAACTCTATTTAGAGAGCCCTGATGACAAGACTTCTAGACAAACAGGAACTGCCGCCAAAACTGAAAACTTGACGTGGATCTTAAATATATAAGCAATTAAACAACATCTTACATTTCTTTTCACACAATACGTCTCCTTGCCAACCCGGTATCACGGCAAGACGTGAACATGTGACGATCTACCATGCTGGGAGACGTGAATATGTCACGGTTTCGTCCCTTCAAACGTGACAGTTACACGGTATTGTTAACATGGCCCAACCAGTGGAGAAATACCCGGAAGTGCCTAGCAAATGGTCTACCGCGCCTATTGGTCGGTTTTTATTGTCAAATTAGATGTTTTTAATTTATTTTTTAATCGTCACACTCGATTTTGCCGATTTTCTTGTTGCCCTAGCTGGTCGACACCTCTTTTAGCAGAAACAAAGGCTACATTCATGTATTAAATCGATGTTAATCCATGTGTGTGGAGGTGAGGATGTGGAATTAACGGACGTGACGTTGTGGCGATTGCGTTGCCAGGCAACGCAATTTACAAACTCTTCAACTACAACCCTAATTATATTTAAAAACAGACAGCCTCACGAAATACTTTAATGTAAATTAAAATGTAAATGTGAAGGAATGTGTGTAATGTGGTGATTGACATTATTCACCCACGGATCTATGGGTTGGGGGTATTGTTCTGCACGGACATTTTAGTTAACCGGACTCCTGTTGAAATCCGAAAACATTTAAAAAAAAAAATAATACTTTATTCCGAGTTTGCTTGCTTTTCTCTTTGGAGGTCATCACATAACGACATTGTAATACACGGTTCGGCTGCATTAAATATGACATATCTGCCGTAGTTCTGTATTTATAGAGCCCTGATGAGAAGACTTCTGGACAAACAGGAAGCACTGCCGCCAAAACTGAAAACGTGACGTGGATCATAAATATATCAGCAATTAAACCACATCTTACATTTATTTTCACACAATACGTCTCCTTGCAGTATCAATACTAATTCGGCTGACTTTTATATTTGATCCAATTGGTAGATAGGCTGTATTTACACCATAACGGTGCACAGCTGATAGAAAGGCACATCTAGTGGTTAAAGCACGTTATTGAATTTTATTATTTTATTATTTTTCACAAAAATGAAACCATCAATAGCAGAAACAGAATTAACTGTCATTAGTAAACCACCCAAAAAAAAAGATCATAAATGGTTTTGTTTTATATATATTTTAAGGATAATAATATCAATGTAACACTGTCTATGACACTTACTGTATAACACTGATTTGAAAAACATACAGAAAAAACTAATTCACTGCCCTTAATAAAGTATTTAATACATTTCAGGTGTGCTGTTTTGTTTAGATCATTGACATCTGGAGCTCTTTTAATGTCCTTTTTGATTATTGTTACACCAGGTCTTGTCAAAACCTTTATTCCATATTCAATATCCATTACTAAACAAAACAGCAATTCTACTCCACTACAATTCAGAGGTTAACCTGGTATTTTTACTCCACTACATTTATTTTAGTTACTTTGCAGATTCTGATTAATGATGTGAAATATAAACAACCCTTAAATCAGGCTTTAGTTACACCTGAGTAAAATTCAGGGAAAGGTGATTGTCAAGTGCCAACAATCAGGAGAGATATTTGATAGTTGCTGCTTGAGAAGACTAAACATTTATCTGCAGATCCCTATAAAGTATATTCATTACTCGTTATTCTCTACTAATAGTTAATTAAAGACTGTATATAATGGCTATTTTGCATATCCCTTTCAAGATTTCAAGATTTTCTAAGGATCATTGACATATCATATACACAACTAATTCAATAACGTGCTTTAACCACTAGGCGGTGCACACAAGGTACACACAGCCATAATAACTTTGTATTATTAGTGTAGGACACTTGTGTATGTATAACATCTGAAGATGTGTAGTTTTATTCATGTTTTCACATAATTGTACAGGATATTGCTATATTATTTCACATGTTTTACTTATAATATCTGATTTGTAAAACATCACAGAAATAAAAGGTATATCCGTCATTTAACAGTAAGCTATTGAAATTCTGAATCCATAGATGTGTCTCCCATCACCCAAATCCCCTGACTATTCTCTCAACTCAGTATTTACATTCTTATATTCAAAGAAAATCAGTAATATCTTTAAAAACGACAAGTCCTTTTATATCAGCTGTGCACCGTTATGGTGTATCATTTCATCAACAGTAAGTCCGTTTAACTAAAATGTCCGTGCGGAACAATACCCCCAACCCATAGATCCGTGGGTGAATAATGTCAATCACCACATTACACACACCCCTTCACATTTACATTTTAATTTACATTAAAGTATTTCGTGAGGCCTTCTAAAATGTTTTAAAATATAATTAGGGTTGTAGTTGAAGAGTTTGTAAATTGCGTTGCCTGGCAACGCAATCACACAACGTCACGTCCGTTAATTCCACATCCTCACCTCCACACACATGGATTAACATCGATTTAATACATTAATGTAGCCTTTGTTTCTGCTAAAAGAGGTGTCGACCAGCTAGGGCAACAAGAAAATCGGCGAAATCAAGTGTGATGATTAAAAAATAAATTAAAAACATCTCATTTTGACAATAAAAACCGACCAATAGGCGCGGTAGACCATTTGCTAGGCACTTCCGGGTATTTCTCCACTGGTTGGGCCATGTTAACAATACCGTGTAACTGTCACGTTTGAAGGGACGAAACCGTGACATATTCACGTCTCCCAGCATGGTAGATCGTCACATGTTCACGTCTTGCCATGATACCGGGTTGCTCTTGCAGTATCAACACTAATTCGGCTGACTTTTATATTTGATCCAATTGGTAGATAGGCTGTATTTACGCGATAACGGTGCACAGCTGATAGAAAGGGACACCTACTGGTTAAAGCACGTTATTGCATTTTATAATTGTATTATTAGATATTAATAGGATCCCTATAAAGTATTATTCTTTACTCGTCGTTCTCTACTAATAGTTAATTCAAGACTGTATATAATGACTATTTTGCACATCCCATTCAAGATTTCAAGATTTTCTAAGGTTTATTGACATATCATATACACAACTACGGTGTAGTTATGCAATGAATGAAAAACTTGGGTCGCAGGTTCCTCAACAGTGCATTACAAGACATCTATCAATATGTGTGTACCTCCACCATTACATTGTCATATTCTGCACATTTCTTATACTATCTACATACATCTTATAAGAGTATAATACATATGTATAATATCAGTTAAAATAAGTGCTTAAACATAGTTAACATTGCAGGAAAGCAATATATTAGACGTTAAGTACTTTGTCAGGCTTAATATTTATCTGTAGATACAAATTTCACTGTGTGTGCTGTGTGCTCTGCATGTGTGACCATCAAAAGAGGGTTTCATCCCTCCATATTCATCTTCTATACCCCCAAAGCTTTTTTCTTATTCAAAAGAAGACCTTAACCTAAAGTATTCTTTAATGTTTAAATAAAGCCTTATTAGTTGGTCTGTTTTGCACATCCTCCTATTAATATCTAATAATTAGGGCTGTCAGTCGATTAAAATATTTAATCGCGATTAATCGCATGATTGTCCATAGTTAATCGCGATTAATCGCAAATTAATCGCACATTTTTTATCTGTTCTAAATGTACTGTTAGAAATTAAAATCAATGTTAAACAGCATAATTCAGTCTAAAACATATCGTCAGTTTAAAGCTGTTTTATTGTGGAAAAACCCGGAAGTTCTCAGGAAATCAATGCCAAGCTTTTATTCTGAAAATCCTTTATCCGGTTAGCATGTGACTAATGTTACGTTTTCTGAATGTAAAGTGAAAATGACTTGGAGTGTTTACACATTACGTGAGTAGCTATGACGTCAGAGGGAGCTACCGTAAATGAGAACTGTGCCATAGAAGCGTTTTTAGGACTTCTAAACTAACGATTACAGCTGTTTATAAGGTATTAAATAGAAAGTCATGACAGAGATAAGGAGGAGAAAATGCTTAAGGAAATAGGCAGAGAATACCAATGTCGAAATCACCTGTTCTCTCGCGATATCGAACCCACAGATGAGAAGGGCGGTCCCACTATCTGCACAGCGGGAGACAACGAGACGTGGATAAAAAGACAGGACGGAAGATAACTCAGTCCTTTTCCTTCGCTGCAGCCCACTCTGAAGACATCACCGGCTTTGTCTCTCCATTACCCATGCTTGTTCTTCAACCACGTTACTTAATTAAACTACCCATTTGAACCTTTTCAGAGACTCCATTAGTCTCGTTATTTTAAGTTTCTTTCCTGGGAGCGAGAAGATCACGAATTATCAACAGTACCTTAGAGGGATATTTTTCAAGTTTTTAATACTCTTATCAACATATGAGTGGACAAATATGCTTTATATGTTTGTTTATTATCATTTGAACAATGACAAATATTCTCATGAATTTTAAACACAACAACCTCTGAACATTACAAATATTCGCCTCAAATCAACCTGGAACCTCTCTCATACAATAATACAATACAAAGTGTGTGCGTGCGTGCGTGAGAATGTGGAGACACTGTGATGGATCGTTGGAGCTATGTGCAGCTCAAGGCATATATGCTCTAACGGGAGCTGCCTGGATGCTGCAATCATGTTGCGCGCACTATCCGTGCTGAGTGTGCTGACTTTTCGTACAATGTCCCACTGTCTGGCTGCCTGCATAAAGTCAAGTGCTCGGCGCAGTTGTCGGCGAAATGTCGCTCCTCTGTTTTCATTGAAACAGCTCCTTATATCCGTTAGCGCAGCTAGCTAGCACCAGATGCTAACAACAACAACAACACGTAAGGTGTGCCTCGCTCGCCCCACACATACACACACCCTCCCGGTCCTCCCGATGGCCAGTCCGGGCCTGCCGGTGAGCGTGGAAGTGTGGTCTGCCACAAGCGGGCGGCAGGAGCGGGGCTGTCAGCATCAGCTTGTAGATGGTATTTTAAACTCGATGCGCTCTGAAACTACGGGGCGGCCGAGGACAAAAAATACACATGCGTTAATCGCGTTAAAATAATTAGTGACGTTAATTTTTTTTTGCGTTATCACGTTATTAACGCGTTATCTTGACAGCCCTACTAATAATAAAATTATAAAATGCAATAACGTGCTTTAACCAGTAGGTGTCCCTTTCTATCAGCTGTGCACCGTTATGGCGTAAATACAGCCTATCTACCAATTGGATCAAATATAAAAGTCAGCCGAATTAGTGTTGATACTGCAAGGAGACGTATTGTGTGAAAAGAAATGTAAGATGTTGTTTAATTGCTTAAGTTTTCAGTTTTGGCGGCAGTTCCTGTTTGTCTAGAAGTCTTGTCATCGGGGCTCTATAAATAGAGTTAACTACGATTAATATTTAATGCCGCCGAAACGTGTATTACAATGCCGTTATGTGATGACTTTCAAAGAGAAAAGCAAGCACACTCGGAGTAATGTATTATTTAATTTTTTTATACAGTCTATGGTTGCTACAGAGGATTGTGGGTAATGTCCGTCAAACTTCCGGGTTCCTCCATGGGATCTTATTTCGGAAAAAGTATACATTGAAGTCAATGGAGAGAGAAAGATTATCTTTCGATCCCGTTTGAATTGTGCCACGAATTACACATTTGTTTGTCAATCTTAAATAATAATGTCCATGTCAAAAAAGTCAGTTTGTCGTAAAACTGTTGAAATATAAGACTATGAAATGTGTGTGTATGTACAGCTCTCAACATGCCCAGACTTGTAGTGATTTTCACCTCTTTTAATACTTTTAATACCACATTACGTCACACGTTTGATGCGCGCCTGTGATTGAACATCTCTTATTTAAAAAATACGGGGAATACGGATCTCGGGGTCTCCCCTGGGTCTCCCTCCATGCTCCCTGTGCGCAGATGCGACGTGTCATATGCCGTCACATGTTTGGCATGTCTCGATTGAATATGCTTTATTTAAAACAAAAACAATGACAATAAACAAAGCAGTCTTCACAACGGCCTGACAAAATACTTTGAGCCGCCCTATAGCCAAAGCCCGAGACACTGTTTAAAGCATAATAAAGACAATATATAGAGAGCATAATGTTTTTAATGCAATGCAGTCTCGCAACGTATGCTTCAGCAGAGAATGGCCCGCGGCGGGAAGCATTCGCTCGCGATCTCAAGAAGCCTATGGACATCCCGGAAAGTTGAAAATGTACGCTAAGGGCCGCCCCCTTGCGTTGGAAAAAGACCACAGGGGACCTTGACAACATACGCCGACCTGGGAGTGAGGATGTGTTGTTTAACCTCTTCCCCCCATTGGACCCCTCCCACTGTTTTTTTTTTAGACAATGTCTCAGGGCTTCTTAACATTTATGAAACTATTAATGTGTAGCACCAGATTAACGGGAAGAATCTCAGCTAACTGAAGATATGAACAATTTTTAGCTAAAAGAAACACAAGAGTAATACCAAGCCTTTGAATTAGCATTTTGCGAAAAAATGCTAATCTTTGCACAGCACTCACTCTCAAAATGCCCTTATTACTTATCGTAACTGCACAAACAAGATATTCGATTAAAGCTGAGACTTCACAGATTCCATACATGTAGTGTCATCACTGTACGACCCTGAATTTGCGGAGCTTTCAGCCAGAAAAGAGAAAGTAAACAACATCCGGTTTCAAAAATATTACAATAATTACATCTTACCTTTTTTGATTTGTAATAACGGAATAAAAACGCCGCTCAAGGTTAATCCAATGTCTCTGTGTCACCTAGAATTTTTTACTGATAATCCATCGGATTCTATTAGATCTAATGGTTAAGAAAAAGGTGTAAATCCCTCAAATCGACCAATGGGTTCCATAGATATGGTCCTGCGTAAAGTATAGAGTATGACAGCCAGCGGCAGACCCATTACGCAGCAGACTCTACGCCGTGTTTAGTACATAAACAACAGGAATTGCAGCAGGACCCAGAGCGCACAGAGCGGACAGCAGATAATGGAGCAGATTACAAGATTGGCGTTTAGGACTTTTTCTATACTTTGACTTTTGTCAAATAATGGCTTGCAGGAAAGAGATGCTTACTACTTTACAGGCAATGGAAATGGTGACTAATGTTGACAGCGATGCAGATATGTTACCTGTTGATTCTGAGTCAGACGACGAGGATCTCCTGTAGCCAGAACAGAACCCAGAGCGTTGTGACTCTGATGATGAAATTCCACCACGGGAAAGGTATGTAATCTCTGTTTTTATCTATTACTTATTTATTTGGTGTACGATTATTCATATAGTAAATAAAAGCGTCTGCTAAATGTAATGTACGCTCAAAATGGCATGTTTGGCAGGAATTAGAGGGATTATTTACAAAAATAGTGTTTCTTGTCTGTTACATTTACTAAAAGTATAGGCCAGTGTTCATCTATAGTCACTAAATGTATTGCATTCACACACTCAAAATGGCATGTTTGGCAGGAATTAGAGGGATTATTTACAAAAATAGTGTTTCTTGTCTGTTACATTTACTAAAAGTATAGGCCAGTGTTCATCTATAGTCACTAAATGTATTGCATTCACACACTCAAAATGGCATGTTTGGCAGGAATTAGAGGGATTATTTACAAAATAGTGTTTCTTGTCTGTTACATTTACTAAAAGTATAGGCCAGTGTTCATCTATAGTCACTAAATGTATTGCATTCACACACTCAAAATGGCATGTTTGGCAGGAATTAGAGGGATTATTTACAAAAATAGTGTTTCTTGTCTGTTACATTTACTAAAAGTATAGGCCAGTGTTCATCTATAGTCACTAAATGTATTGCATTCACACACTCAAAATGGCATGTTTGGCAGGAATTAGAGGGATTATTTACAAAAATAGTGTTTCTTGTCTGTTACATTTACTAAAAGTATAGGCCAGTGTTCATCTATAGTCACTAAATGTATTGCATTCACACACTCAAAATGGCATGTTTGGCAGGAATTAGAGGGATTATTTACAAAAATAGTGTTTCTTGTCTGTTACATTTACTAAAAGTATAGGCCAGTGTTCATCTATAGTCACTAAATGTATTGCATTCACACACTCAAAATGGCATGTTTGGCAGGAATTAGAGGGATTATTTACAAAAATAGTGTTTCTTGTCTGTTACATTTACTAAAAGTATAGGCCAGTGTTCATCTATAGTCACTAAATGTATTGCATTCACACACTCAAAATGGCATGTTTGGCAGGAATTAGAGGGATTATTTACAAAAATAGTGTTTCTTGTCTGTTACATTTACTAAAAGTATAGGCCAGTGTTCATCTATAGTCACTAAATGTATTGCATTCACACACTCAAAATGGCATGTTTACTGCCAAGGAAACAGGAATTACAGGAATTAATCTAATCTCTTTGTTTTTCCACATTTGTTTTCATAGTGATGGAGATGAGGATGAAATGGCTTCACCATTGTCTACTTTCACCCAGCCCACACCTGCCTCACCTTATTATAATTTTCTCAGGCCTCGTCACCGTTCGCAACCGATCGGACTACTGGAGGAAGAAATGGCCATATAACTTCCAGGCTGGTGTGTGGCAGACAAAGACTGTTCCCGTTCCTGACGCTGTGTTGGACTACAACCGAAGCATGGGCGGCGTGGATGTGTCTGACGCTTTGATCGGGTACTACAGCGTTCTCCACAAAACGATGAAATGGTACAAGACTTTTTTTTACCATTTTATGGACATTGCAGTTGTGAACAGCTTCCTTCTCCACAAGGAGCTGTACAAGATGAAGAGTGACCCCAGCAGGACAAAGCCACACACACAGAAGACTTTCAGGGAGCAGCTTGCTGCAGAAATGTTGGAATATGCTGAAGGCTCTGCACCTCCACCACCCCCCCCACCACTCACATAAAGGCCCATGTTTTATGGGAAAGATGTCCGTATCAGGAAGTACTGCAGGAACTGCCATGATGCTGGCAAAAAGAGGGTGAAGACACCTTGGCACTGCGTGAAGTGCCAGGTCCCTCTGTGCTTGAATATCAAAAATAATTGTTACCAGGAGTGGCATGCCAAAATATTGTAACATTCAGGAGGTAAGTATAAAGTTTTACATTCAGGAGGTAAGTATAAAGTCTACCTATCTAGAGTGTGGTTTTATTGTATAGTCTGTTTGTAAAATGTTTGAAATAAATCTGTAAAATGTTTGAAATAAATCTGCTCCAATGGAGTCAAATTTCATTTTGTATGTTTTTTTTTTACAACAGTTGTATTTGGATGGAATGAATACCTATAGTGATAATTCAAAGTAATAAAATATTTTTACAGTGAAAAAGGTCAAATGGAACTGATGGTTCCCAAATTACCCAGAGGTGAGTCCGCCTGGACTTTATTGTTCTAAACCTCTCTAAAAAGGTCAAATTTAACTTGTTTTGCATCAATCTTGATACAGGGTACTTATTATATGTTATAGTTTGGATTCCTAAAGCTTTTAGTCTACTAACCCATCATTCAAGGGTGGTTTTCACTAGAAGTAATGTTTTTTTTAGGCGGAGATTAGAATTTACATGTTTTTACTATGTTCCATATGAATTTACTTTAAAATAAAAACATCTATATTGATTCTGACACTTCTATATCCAACTCACAGATGTAACCTTGCTTTGAGAAAAAAGATTATTAATTTACCCTTTTAGAAGTGAAGATATAGTCTTTGTTGTGTTAGTGGCATTTTCGAGCCTGAAACCTGAAAAACAGGCTCAGGGCACAGACCGTTCAACAAAAGGATACCCAAAATCTAAATATTGGATTGTTCTTTCTTAGTAAGATCCCATTTTCATTACAATTGTGGTCTTACCTTGACTTGAAGATGAAGTCCATGCTATCCTTCTGGACAACAATCTCCATTACTTTTTTGTAAAAGTCCTCCTTAAACAAAAGTCTAGTTTGTTGTTTGCGTCTACCGTCTCTGCGTAGAATAACAGTAGCAACAAGAACCTGTGGGCTCACGTGCGCCCCCTTCAGTGCGGCAGAGGTTATGGCTGCCTCTCCTGGTGCTTTTTTCATTGCCATTGTACGATGAGACCAGCGGGCCTAAATATCATATATACGTGAAATAAGTTATTTAGAGACTATGGATGGCGAGGATAAATGTAATAAAGGGATCTACAAAGATTACATTGGTGACATACAGTGAGATGGTAACAGGCATGCGCTTAGGGCCCGCTTTCCAGGCAGTTTCTGTGGGGTGACTCATTCTGAGGTGAGGCAGAGCTCATCTGTGCCTCACCTCACCCCACAGTAACTGGCTTGAGCGCGCTCACAAAATAAGTGCCCGCGCTACATTAGTGCCCGCACTCCAGCCAGTTACTGTGGGCTTACGTGAGGCAGAGCTTGTCCCTGCCTCACTCCTCATCGCTCCCATGTAGTTGTAGCGGAGCTCGGCCAATTTGCTGATTTTGACTATAAAAAGCGATTGGAATCATACAGAAATCACACTTACAACAACAGATCAGTGGAGAGATTTTATTATTATTACTATTTAGTTTTTCTTTAGTTGTTTTTCTGTTACATTGGAGTATGACAGGTGAGGCTCTGCCTCCCCTGACTGCACGTCGCTGATAACTACGCAGCCTCGATTAAAGCAAACAGAAGAAGACGACATGTATCAACAAACCACCGCAGCCCGGACTTGTATCGGAGCAGCGGAGGAGTGATGAGGTATCTAGAGATCTGAGTCCAGCGGGCTGCTTGTGTTTCTGTTCCTCACTGGACATCATATGACCAGCAGATCCTGTGTGAACGCTCTACGTTAGTCAGTGGACGTCCGACAACATGCACACTAACTTATATTGCAGCTATAGGCGATACTTTTGTTTAAATTGCGTGAATAAAATAGCTAGAGAGCTAAAGTTAATTACATTCATCCAATGTCAGAAGGATTACCTTTTAATAAACGTTGTAATGCTTTTCTTTCATTTCAATTTGAGTAAAACATTGAAGATATAACATTGTATTGTTTTCTTTTTACACTGACTCAGATATAATGAAAAGACTATGTCAGTCGAAGCTCAGCTTTGGTAAGGAAGAGACAGGACAGGCAGAGAGAAAGAGAGAGAGAGAAAGTGATGTAAGTCAGGGAGGAACTGCAGGTACAGTCACACAAAAGAATGTAGGCTTAATAACCTATCTATCTACCTATCTATCTATCTATCTATTTATCTATAACAATAGTCTTCATTTACACTATAGACAATAGGCATAATTTTAAAACAACATATATCTATTGCAGTTATGATGTCATAATAACATACAATTGTATAAAACCACACAATTAGCTTATATCTTTGTTCTCTTTTAAGAATCAACAAAACAGATTTAAATAAAAGAAATAATGCAAACAAACAAGTGAAATGAACTAAATTGCTGAATTGCTTTTAATTCACTGGCAGGAGCGACAAGTGAGAAGGAGCAAAAAGTGAACAACGAGGGAGAGATTGAACAAAGAGAAAGAGTAGAGCAATGAACAGGAAGAAGACGGAGAGACTAAAGAAGATGGAAGAGAGGGTGCAGGTTATGGAAAGGAGAGAGACATGGAAAATGAATGTTGACAATGTTTTGGGATCATTTTAGCCTCTTCTGCATGTCCAGATCATTAATAGTAACAATCAACTGATTCTTATGCATTACACTTTCAAAAATAATTTATGCTGCAGCCCACTGACATGGTTGAAATCAATATATTATCCAATTTGTGACTCCCCACAGGACTTAACCTGTTAAGCCCAAGAGACCCCGGTACCGGGGCACTGCCGCAACATCTTGCAGGAAACAGTGTCTGAGGGCATGTCATTTAATAAACTATGAATGTTTTATATCCATGTAACGGAAAGAAACTCATCTAACTGATCTTTTTTTTTTTTTTTTTTAAAGAAAACCCTTAATGCTAACACTGAGCCTCTGAATTAGCAACGAGCGAAAAATGCTAACAGATTACTGCACCGAAATCACTCACAAGACCTTATTATTTATCTTTTCACCACATAATGGGTACCCTCATTATCACTGAATTATATGGATTTGCGACGTTATAAACAAAAACAGACATCAAAACAGGTGACGCTAGGTAGCTAAAAATGCTAACAAGGTTACCTTGGCTCTGTAGTCTCTCCAAAGTGGTCTTCAATGGCATTAAAACGATAAAAACGCTGATGAAGTTAATCCATAGGTTAATCCAATGTGTCTGTGTCCCTTTGAAAGGATTTCTGATAATCCATGATCAATAAAACGGATAATCCATGCTATTCCGTTTCTAGATGTCAGAGCTAGAATTCAGCCCCCACCTTTTCGTTTCACAATGAGTGTGTGTGGGGGACTCCCCCTTTGATTCTATTGGCTCTAACGGTCAGAAGGAGGTGTCAACCATCAACATCGAGCAAGGGGGGCCAGAGATATGGAAAATCCACCCAAATGACCCCAGAAGTGGTTTATTTTTGCTAAATCTCTCTAAAAAGGTCAAATGTCACTTGTTTTGCATTAATCTTGATACAGGGTACTTATTATATGTTGTACTTTGTATTCCTAAAGCTTTTAGTCTACTAACCCATCATCCAAGGGTAGTTTTCACTATAAGTAAAAAAGAATTTTTGGACGGACACTATAATTTACAGTTTTTTACTATGTAAAATCAAAATTTTCTTTAAATTAAAAAACATCTATATTGATTCTGACTTGTCCAGACTCACAGGTTTATCATTAGTTTGAGAAAAAAGATTATTAATTTAACCCTTTTAGAAGGGAAGATATGGTAATTTGTTCTCGGAATGTCATTTTCGAGCCTGAGACCTGAAAAACAAAAAAACCTGTTTTTTTAGCAAAAAGAAACCACTTCTGGGGTCATTTGGGTGGATTTTCCATATCTCTGGCCCCCCTTGCTCGATTTTGATGGTTGACACCTCTTTCTGACCGTTGGAGCCAATATAATCGAAGGGGGAGTCCCCCACACACACACACGTTGTGAAGAGAAAAGGTGGGGGCTTCGCGCATGTAATTTTGCATCAGAGTGGACCTATCTCTAGCTTTGACATCTGGAAACGGAAAAGCAGTTTTAATGCTTATGGATTATCAGAAATCATTTCAAAGGGACACAGACACATTAGATTAACCTATGAATTAACTTCAGCAGCGTTTTTATCGTTTTAATGCCATTGAAGACCACTTTGGAGAGACTACAGAGCCAAGGTAAAAATGTTAGCATATTTAGCTAACTAGCGTCACCTGTTTTGATGTCCGTTTTTGCTTATAACGTCGCAAATACGTATAATTCAGTGGTAATATCGGTGTCAATCGATTCTGTGTCACCTCACGATGTGAATTGATGTGTTGAAAAGATAAATAATAAGGTTTTGTGAGTGATTTTCGGTGCAGTAAGGTATTAGCATTTTTCGCTCGTTGCTAATTCAGAGGCTCAGTGTTAGCATTGTGGGTTTTCAGTTGGATCAAATGATGAGATGAGTTTCTTCCCGTTACATGGATATAAAACATTCATAGTTTTATTAAATGAACATGTCCTCAGACATGTTTCCTGCAAGATGTTGCGGCAGTACCCCGGTACCGGGTCTCTCGGGCTTAACAGGTTAACAGGTTAAAAAGCACCTAACTAGATCATGAAAATCCCAAAAATCTCTGGACCTCGTTATTTATGAAATCCTGGATACAGCCCTGTCTGTATATATCTATATTTTTCCCCTTCGATTCGGAGAAACAAATTTTTTCGGAGTTTAGGATGGCAGAAGACACTACACTACCCAGAATCCTCAGCTATCGTTTAGGACTACACCATGTGCTTTGTTTGACAAACCCCGTGATTAGTTCTCAAGCTCTGTGATTGGTTGACCTCCAACTGCATTCCAAAAAACGTTTCGTAAAAGATAAAATCATACTTTATTCAGCAGTGCTTGCTTTACTCTTTGAAAGTCATCACATGAATGCATTGTAATAAATGGTTCGGCTGCATTAAATATTACACATCTGTCGTAGTTCTTTATTTATCTACAGAGATCGGGCCTCAGAATAGAACGGAAACTATTCTTTTACCGTTCTGTTTTAATTTCACAATAAAGTTAGTAATATTTTGTTTTGATATTATTGTTTTTTATTAACTACTAGACCGCTGGGTCATGTTAAGACCATCTTTTTTGTGTTGCTGTGGGTTTTTTCCATCGCTTTTGTGTTACAAATATCAAAACAATAACAAAATATATCCGTCGTAAACGAAACCGGAAACAGCAGTATATTTTATTTAGTTAACACTGTAAACTTGACAGCTTTTTAACCCGCACCTCCTACTGGTTAAAGCACGTTATTACACGTTTAGAGTAATTGCAATGCAGGTAGATTGTGTTGCTTTTTAATGACTGTTTAAAATGCCTTTTTCTTAATGTCTTTCATTTTTGTAAAGCACTTTTGAATGTGTTATATTTTATGAAAACATTTAAATATTAAGAGTATATACAAAATAGGAGGAAAGTAGAAGGTCAATGATAGAAATATAGAATAGAAAATATCAAGAAGATACTGTAAATGGTATCTAGAATAAAAAAGTGTAGTGCCGGATGTACAAAGATATTAATAGGAGGATGTGCAAAACAGACAAACTAATTAGGCTTTATTTAAACATTAAATAATACTTTAGGTTAAGGTCTTCTTTTAAATACATGTAAGCAAAAAGCTTTGGGGGTATCTATATTAAGCCTGACAAAGTACTTAAGGTTTAATATATTGCATGGTTTGTTTTGGGACTTGACAATCAACTTTCCTGCAATGTTAACTATGTTGAAGCACTTATTTTAACCAATATTATACATATTTATTATACTCTTATAAGACGTATGTAGATAGAATAAGAAATGTGCAGAATATGACAGTTTAATGGTGGAGGTACACACATATTGATAGATCTCTTGTTGAGGAACCTATGACCCAAGTTTGTCATCATTGCATAACTACACCGTAGTTGTGTATATGATATGTCAATAAACCTTTGAAAATCTTGAAATCTTGAAAGGGATGTGCAAAATAGCCATTATATACAGTTTTTGATAAACAATTAGAGAATAACGAGTAATGAATATGCTTTTGTATCTGCAGATACATTTTTTGTCTTCTCACGCAGCAACTATCAAATATCTCGCCTGATTTTTTGCACTTGACAATCACCTTCACTGAATTTTACTCAGGTGTAACTAAGTCTGATTTAAGGGTTGCTTATATTTCACATCATTAATCCAAATCTGTAAAGTAACTCAAATAAGTAAAAATACCAGGTTAACCTTAAAGAAAGCCCTCAGGGTTATAAAAGACCCCCATCACCCCAGCCACAAACTGTTCTGTCTGCTGCCGTCTGGCAGGCGGTACCGCAGCATCCGGACTAAAACCACCAGACTCAGGGACAGTTTCATCCCACAGGCCAGAAGACTATTAAACACCTGAACTTTGAAACAACATCCATAACATTCATCTGGCTGCTACTTAGAAATTATTTGTCTAATATATCACTTGTATATAGACTCTTATTGCACTTTTTACAATTTTACTACTCTTCTTTTTGTATTTACTTGCACTATTTTTTCTGTGTATCTGTTTTATTGTGTTGCACTGTTGGAGGAGCCTGTGACCTAAGGGTGGGTGGGGGGGGGGGGGGGGGGTAGGACACGTTCGAGTCTTGATTTGGATAGTGTGCCGTCGATGGGTTTAATTCCATTTCAAAGTGCTGTTTGACGCGTGTAAACTTTGCGCACTGCCACTCCAACATCCAATCACAGAGCTTGAGAACTAATCACGGGGTTTGTCAAACAAAGCACATGGTGTAGTCCCAAACGATAGATGAGGATTCTGGGTAGTGTAGTGTCTTCTGCCATCCTAAACTCCGAAAAAATATTTGTTTCTCCCAATCGAAGGGGAAAAATACTAAGCATTGCACACAATTGAAACCAATCAATGTTGTGTAATTAACAAGGATAATCTGGTGTTTTTGAGTTGATGAGTAGTGCAGATATCACTGTAAAATCAATCGACAGTAAGGAGAATAGTTACTTCCGTTTGTAAAATCCTCCGTTATCCAATGGGAATGGATGCTCACATTGCCTCCGCCGACATAAACGGATGCGGTGCTTCCATGAGCGTCAAATACCGCCGCCGATGGGAATACATTGCAATCAGTTGAAAGCTCTTTGCGTCCGTTTATGAAGCTGAAGGAGCCTCGGCGCGCCCCAACTGCACGCCACGGGACCCTGACCAAGCGTCGCTCCTGGACGTTTACGGAGTGAGAGTGTGTTGATTAAATGGATGACCATTAGGAGGTGGTGGCGCTTGTCTTTTAAAACTCATGATCTGGTGCCGTGCGCTCCCTGTGAAGCTGCAAGTACGATTTAAAAACAACTGCAGGGTGGGTCGAGTGACCCCCTCTCCCTATCAGATATTGGTTGTCAAAAATATGCACCCTTACAATGAGTGATCCAAGGCCCCGCATGTTTTACTCCCAATTATATTGCTGTTTTTTCAAAATTAAATTTGCAATCTCTGTTTGCCCAGTGTCTTTTTAAACTCTACATCTTGGACGAGAAACAAATGTTATTTCGACCTTAACCGTTCTCCTATGGTAATAACTATGCTACAATGGTGAAATCAATACTTTAGATTGGAATACTATATTTGGCTTGGTACTAGCTCTCCCTTTAACATTTTCCATACAAATAAAGATGTGTCTGCTCTTATAGAGTGGTTACTAAAACTATCCCTTTAAACTGTAGATCAATATTGTAACAAATTAAATCTCTACCAAACTCACACACGAAATAGAATCTCTTAGAGAATCATTTGTTTACATGATGAAAAGATTGAAGAATACGTTCTACTCTCCTAAATCCAAAACACCCACTGCTTAAAGTGTAGTGAATATTTCCATCATGTCTGCCTCTTTATCCCACAGTACCCTCAGTGTGTTTTAGGATTATTTCCTCATTTTACTTTAATAGTTTCCTCTTTATTACTTTTTTAATTTACCAATTGATTAATTCATGGCTAATAAATATTTTTGTCTTCACGTATTGTCAAGTCAATTCAAGTTCTTTAAATGTGGTCCTTTTTATGTGCGTTTGTGAATAAGTGTGTTTATGTGTAAACTCACTCATTCCCGTTTTCCTTTTCTCCTCCTCTGTTTGTGTCAAGCCACGACCCCCTCACATTCTGCTAGACCATGCCAACTCCTCTGGTTCTGTCTTCTTCTCTGTCTGTTCGATGGAGAAGGAGGAGTCTCCTGTGGTGAGGTCTTTTGTCTGCTTGGAGGATAGGGATCGTAGCTGTCTGACACAGAGGGAGAGTCCAGAGGCCTGTACTACGAAGCCGGTTCAACATAACCTGGATATGTTTGAGTTAGCCGGTTGGCCTAATCCAAAACATAGGCGCTCTCGCTAAACGGTCCTACGACGCGGGTTATCAAGTGGATCGCTCAATCCAGCCGTGTCCTATCTAGTTAGGTGCACGTTCACATGAAAGGGGTGGTATTTGGAGCATTCGACCAATCACAAACATGGACAAGCGTACTGACAGCGCAGCGCGTCATACTTCCTGAATGAAAAGTCAACTATAATATTAGACATATGAAGAAGTTAAACTTTAAACATCCATGATTTAAACACTTTATCCAGGATAAAAGCCACATAGCTGCACCTGCAAGGTGAATACAGCTGATAAAATAAAAAGTGTTTGAATGCGTACATTAACAGGTTTATGATATCACTGCCCCGTCTAAGACACGATCTGACTTTAATTACATTTGACTCGAGTGTTTCGTCAACTTAATGTGTTGCTTAAAATAATACTTCTGCATACAGTATGTGACACTGTGAGTGTTGCACGGCCATATACGGCTCAAGAAGCTGACTCAGATAAGGAAATATATGATACATTATGATGTGATATGCCGCGGACTGTACTGTTACTTTGATCCGGTTACCTATGTTGTGGCAGATATTTAATTAAGCTTTCTTAACGCTAATGTTATAATAGTCAGATTGCTCTGAAGATGGGAGGTGATATTCTATTAATGTTCACGTTTATGTCAATTTATTTATGTCAATTTATTGAACATGTCAGAAACAAAACATACATCAATACTAATAATAATATATATTGCTTCTTCTTTTTCTTCCTTCTCACTCATAATAATAATAATTATACCAAAGTACAATAAAATAAATAATAATGATAATGGAAAAAAAGAAATAAAAAGAAACAACAACAATAAAATCTTAAATTAGTCTCTGTCGTGTTCAACAGGGGCAAGAAGAAGCTTAAAAAACTTTTCTGGTCCTACCCCTTCTAGCGTACATTTTCCTTGCAGTATAAATGAAGTAATTAGGTCATCGTCATCAGCGACATGTTTGTCTTGATACTTTTTTTTTTTTTTTTTTTTTTACAAAAACAATCAGGAAGTAATTACTTTTACAATTACAGGAAATAACAAAAGGAATTTTTACAGGTACTGTTCATAACCACTAATGGTTTGGCTCTTAAATAATACTTTCATTTTATATAAAGTTGTACAATTTTTCTGTGCATCACTACATTTATTCCACAGACTAACACCTTTTGATGAGATGCAATGAAGTTTGGCATTTGTACGTACGGGTGGTTTTATGAAAATGCAGTTTCCTCTCAACATGTGCATGCCTTCTCTCCGTGTAAAAAGTCCCTGGACACCATGAGGCAAATGATGATTTGCGGCTTTGTACATGATTTGAATGGTTTTATAGTCAACCAGGTCTTGTAGTTTTAGTGTTTTTAGTTTGATAAATAATTTATTTGTTGGTTCTCTGTACGAAGTTTTGTGTATAACTCGTATTGCTCTTTTTTGCAGGATGAAGATAGGATGTGTATTTGTTTTGTATGTGTTCCCCCAAACTTCCACACAATACATCATGTATGGAAGTATGAAGGAGCAGTACAGCATAAACAAGGAAGCTTGATTAACTAGGTATTTGGCTTTATTTAGAATTGCTATTGATTTGGATATTTTGGCTTTGATATAGCTTATATGTGGTTTCCAACTTAATTTATTGTCTATGATTATTCCAAGGAATTTTATTTCCGTTACTCTTTCTAGTTGGACGCCATTTATAGTGAGTTTCTTCTCTGTATTGGTCGACCGATTCCCAAATATTATGAGTTTGGTTTTGCTTGCGTTCAATGTTAATTTATTTTGGTCAAACCAGATCTTCATCCTGCTCAGTTCCTTTTCCATTGTGACCAATAGCTGTTCAAGATTGTCCCCACAGCAGAGTAGACTTGTGTCATCTGCAAAAAGAATGGTTTTAACAGTTTTTGATACTTCACATATGTTGTTAATATACAGAATAAATAATAATGGCCCCAAGACTGAGCCTTGAGGCACCCCGCATGTAACCTGTAGTAGTTGTGATGTATGACTTTGTATTTCAATGTACTGATTCCTGTTATGTAGGTAGCTGGATAGCCATGATAGTGCAACACCTCTAATTCCATATCTCTGTAGTTTTTTTAATAATAGTTCATGGTCAACCGTGTCAAATGCTTTTTTAAGGTCCAGAAATATCCCTATTGCATATTCTTTCTTTCTATTGCCTTAGTAATGTGTTCCATAAATTCTATAACTGCAAATGATGTGGTTCTGTTTGCTCTGAAACCATATTGTTGTTCATAGAGTATGTTATGTTTGGTGAAGAAGTCATTTAATCTTACATAGTAGATTTTTTCCAGTATTTTAGAAAACTGTGGGAGCAATGAAATTGGTCTATAGTTTGACAGTACATGTTTATCTCCAGATTTATGTATCGGTATGACTTTAGCAGTTTTCATTTTATTTGGAAATACACCGGTTTGTATTGACTGATTACAGATGTGAGTTAGTGGTTTGGCTATACATTCAATAATGTTTTTAACTGTATACATGTCAGTATCATGACAGTCTGTAGACCTTTTACTCTTTAGTTTTTTAACTGTGTCAATAATTTCATTTTCATCAGTCCCTCTTAAGAATATAGTTTCCTTCACATTTATATCTTTACTTTCTACACCTTCACTACTACCAGTATTTGGAATTTCCCCAGCTAGACAAGGACCAACATTAACAAAATACTCATTAAACTGTTCAGCAACTGAGGTCATGTCATAAATGACTGTATTGTCTTTTGACAGAAAACTGTTTGGGTGCTGTGCTTTTCCATTTCCTTTTTTAATAATGGTATTTAATACATTCCATGTGTTTTTAATATTATTTTTGTTATCTTCCAATAATTTGTTGTAATGATCCATTTTGCTACATCGTATTATCTTTGTTAATTTGTTTTTGTATGTCTTGTATTTTTGTTCAGCCTCTACTGTTCTATTCTTTAACAAGTCTTTGTATAATTCATTTTTCTTTTTACAAGCATTTTCTATTCCCTTAGTGATCCATGGTTTTTCAGCATATTTTTGTTTCACAATTTTCTTTACACGAGGACAATGTTTTTCATACAGCCCTGATAGAATATCTAGAAATGATTCATAAGCTTCATTTACATCTGGTACATACACTTTGTTCACACAGTCTGTGATTTTTGCCGGCCGTCTTTCCTACAACGGCAGTTTTTCTGTATTTCTCCTGTAATATGACTTGATAGCTTTAAACTCCGCACACTGAGCTCTGATTGGTCAACAGGCAGTGCTTTCACTGAGTTGAGCTCTTAGCCTGCAACCTAACCTGCTCCGGAGCAGGTTAGCCGCTCAGCATAAGTTACCATGGAGATCTAGCCCGCTAAAAAGAGAACCAGCGTCGTAGGACCGGAAACCCCAAGTTTTCCCTGAAGTTAGCCGGCTAAGCGAAAATCCTGCTTCATAGTACAGGCCTCAGGTCTTGGGACGCATTACCTATAGAAAATTCTAGCACACTGAGGTAAAATAAATCCAACCTTTTCCACCCTATTTTTTTAATCATACTATCTGTTTTAGTTGTTAATCTCTTAAGGACGACGGTCCCCCCAGTAGACCCCCCCCACCGTTTTTTTTCGAGACTGTGTCTCAGGGCTTCTTAACATTTATGAAACTATTAATCTGTAGCACCAGATTAACGGGAAGAATCTCAGCTAACTGAAGATATGAACCATTTTTACCAAAACAAAACACAAGGGTAATACCAAGCCTCTGAATTAGCACTAAGCGAAAAAATGCTAACGCACTTAGCACAGAACTCAAGATAAAGATACCCTTATTACTTATCGTAACTGCACATACAATATATCCGATTAAAGCTGAGACTCCACAGATTATATAGGTATAGTATCATCACTGAACGATCCGAACTCGCGACAGGGGAAGCAAACACAGACATCACAACACGTACCTTTACGGAGCTTTTACGGGAGATCGTCTCACCGTAGCTGTCAATCTGATCAAAAGACGTGTTCAATGGCATTACAACGAGAAAAAACGCGGCTGAATAGGTTGATCCATAGGTTAATAATGTATCTGTCGCTTTGAAAACATTATTTATAATCCATATACCAATTTTATGTAAAAATCGGAGAGAAAAAGTTAGCTGCTAATGGTAGCACAGAGTGTATGCAGCTTCCGGTTTTGGCCACGCGTCACTCTCACTCCTTATTTGTTAATGTGTTGGTGTGTGTAGAACTTTCCCTCGATTCCATTGGCTCTAACGGTTATAAAGAGATTTCATTTCATTAAAATCGACCAATGGGGGCCAGAGATATAGAAAATCCACCCAAATGACCCCAGAAGTGTTTTTTTTTGTGCTAAATCTCTCTAAAAAGGTCAAATTTAACTTGTTTTGCATCAATCTTGATACAGGGTACTTATTATATGTTGTACTTTGGATTCCTACAGCTTTTAGTCTACTAACCCATCATCCAAGGGTAGTTTTCACTATAAGTAAAAAAGAATTCTTGGACGGACACTATCATTTACAGTTTTTTACTATGTTCAATCTGAATTTTCTTTAAAATAAAAAACATCTATATTGATTCTGACTTTTCTACATCCAACTCACAGGTTTATCATTACTTTGAGAATAAAGATTATTAATGTAACCCTTTTAGAAGGGAAGATATGGTCATTTGTTCTGGGAATGTCATTTTCGAGCCAAACCAAAGTTCTGGAGAACTGTCCGGCACCTCAGGAGGGGAAACGGGGAACCATTCAAGCTGTGTACAGTAAGGATGGGACGCTGTTGACCTCAACTGATGGAGTGTTAGGGCGTTGGAAGGAACACTTTGAGGAACTCCTGAACCCGACAACTCCGCCCTCTATGGTAGAGGCAGAGCTGGAGTATGACGGGGGAGTCAAACAACTCCACAGTGGCAAAGCCCCGGGGGTGGATGAGATCCGCCCAGAAATGCTGAAGGCTCTGGGTGTTGACGGACTGTCATGGTTGACATGTCTCATCAACGTTGCGTGGAAGTCGAAAACAGTACCGAAGGAGTGGCAGACCGGGGTGGTGGTTCCCCTTTTCAAAAAGGGGCTTCAGAGGGTGTGTGCCAATTATAGAGGAATCACACTACTCAGCCTCCCCGGGAAAGTTCACTATAAGGTACTCGAAAGGAGGGTCAGGCTGATTGTCGAACCTCAGATTGAGGAGGAACAATAAGGATTCCGTCCTGGTCGTGGAACGACGGATCAGCTTTTTACTCTCGCAAGGATCCTGGAGGGGGCCTGGGAGTACGCTTATCCGGTCTACATGTGTTTTGGAGATTTGGAGAAGGCGTATGACCGGGTTCCCAGGGAGCTACTGTGGGAGGTGCTGCAGGAGTATGGGGTGAGGGGGTCTCTTCTCAGGGCCATCCAATCTCTGTACTCCCAAAGCGAGAGCTGTGTCCGGGTCCTCGGCAGTAAGTCGGACCCATTTCCGGTGAGGGTTGGCCTCCGCCAGGGCTGCGCTTTGTCACCGATCCTGTTTGTAATATACATGGATAGAATTTAGAGGCGTAGTCGTGGGGGAGGGGGTCTGCAGTTCGGTGGACTAAGGATTGCACCACTGCTTTTTGCAGTTGATGTGGTTCTAATGGCTTCATCGGTCTGCGACCTTCAGCACTCACTGGATCGGTTCGCAACCGAGTGTGAAGCGGCTGGGATGAGGATCAGCACCTCCAAATCTGAGGCCATGGTTCTCAGCAGGAAACCGATGGACTGTCCACTCCAAGTAGGGAATGAGGCCTTACCCCAAGTGAAGGAGTTCAAGTATCTCGGGGTCTTGTTCTCGAGTGAGGGAACAATGGAGCGTGAGATGGGCCGGAGAATCGGAGCGGTACTGCAGTCACTTTATCGCACCGTTGTGACGAAAAGAGAGCTGAGCCAGAAGGCAAAGCTCTCTGTCTTCCGGGCCATTTTCGTTCCTACCCTCACCTATGGTCATGAAGGACGGGCGGCCGAGATGGGTTTTCTCCGCAGGGTGGCTGGCGTCTCCCTTAGGGATAAGGTGAGAAGTTAAGTCATCCGGGAGGGACTCGGAGTTGAACCGCTCCTCCTTCGTGTCGAAAAGAGCCAGTTGAGGTGGTTCGGGCACCTAGTGAGGATGCCACCTGGGCGCCTCCTTAGGGAGGTGTTCCAGGCACGTCCAGCTGGGAGGAGACCGAGGGGTAGACCTAGGACCAGGTGGAGGGATTATATCTCTTCGCTGGCCTGGGAGCGCCTTGGAATCCCCAGTCAGAGCTGGTTGATGTGGCCAGGGAAAGGAACGTTTGGGGCTCTCTGCTGGAACTGCTACCTCCGCGACCCGACCACGGATAAGCGGGAGAAGATGGATGGATGGCCCGTTAAAAACATAGCTACGGCCCTGCATTAAACTGCGGAGCGGCGTTCACACAGACCGCGGCTCACACAGCTGCAGAGAGGGAGCAAGCTGTCCCAGCACCTGAAGGTGGATCAGCTTCCCCTGGGAGCATTTCCCCTTCGACTAATTTTGTTTTTACTAAAGACGAGAGCTTGAAACTAAATATTAATGAAACGCTGCTGTTTGAATCGTTAGCGTTTAACAGACGGTCGCTGTTTGGGGCGTTACGTACAAAATACTACACACAGCGCTAGCTGGGCACTTTTATTTGCTAAACTATGCGGTACTATTAAATCCACGTAAATTACACATTACAGCAATGAGGGGGATAAATGAAACCAGGGTACATCCTTTACCGTCAAACTGGGTCTAAACACAGCTGCCTGTGTGCGTTTGATAAATACTTTCTGATTTTATATTTATTATACTACTTACATGGCCCTAAAGTGTAAAGTTATACACACATTTGTACGAGTGCTTTTCACAAGTAGACTCTTGCAGGCCAGAGTAGCTGGAGTGATTCAACAACAACAAAAAGACATATCTGAGAAGTGATCAGGACAAACAGAAAGAGGAAAAGGAAAAGAGAGTTCACTGAAGAGACCAGGAGGGTCAGAGCACGAGAAAGCCAGGAGGAGATGAAGACATTAGTGAAGAAGAAGAAATGTATGTGAGGAATAAAGATGAAGTGTCAGAAAGAGGGACAGAGGCAGTGATCATGAGGCAGATGAAACTCCAGCTGGACCACATGGTATGTTTTTATTCTCCTTGCATACATATTCCATTACAGCAGCACAATCTAGCGGCTCTTAGTATCAAATATTTATTGAAATGTGTTGCTGCACAGGTCACCTTTAGCTCTCTTAAGAGATGGGTGATGTCATTTGTGTACTTAATTATAACTAAGTACTTTTACTGTACTTACAATAAACATAATTTTAGGGTATCATGAGTATTTTCTGCTGTTTTATAATTTTAGGGTATCATGAGTAGTTTCTGCTGTTTTATACTATATTTCAGTTTGTTTATCTAAGTGAACACCTTGTTTCTCTTGTGCATTAAGAACACTTGTGTTAGGGCATGATTTAACAATAAATAGGTTATATATACAGTACAAAATACCACGTACTGTCCGCCCTCCCCTGCCACCCTGGCATGACCTCTTGCCCCCCATGTAAAATGTTATAGAACCGCCACTGAGCGAGCGGGAAAAAAACTCTGGATTCGGCTTCAAGTGTATTTTACAACTTTTAGGCACTAATGATTTCAATAAGTGATCTTTCTGGGTAGTTGATTTTGTTCAAACTAAAATGCTCCGCTGAATTATAGATGTTTCTTTCTCAATGTCAAAGGAAAAAAAGTAATTCTGGGCCCAATGACGTCCAATGAAGTTGAAGTAGCAACGTTTGGAAAATTTGCTTCAACCCCCGCCGTACTTCCTGGGGGCTTGATTCCGATACCAATACGATGTATTGTTGCTACAGATTATGAGTTCATACGCAGATAGTGGTTTATAGAGGTTAGAGTGAACACTGACTTTGCTTTGGCTTCATTAACTTAATAAAAACCTCTGTTAGGTTGGAGTATTTTTTGTCTCGTATCAACTGTCAGCTCTGAGCACTATCTTTATATTATCCATCCAATATTGATAGCCTCATGGTGGATGAGGTACGGACTAGGAGTTTCACCAACTAATCGACTAGTCGACTACCTCTACCACTAGTCGGCGCTGTAGGCCCTAGTCATCTAGTCGTGAACAAAATGGAGGCAAACGTGGGAGATGAGGATGCCGACATTGGCGCTGAGGTGCTGCAAAATGCTCCAGCAAAACACGTCCGACATTCAGGGGTCCTCATTTTATGCGCAAATGCGCCGCACCTATGCACTCTACAGTTTCAGTTTTAGCTCTGGCGCTAAAAGTTCATGAGCGTGCTCCACTAGCACCCCCTCTTTGAACAGCTGTTTGGACCTCATTTCGAGAGCAACAAGAAAAAACGGGTCAACAGTGGCGCGGATGAGCTACGGGATTACTGCCAGCAGACACCCCATATCCCCACAATGGATAACCCTCTGAAGTGGTGGGCACAACGCAAACCGCTTCCCCCGTTTAGCCAAGCTTTCCAGGAGCTACCTGGCTAGCCACCAGCACCCCAAGTGAACGGATGTTTTCCCTGGCAGGCAACACTGTCACCCGACAGCGGTTAAGCCTCCTTCCCTCACATGTTGATGCTTTGGTCTTCCTTAACGCAAACCAAAAAACCTGGAAGGGTGGACATCGTTATCGAGGAGGACAGTGACAGCGAGTAAAGTGTTGCGCAATGCGCACTGGATTTACGTTGCATTTATGTTCTTAACAGAGTTTTTGCAGTAGATTTGGTGAGTCCATCCACCTGCTCCACCTGTCGTGCTCTACGGTGCCGAGGAGGTTTTACCACGGGGATATCGCGGAGAGACCGGAGCGCCTCTACGTTTCGGGTTGGACCTGCTTCACCTATCCTGTACTGCTGTACTGAGGAGGATCTTCACCGGGGACATCGCGGAGAGACCGGAGCACCTCTACGCCTCGAGCTGGGCCTGCTTCGCCTATCCTGCTGTGCCTATCCTGCTGTGCTGAGGAGGTTTTGCACCGGGGTCATCGCGGAGAGACCGGAGCGCCTCCACGTTTCGGGCCTGCTTGCGCGCCTATCCGGATGCTGTGCTGGTCGGGAAAATGGCCCCTATGTGATTCTGCTATGCCTGTTAGCTATTTTGGACAATGAGAAGTTCTCTCGTCATCCGGAGAAGTCGACTGGGTTCAGGTCTGTTCTACCGCCCGCAGTGGACATCCCCTGTAAAGGTTCGGATGTCTTACACAAACAATTACTGGTTGCCTTGTCACAGACATTCAGTTCGACAAATGTTTGTCTTTCTCACTTGCCTGCTATGATGGTTCTTCAGGACTGCTTCTTGAGCTCTAATCTCACTTTCGCGGAGTTTGCTGGTGACTTTAAAGCAGATGACAATGTATGTGTGTCGGTTAAAGGAAAAGGTGCTTGTTTTTTTGCTATTATTACTATCAGGGAATGTACAACTAAACCCTGGACCGCCCAGTAGCAGTAGTAGTCAGATAGCTACTCCTGCTGATTTTATTTCTAGATCTGGTTGGGATTCATTCACTTAAATGTGCGCAGTCTGTTACCTAATTAGATTTTGTCCGCATTTGGGCGAGCTCGACTGATGCTGATATCATTGTCTTATCAGAAACGTGGCTAGATAAATCTATTTTGGCCTCTGACATCTACTTAAATGGTTATAGTGTATATCGTACCGACCGTCCTAAAAAAGGTGGTGGCGTTGCCATTTATGTGAAAAATAAGTTTTGTGTAACCAAGATGGTTTCCAAATCTATTAGTAAACAACTAGAATTTTTAGCCTTAAATATTGAAGTAGCAAAGGGTCAACAGCTCATGGTGGTGGGCTGCTACAGACCCCCCTCAGCTGTCAAGGACTCTTTATCTTCATTGGCAAAACTTTTATCTCAACTTGACTACAAGGAAATAGTGCTGCTTGGTGATTTTAATTGGGACTGGTTAACTTCTGTGTCAGAGGATTTTAAAAACCTTTGTATCTCTCTGAATGTTACTCAGATTATAGACAGTCCTACTCGCCCTAACATTAAGTCCCCAAATAAATCCTCCTTAATTGATCTCATTTTAACTAATGTTCCCCATAAATACTTATCTGTGGGAGTATTTGCAAATGATCTGAGTGATCACTGTGTTGTAGCCACAATTAGGGACACAAAAGTCCAAAAGGTTAAACCTCGCATTATCAGTAAGAGAGACAAAAAACATTTTGTGGAGCAGGGTTTTGTTCATGATCTGTTTGATTTTGATTGGGGTAAAATCGATCTGTGTGCTGATGTAGAAACTGCATGGTCTTATTTTTATCTTGGTTTTATGGAAATTATAGATAGACATGCACCCCTCGTACTTTTAGAGTGAAGGGACGAGACAATCCTTGGTTTTCTGCTGACTTATCTAGTCTCCTACATGAGAGAAACAAGGCCTGGGCAAAGGCTAGGAAATCAGGCTCAGAGGTAGAATGGCTACGCTTTAGGCAGCTAAGAAATAGCTTCACATCACAAAAAAAAGTGCTAAGTCTAAGTATTATCTGTCAGTTACCACAAAGAACCTGAATAATCCTGGAAATTTTGGAAAGCCATAAAATCGATATCCACCGGTGATATCCGTAATGAGCTACCTCCGTGCATTACAGCATCTGGCACTATATCGGACAGGGCCACTATGTTAAATTGTTTTAATGAGCATTTTGTGTCCTGTGGCTCTCTGTTTGATTCTGTGACTAACTCTGCTTCTGTGAACACCACAGTCTGTGACTCTGAAAAACGTGTTTTGGAAAACCCTTTTAGTTTTACTCCTTTTACTGTTGATGTTGTTCGTGAAGCTTTAACCAAGTTAGATCCTAAGAAACCGGCGGCCCGGACAACGTAGAACCTTTCTTTTTAAAGATAGCTGCAGATTTTATTGCTCCACCTCTCACTACTCTTTTTAACCTCTCCCTCAGCACAAACACAATTCCAAAATTGTGGAAGTCAGCGTATGTCCTGCCTTTGCTGAAAGGAGGGGAGGCAACTGTTTTAAATAATTATAGGCCCATCTCTAAATTATCAGTTCTGGCTAAGGTTCTTGAACGCCTAGTGAGTGAGCAGGTAAAGGTGTTTTTATGTACAAATGACATCCTGTCTAAACATCAGTCAGGCTTCAGAAAGCAACATAGCACCATCACTGCCACAATGAAAGTGGTGAATGATGTGGCGAGTATTTTAGATAATAAGCAGAGCTGTGCAGCTCTATTTATTGACCTTTCCAAAGCGTTTGATACCGTCGATCATCGCATCTTAAAGCAGAGGCTACTCAGTATTGGCATATCCAGCCATGCAGTGGGGTGGTTTGTGAACTACCTCTCTGAAAGGTCCCAATGTGTTCATTTTGATGGGCTGTCTTCTGAGTGGTTAAACATTACTAATGGTGTTCCTCAAGGTTCTGTTTTAGGTCCACTTTTATTCTCCATCTACATCAATAGTTTAGGTGAAAATGTCGATGGAGCAACCTTACATTTTTATGCGGACGATACCGTTATGTACTGTGCACGTCCCTCCATTAACGAGGCTGTTGTTGAATTGCAAGCTGCTTTTAACATTATTCAGACTCAGCTCTCAGCGCTTAAGCTTCTTTAAAAATGTTGATAAAACCAAGGTAATGCTCTTTTCAAAAGCTAAAAAGACACCAGAGCCTGTTTTAGATATTTTAACTACGCAAAGGAATAAAACTTGAAGTGGTTGCCTGTTACAAATACCTTGGTATCTGGCTTGATGATTGTCTCACTTTTAAATGTCATGTCAATAACCTGCTTAAAAAACTGAGGGTTAGGCTAGGTTTCTTCTACAGGAACAAGTCCTGTTTCTCGCTCGAGGCCAGAAAAAGGCTAGTCACTGTGACCTTTTTACCGTGCTGGACTATGGGGATTTGATTTATATGAATGCACCTGCCAATTGCCTGGTCAAGTTAGATGCTGCGTATCACAGTGCACTGAGATTTGTGACAAACTGTAAAGCATTAACCCATCACTGTACCCTGTATGCAAGGGCTGGTCTGCCTTCACTAACTGCACGGAGGCTCAGTCACTGGTACATTTTTATATAAAGCCATGTTAGGGAAACTTCCATCCTACATCTGCTCCCTGATCTCACGGCGAACTGTAAGTGGCTACTGCCTGAGATCGCATGCTGTGGTTTTATTAAATGTGCCAACTGCTAGGACTGTCTTAGGGAAAATAGCAGAGGTGGGACCAAGTCATTGTTTTGCAAGTCCGAGTCAAGTCTCAAGTCTTTGCGCTCAAGTCCGAGTCAAGTCTCAAGTCTTTGTGCTCAAGTCCAAGTCAAGTCTCAAGTCAGGATGGGCAAGTTCAAGTCAAGTCCAAGTCCTAAACTTTGACAAAACGAGTCTTAAACAAGTCATTATGTGCTTTTCACAAATGTAATGACACCCATCAACAGAATAATACTTAATAATTAAACTGCTCTTTATTAGTCACATTAATACTGTAATAATCTATTTTCTCTCTGCTGGTAAAGTAACGTGTTTTCTTCTATTGTAAGAGGGATCATTAAGGTAATGCTACCGTGACGGTTTGATTCAGAAGGAGTTTAATTGATAAGATCCCTGATGTTGAGGTAACCAGAATGTTTATTTCCACTGTGTACAGCATGTTATAAGGGACCCACAATCTATCTTTATGCAAGGGATAATGTGCAGCGAGGCGTCTCTATGGGGAAAAGAACACCTGAATCTAGATCCCTCTGCAGGTGGTACTTTAACTGTATTTTGATGCTAATACTTTTGTACTTTTACTTGTAACATTTTGAATGCAGGACTTGTTATTGTAACCGAGTATTCCTACACTCTGGTACTTTTACTCAAGTACAAGATCTGAACTTCTCCCACCTCTGACAATAAATCCTGAGTGGTTACCAAAAAAAAACCCTGCTCTGAAGGTTATTTTCATTTTACAAATCCTGCACTCAGCTTTGCTTTCTCCAATATCATTGAAATGCAGCCAGATGCTGCTTCTTTTTTCGGTTTTCGCTAATTTCTTGACTTTTTCCGACGCGCCGGCATTTAAATCTGTCTCCCCGTCGCTCTGTGTAGCTGGCCTGTACCACTACACCTGCTGTCTTTGGAGCGTCTGCCCCCCACCCTTCTTTCACATAATGGTATGATCCTAGTGTGTCCTCACATATGATTGGCCGCATGGTGGCCCAGCTAAATAAAGACCCGCCCTGCCTGCAAGGATTCTCAGCAAGAGTTGCAGCGGCTGGAGATTCTGCTCTCCCCGACGGGAGTCTGCTCTTCTAGCGGCATCTCGCGATCGGCGTGTTGGAGACCTCTGAATTAAATTATCAAGTCACCTCAAGTCAGAGGGCTCAAGTCCAAGTCAAGTCCCGAGTCATTGGTGTTCAAGTCCAAGTCGAGTCGCAAGTGTTTTGTGATTTTGTCAAGTCGAGTCCAAAGTCATCAAATTGGTGACTCGAGTCTGAATCGAGTCCAAGACATGTGACTCGAGTCCACACCTCTGGAAAATAGCATTTAGATGCGCAGCTCCACTGTCCTGGAACAGTCTGCAATTAAAATGGAAACTGAGCAATCTGGTGCCACTCAATATTTTTAAAGCTCGGTTGGATGCTACTCAATCGGAAGCTGTTGGTACCTGTGGTCTCCCTTGAAAAAGAGGTCGATGATCTCAATGGGATACAACCTGGATAAATAAAGGTTTGAAATGAAATGAAATGAGTTACTGTTTTTTATTTAATCAGCCATGTAACCCATGTAACCCAAATTAAAATGCTGCTTTGTTACAGTGTTTAACGTAACTGTATGCATTGCAATACAAAATACAGTTTTACACCTCTCTTTGTGTGTCTTTATTATGACGTAACAACTAGTCGACTACTATTTTGAAAAACTTGTCGACTAGTAAATATTGGTAGTTGTGAAACCCCTAGTACGGACTACATGTCGCAGAGATAAAACGTGTCTTGGAAGGCAAACTGGCTAGAGATCCAGCTAGATTATTCTGTTTGACTAGCAGAAATACTGCTAACCCCCGCCCCCCCTCCCCTCTTAGCACCGGCCACACACAAATTAAAATGTATGTAACTGTAAACATCCACTCCATGTAAACGCTCTCCATGAGAGCGTTTGTGTCAGAGTGAGCCGGTCTGTAGGAGGCTGCTGTATGAATATATGAATGAAGGACATGCTCAGAAGTTAGTGTTGCCGAGGCTCTCACTGACCTGACATGCTGGATCAGTGTTGAAAGCCAAGTCACGCACACGCAGGAGGGCAACCAATTAATGCTCAGGCTGAGAGAGGCCTAGAGCAGAGCAAGTTAAAGGGTCAGTTCACCAACATTATAATGGTGTCCCTGTTAGGCAGGGTTTCTGCAGACAGAATTTATTTTACCGGACAAATTTGAAACTTACCGGTCATGTTTCAATAATAATAATAATAAGAAGAATTGTGTAGCAGAGTTTCCGTTAGCAAGTAATTACCGGACTATGACCGGATATGGCTAATAACACGGGAGTAAGGATCATCTCTTTTCCTCTCTCCCTCCCTCTATCCTGTCAGTTTCTCATGCAGCTCGCTAAAACTTCACTCGCGTTTATGTCCATATCGATCAGATCCAGCTCTCCTGATCGGCCTTTATAGAGAGCACCGATCAAACTATTAAGAGTGAATATCGGCCTATAATGACCGGCGGGGCTCCCCCCCGTTGACAGTTCACTGTCAGCACTGGCTTCGTAGTGCACTGATCGATTAGGCTAAGCTAACCTGTAGCTGCTCCCTCCACACTCACAACAACTTCATACAGACATAAATAAAGCAGCTGTATTCGCCATACAGGAAACACACATTTAAAACAGTTTTGCCTGCCGTTTTTGTGTACACAAGCATTCATTAATGGTTCGGAAAGTGGCACTGTACCTTAATAATATAAAGGCTTGTATTTGCATGCATTTCCTGCTCGGAAAGTGGCAATGTACTGAGAGTGGAGGTGTCCTGAGATTAGCGCCTGCAGGCATGGACCTGTCAGCTCCGGACAGCGCAAAATGCGTACATGAAGCGCTACGTCATGAACGCAAGAAATCTACCCTCGTGGGGGCGCGCTCATGTGATTGGCTATAGATAGAAAAAATTACAAGTACGAATCGGGTGACCGTCAGGGGAGTCTCAAAAAACCCACACACGAATGCACAGCGATCCATGCACAGAAAGCGGTTTGTGTTTGTAGGTGCAGCGGTTTTAAACGGAAAACAAATATGTGAGGATCAAAAATACATATGTAAAACTTTTTTCTGTATTTGGATTTTATTTACATGTATATGAAACGGAACACATTTGTGTGTGCATTGACAAACACAAGTGTGGATCCGGAAATACAAGTGTGAATCCTTATGTGTGCATGTGTTCTGCACTGTTCTGAGCCCATACAAACCTACTGTGCACCTGCTGGGTCTTCACGAAAAAACGTTGTCTGATAAGCAGTTGCAGATTGCCCAAAGTGTCATAACTTTTACATATTACACTCAATCTGGAAATTAGCTTATAGTCATCATCTCGTTTTTGCGTACCGAGACAAGATGTGCTGAAAACGTTTAGCTGTTCTCCAAATTAGAGTCCAGTATTGTTTGCATGCTAATTTAATTGTTGACATTTCAGATAATACATTAGGTCTGTCAGTCTGCTTACATTTTCAAAGTAACATCTGTAGCACGCTGAAACCAATTGAGTCGTATGAACTTATTTTTACTGTATAGAAATATAATTTTCTATATCTCAAAGTGTTTATTTAAACATAGCCACAGATGACACAAACAGGCCTAATGATAATTTGTCATTATCTCAAATGCTACATGCATATCAGTGTCTTCCGAATTCCAATTCGGTTGGACCTCACATGATCAGTTCCTCAAGGAGGTGTCCTTCTTGAAGCCTGGATAGCTCAGTCAGTAGAGCAGTGGTGGCCGGCCCATAGGGGCGCTAGGGGCGCCGCTCCCCCTCTTCCCACATAAAAAAAAAAAATGTATTTAAAAAATATTTTTTTTATTTTTTTATTTTTCTTTATTTTTAATAAACAAGGTAAATATTATATAATTGGTATCAGTAAAATGTATAATCTACAATAAAATCTCGTTTAAAATTGTGTTACGATGTCTAAAGTTACTGATAAGTCACATGTTTCCTGCCTGGCCTTGCCCGTACCCTCTCTCGTCTGGGCGCTAGCACAGCGCCCAGACGAGAGTGCAGCAAGTGCAGCAGAAGCCAACTGTTGCTATCTTTAAACTATGCCGCCGAAACATAATTTCAGCCAATCAGCGTCGTCAAATCTGATGGTCACAGGGCTCCTACGTCAGCGCCCGGTGCAGTCTGTGAGTTGTTTGGACTCGTATCCAAGGAGACAAAACAGGAAGCTGTCATACACTCTGGAAGCTACCATTAGCAGCTAATGAAAACCCTGTTTTTGACATAAAAATGGAATTATGGATCATCAATAATTTTTTCAAAGTGACAGACACATTGGATTAACCTTCAGCTGCGTTTTTTCTCGTTTTTGATCAGAATTGTTATTCTGCAAAAGGTGAGCATATCTCTGTGTTTTGCTACCTAAAGCTACGTTGTGTGATGTCTGTATTTGCTTCCCCTGTCGCGAGTTCTGATCGCTCAGTGATGATACTTATATTTCTAGAATCTGTGGAATCTCAGCTTGTTAGCATAAGCTTGTTTGTGCATATCTGATAAGTATATCGAATAATTTATACCTAGAGTGCGTTAGCATTTTTCCGCTCAGGCTCATTTTGACGCTTCTTGTGAGACTTGTGTTTTGTTTCGGTAAACACGGTTCATATCATCAGTTAGCTGCATTTCCTCTGAGTAGGTAGGACACATGAATAGTTTATTACATTTTAAGAAGCCCTGAGACACAGTTTTGTGAAAAAAAATGGGCGAAAAAAGCCCCTTAACAGGTTAAATGGGAATTAAATCATTTTAAGTCATTTTGAGTGTTCCCAAAGCCCCGGTGTTCTGCAGTTTGTGTGGGCCTACTGTACTGTTGCACAGTTTATGCTGTAGAAACTATGTCTAGGACAAGGTGTTTGGAAGTTTTGGAAGATTCATAGCTAACCACACTGAAGTTATGGAGATATTGATCAGTCTTCTCATATTTTTAAGCCTCAAATTGTCCTTCCCCCCCCGCCCCTCTAACATCACCAGAAGTCATAATTTAGGGGGTCTTTTCTCAAAAAAATGTTAGCGGGGGAGCATCCCCCCGGACCCCCCTAGTATTGTTTGATCACCATTTCCACAGCCCCACCTAAAATATTTTCCACCAGCCGCCACTGCAGTAGAGCATCATACTTTTAATCTGAGGGTCCAGGGTTCAAGTCCCTGTTCAAGTGAAAAGTCTATTGAAGACGAAGACGAAAGTCCTTATTGAAATCCTCACTGCACCAAAGGCTAACGGTGGTCTGAGGGAGCTCCACAGTCTCATTATGCCCTTAATGAGCCAGGCATTTGGCCAAGCCTCTTTGTAGCTAGACTCCATGGGAATATCCACATTACTTTAAAAGTTCTAAAGGCCCACTTTATTGAGACACCTTCATTTAATACAACAAAAACATACTTTTTTGTGTAAAGAAATGTCTGGGATTGACTTTCCATCTGTATCTTGTCTGATCAGGAACAGTGTGATGGGCTGTCTTACTCACTGCATGTGATGTGTGTCGTGTGTTTTTTTGCTCTCTGTTTTGATCCTAGCTTTCGTCGGTGTGAGCCTTATGTGTCTCACTTGTGTCATGCAGGCAAAAAGCCTGCATGGCATGAAATGTCTGTACTCCTGCCATTCAGCTGTGCGTGTGTATGTACTGCCAGTATCAGTTCTGCTGGTTTCTGGTATTAATGATCCTGAAAATCAAATGTTGTTATTTGTCTGAGCAGCAGAGGTAGAAGTGCTCAGATCTTGTAGTTGAGTAAAAGTAGAACTACCAGAGTGTAGAAATACTCTGTTACAAGTAAAAGTCCTGCATTCAAAATGTTACTCAAGTTAAAGTACATTAAAGTCTCAAAAGTAAAAGTAGTCATTGTGCAGATTGGTCCATTTCAGAATAATATATATGATATGTTTTATAATTATTGATCATTAAAGCAGGGCCGGCCCTTGGCATAGGCAGTATAGGCGAATGCTAAGGGCGCATCAATCTATGGGGGGCGCTGAGAATAAAAAATAAAATAAAAAAAGAAGTTCGAAATTTAAAGAATTTTCTTTTTTTTATTTCATACAGATGGAGCAGCTTATTTCAGACTCCAGTTTACAGCTTCCTGCCTGCTACCTTCCAGCTACCTGCCTAAGACCTGCCAAAGACCAGTATCTGGGAATGTTAAGCCCTCCCACTATTTTCCAAGAGGGCGTTGCCAGATTTTCAATCTCAGGATTTAACCAGGAGATGGCGCTTCATTCACAAAAACAGGAAGACAACTTTTCATGGACTTTCAGTTTTGTTTAGAAGAGCATTTGAACACATCAATATTTTAGATCAAATAAAGTATATCTAATCTTGTAATTCAATAATATATAGTCTTTAATATATATATAATAATATATATTAAATAACTATGGCCAAACTAAGACTTAGTTTTTCAAAAGAGAAAATGCAGATATTATATAAAAAACTAAAGTTAAAATCTTGTTTTTAATGCCCCAAGAGCAATAAAAACACTTGGTAAAAAAATCCTGAGTGAGGCTTTCATAAATTGCATTTAGCTGACGCTTTTATCCAAAGCGACTTACTATTTAATAAATGATAAATGATTATTCATAACAAATATGAGTGATGTGTGATTATTATTCATGCTATATACTGATATAGGGCTAAGTAAGCAATCAATCCTGCAAATGAACCCTTAGTTGTTCAATATATTTATTCAGACAATGTGAGTAGAAATACAGAAATTCTGCTCCCACCTAAGGCCAACGTTGCAATATTACAACATTTCCCTAAAAACGTACCAAAACGTAAACATTTTTAAAACTCTTTCATTTCTGCTCCAGAGGCTATACAACAACATCTGAAAGGTCAAAAAAACAAACAGGGCTAGACAGCCATTTGTAACATATGGGAGAATGGTGAAAAGAACCAACTGGACTGGGACCAATGGGAAAATGCCTCTTCCCCTCAATGTGAAGCAAAAGATTGAGTCCTATGTTTCCAATCGGTTCCCAAATGTGAACATTATTTTGTATTTTTATTAAATTTGACAATATGTACAGGTATCTTGGGTCAGTCTTGTCTTCCAAAAATCAGGAAGTAAAGTCAAGATGTGAACTCAACACGTAGTCACTCAGAGGGGGGTACTAATTATTTTCAAATGCATATAGGCAATGCCATCCATTTACATGTACTGTAGGCTCTTTCAGTCAAGAATTTGAATTTGAATGGGATGGGGAGACGCTCTGCCAACACTGACCCAATCTTCTGCTCCTTACAGTACAACCCACTGCCTGTGTTTTAACATGTTTTAACATGTTATTTTGTTTTGTTTTATTTGTTTTGTTTTAATGTTCTGTATTTTAAATTGTTTATTTAAGTATCCCAGTATGTTGCATGTTTTAAATGTATTGTATTTACTTGTTTAAAATGAAATGTGTTTTAGATTGACTTTTAAAATCTAACTAACTACAGATGAAAAATAGCCTCTTGGCTAACTCTGGGACATTTACAGAAATGTTCATTAATGTGCACTGTCCCTGTTAAATGAATAAATAAATAAAAACACCATTGCCACCGGTCATTCCAGGGTCGGCGGCCACACCTGATGAACCCACCAGGGCAGTTTCCTCAGAGCGAGAGGAACATTTTTATCAGGACAGCTTTTTTAAGGGACAGCATCGCCCTGAGATCTATGCTGCTAATATTTTCATGGCCATAACGCCATTTGTGACATATGGGAGAATGGTGAAAAGAACCAACTGGACTGGGACCAATGGGAAACGATCTAACTAAGTTCTATTCATATTCTTGACGGGAAGAGCAGTGTAAATAGTGGCCTATATGCATTTGAAAAGCAATATAAATCACACAGTTAGTATACAATAGGCTTTAAAAGCACCATCGATAACCATTGCCCTTCTCCAATTCAAACCAAAAGAGAAAATGCAGATATTACACTCTGAAAAGAAAGGGTAGACATATATGTACTCTTAGTGCCAAGTAGCTAAGCTATTCATTCGCAGAAATGTAAAGTGAACCGGGCAGAGTTTTTCGCCGGTCAACGTCTGTTAAAGTTTAAATCTTCCTTATTGAGCTTTAAAACAAATGAATAACGACTATATATAATAATAAAATACACGGAGCCTGGCCTCTCTTTGTCCTCCCTCTCTTCTGACAGTGTCAGTGTCTGTCTCATGCAGCAGCTGATCCAGTAATGAGTGACACATTTTGAGTTGTATACACTGTTGGAAAGAGGAGATTCCTTGCTTTCTAATGGTATCAGGATTGTTTTTGTACTCCAAATATTAAGCAAATGTATAGCATAAGCATATGTCACATTATATAATGACTGTCACCGAGTCATCATTTTGAGAAAAAGGCCTTCAAAGTTTCCTCTTCTCTGGAATCCATCGATCTGATTGATTATTAGCGGAGCAAATGATCAAAATAGTCCGGAGGGAAAATATTTCCATTTGGATTACTGGTCTGGGGAAGCTCACGAGTGTATGTGTGTGTGTGTGTTTGTGTATTTTTGCGTAAGTGTATATTGTGTTTGTTTCCCGGGGAAAACACTCACGAGAAACACCGGCTGTTGTTATGCCTGCTGTAACGTTAAATTACTCCGTTCTCCGCTTGTAATTATGCCGTTACAAGCTTCATAGTTGTATTTATCATCTAAATTTGCCGAAACAAGTTTAATATTCTGAAAGCCAAGACTTTGTTTATTTGAAATCCAATGAAAACAAACTGTAACGGACCCTGCCATGTTATCTATTACTATATGCCTTACATTCATAATTTCAGCCGGAGGGAGGGGGGCGGCGCTGCGAAAGAGCAGATTGCGAGTGAGAGGTGACTGTCATCTTCCCTTTACAAGCTTCACATATGTATTTATCGTGTGATTTTGGAAATAAAAGTTTCATATTCTGAAAGCCAAGACTTTGTTTATTTAAAATCAAACAAAACACCCGAACCCCGAAAAAATAGTTGTTAAATAATAGTGAAGTCACGTTATAATAACAATAACTCATCTCTCGGTTTGAGTGTTCTTTTCCTGCTTTGCCAAAAGCCACTGTGTCAAGTGTCTAGTGACTATTTCTCTTAGCGGATGCATGTCAATTTAAATCAATACATACAACTATTTTTTAAATCAATAAAAACATTTTCTAAATCCATAAAAGCATTTCAATTAAGATTGGGAGTCATGTCGTTACTTTGTTGAGAATGTGGCCATGTAATAAGCGGGATAATTTGCAGCGACTTGGTCATTTTGGGGAAAAATAACACCCAGGGATCAAGATCCCTCCGCTACGCGTCGGTATCCTGATCGTTTTAATGAAGTTGAATACAGAATATTCATATTTGTCAGTGATTTCATGTCAATTCGGCGAACATAAACAAATGATCATGGTGAAGATGATGATTAAATTAGGATTAAAAATCGAGAGCCGGCTGCATTTCCTCTCGTTCGTTTTTTTCGACTAAACAACATTATTTTGTTAAATAACAACATGGTGATGTTTTGTAAATGATTACATGTCTTATTTAGCACAGACTATGATCCTATCCGTGACATATAAGATGGGGAACAATAGTCTTGGAAGGGGGGGGGGAGAAAGGAGAAGAAGGGGGAAGAAGGGGGAAGAAGAAAAAAGAGGGAAAAAGAGAGGAAAAAGAGAAAAAGAAGAGAAAAAAGAGAAAAAGAAGAGAAAAAAACGATTCTCTTGCTCCCTGTTTCCCTTCTGTAGCATGTAAAAGTATTTATATACAGAAGTACTTTAATAAAGACCAACAAAGTATGCGTTTGTTGGCTAATAACACTTGTGTTATGCAGTTAACTATTAACTAGGGCTGTCAAGTTAACGCGTTAATAGCACGTTAACGCAAAAAAAAATTAACGCCACTAATTATTTTAACGCGATTGACGCATGTGTATTTTTTGTCCTCTGCCGCCCCGTAGTTTCAGAGCGCATCGAGTTTAAAATACCATCTACAAGCTGATGCTGACAGCCCGCTCCTGCCGCCCGCTTGTGGCAGACCACACTTCCACGCTCACCGGCAGGCCCGGACTGGCCATCGGGAGGACCAGGAGGGTGTGTGTATGTGTGGGGCGAGCGAGGCACACCTTACGTGTTGTTGTTGTTGTTAGCATCTGGTGCTAGCTAGCTGCGCTAACGGATATAAGGAGCTGTTTCAATGAAAACAGAGGAGCGACATTTCGCCGACAACTGCGCCGAGCACTTGACTTTATGCAGGTAGCCAGACAGTGGGACATTGTACGAAAAGTCAGCACACTCAGCACGGATAGTGCGCGCAACATGATTGCAGCGTCCAGGCAGCTCCCGTTCGAGCATATATGCCTTGAGCTGCACATAGCTCCAACGATCCATCACAGTGTCTCCACACACACACACACACACACACACACACACACACACACACACACACACACACACACACACACACACACACACACACACACACACACACACACACACACACACACACACACACACACACACACACTTTGTATTGTATTATTGTATGAGAGAGGTTCCAGGTTGAATTGAGGAGAATATTTGTATTGTTCAGAGGTTGTTGTGTTTAATATTCATGAGAATATTTGTCATTGTTCAAATGATAATAAACAAACATATAAAGCATATGTGTCCACTCATATGTTGATAAGAGTATTAAAAACTTGAAAAATATCCCTCTAAGGTACATTTAGAACAGATACAAAATGTGCGATTAATTTGCGATTAATCGCGATTAACTATGGACAATCAGGCGATTAATCGCGATTAAATATTTGAATCGACTGACAGCCCTACTATTAACACATTTCTATTAAATATTATATATTTCTAATAAATATTAAGTAAAACGTATCTACTTCTTTCAAGTTTATTACATACAATTATTATTATTGTCTTTATCAGGGATAGTTTTGAAGTAACCAATATGGACCTGTCTTGAAGCTCATGGTTTGTGTGCTGTGGATAAATAATTAAATGTAATCATTACATTTAATATGAACTAAGAAGGTATTGGTGTTATAATGTATTTCTTTTAACAAACAAAGAGAAAACCTATAGAAATTCTAAACATAGCACTCCACTCAATTATTGGACAGTCATGTACTTGATAGAACCAAACCTTAATTTTAAAGTTGTTCAACTTAATAAAATGTAAAACAACCCTTAAAAGTAAGTAAGGTGCAGTATAACAAAATAACACTCTAAATGAGTTTTAACATAAAATAAACATTATCATAAACTTAATAAAATATATACATATCATATATATAAATAAATATCAAACTATACACCGAACTATATACATAAATAAGTGTCCAGTGTCCATGCCTCTGGTGGGGGGGATATACATTTTGTTATGTCCTCCAACCACTGCTCCTTTGGCACAATGTAGCTCACTACTCCCTGTACTGGCTGTGTCCAGTGTCCGCTGTCCCAAAGCTCCCACACCTTCACACGTGTTGGGCAGTACTCTGCGGGTCAGTGTGTGGCTGTATGGAGCAGGACTAGGAGCAGGACTAGGAGCAGGACTAGGAGCAGGAACAGCAGAGAGAGGCTGGCATTCAGAGCCTGTGGAGCAGCGACCAGGACAGGAACCTGTGAGCTCACTGGTGTAAATATCATGGAGCCCAAAGGTGGAGCAGGGAAGAGCTGCAACACCACCTGTGGACCTGAGGGTGGAGCAGGGAAGAGCTACATCTCCACCTGGGGCCAGAGGGTGGAGCAGGGAACAGCTACATCTCCACCTGAGGGCCAGAGGGTGGAGCAGGGAACAGCTACATCTCCACCTGAGGGCCAGAGGGTGGAGCAGGGAACAGCTACATCTCCACCTGAGGGCCAGAGGGTGGAGCAGGGAACAGCTACATCTCCACCTGAGGGCCAGAGGGTGGAGCAGGGAACAGCTACATCTCCACCTGAGGGCCAGAGGGTGGAGCAGGGAAGAGCTACATCTCCACCTGAGGGCCAGAGGGTGGAGCAGGGAACAGCTACATCACCACCAGAGGGTGGAGCAGGGAACAGCTACATCTCCACCTGAGGGCCAGAGGGTGGAGCAGGGAAGAGCTACATCTCCACCTGAGGGCCAGAGGGTGGAGCAGGGAACAGCTACATCTCCACCTGAGGGCCAGATGGTGGAGCAGGGAACAGCTACATCTCCACCTGAGGGCCAGAGGGTGGAGCAGGGAACAGCTGCATCTCCACCTGAGGGCCAGAGGGTGGGAACAGCTACATCTCCACCTGAGGGCCAGAGGGTGGAGCAGGGAAGAGCTGCTCCACCTTGCTTTGGTGCTTTGTGATCTGGAATGTGACAACAGCGAAGTTGAGGCATTTATTAGAAATGATCTATAGCAGTTAATGTTTCCAGATTTATAACCGAACACATTTATAATAAAAACTAGTTTTTAATGTTATTGTTTATAAGAGAGTTTAACAAACATGGAAATCAAATACACAGTCACGTTATATTTGACCTTTTTGGTTGAGTCCATCTTTAAGATGGAACCAAATGTGGAGGTGATGCTGGCCTTGATATGGTCCATGTGGGAGATGATATCCCTGCCGTACATGGACAGCACCCAGAGACTGCTTGGGAGGAGGATGGGCTTTGGGAGCTCCTGGCAGACCACAGGGAGGAGGCTCCTGGCAGACCACAGGGAGGAGGCTGGGCTCTGGGGGTAACTACTGGGGGTGTGATATAAAATTTATGCATGAGGCATTTCTTAATCTGAAACTATCATCATTAGTTTTTGTCTGGAGTGAGTCACTCAGTGTAAATCATTTGATTGATAATATTTGCACCAGTAAATTGTAAATGTTCAGTAATATACTTATCATTTGTGAATAATAAGTAATAGGTACATATGTTTCTATACTTTACCTTCTGACAGAGGTCACGTCACTTCCGTTTCCTTGGAGCGGGTTTATCCCTCCTGAAGGCCAAATCCCGTCCATTCTGCATCTCCCATTTCTTTATGGCTTATAGGTTTAGTGATCATCTAAACTTTAAGTAAAATAACAATGCAAGTGTTAGAGAGAACTACACTGCAAAGCGAACAACACTGATACCATGTTAACCATTATTTATACAGGTTATCTACACATATAATCATGTATAAACACATCATGTTCATAAACCGTGAAGTTATCCTTTTATCCATAAATGATTGATGTATGTATATTGAATTCAATTAATGTAATGTATATACAGTATATAGCTATCTTTAATATATATTCAACAATATATATCCTTCCTGGAGCATATAACACACTTTATCATATCATACTGAGCAACGATCCCTTATCTCACTTAAAGGGGACCTATCATGCAAAATGCACTTTTGTACGTCTTTTATACATGAATATGTGTCCCCGGTGTTCCAGGGAACTCACCAAGTGTCAGAAAAACAACCCTCTCTATTTTCCTCCATACCCAAATCTCTAAAAAAGGGGCTGCAACGGATCTGATAAAAACTGATCCAGATTTGAACACTGTCCTGACGTCAGGACAGTGGCGCTACGGCTATTGGGCCAACTCCACCAATCAGGAGGAGACAGCCACGGCCATTGCCGTTCGAAAGCGCTGGAGACGCTGTAGTACATATGCCAGGCCAGTAGATGGTGCTGTTCTCACATAATCTGCCCTTGCAAAAACAGAGCTAAAAAATGTCAAATTGAGCAAAATGAGGCATGGCTAAAATGCATGATCTGTTTGGTATTTAGAAAAAAAAAAGTATAAATATGCCTTATATATGGTCCTATACTATATTATTCAAATATAGCATGATAGGTCCACTTTAAAGATATTCATATCATATAATATATGATATACTTTAGGTGTCTATATGAACAATTAAACTGAGAAACATAAACTCATAAAACGCCACCAGTAACCAATAGGCATCTTAACCAAATCTGTAAAGTAACTAAAGGTAAGCTATTACATGTAGTGGAGTAAAAGTACACCATTTACCTCTGAATTGTAGTGGAGTAGAAGTACACAGTAGAACAATATGGAAACACTCAAGTGAAGTACAAGTATCTCAAAATTCTACTTAAGTACAGTACTTGAGTAAATGTTCTTAGTTACTTCCCATCTCTGTGTATGCAGTATATATGCTGTATGACTAATTTACCACTGCTCACAGAAGTGTAGTTACTAATTACAACATGCCCATTCATACAAGAGTCGTTTAACAACTTATTTAAATTACTGTTGTCAATCGGATGTATAACACATGGCTGTTGACATTGATTAATATAATAACGTGTATTTAACCTAGACACGATAGCATTAGCAATGCTGGCTTGCTAACTTTATGCAGACTGAAGTTGCCGACTGTATATCGTAATGTAAAAGTTGACGCCAAAACGAAGGTTGTAAAAATAGGTTTTATGACTGTAAACGGGAAAATAGAAACATGTAGTGTTGTTACTTACTCTGAATACCTCTGATGCGCCTCGCGACTTGTCCACTGTCAACCAAAAGCGTGAGGGGGGCGGGTTCGGCGAGAAGCCGTGCCGTGAGTGGCTCTGTCCATTGTGATGCCGTGACGTGATTGGCTCCGTCCATTGTGAACTCGCGTCGTGATTGGTTTAGGTCCAATCTCACAATGGACAGCGAGTATCATGATTGGGTGATAGATTGGAGTTTGAGCAGACAGTCCTGCGCCAACGCCTCCCGTGTTTACAGTTCTGTTTCATATGGGTGTTGAGAGATGTATCCATAGATCTCTTAATGTTGCTCTCAAAGTGCACCAGATTGATGCTTTTATTATTTTTATAATAAAAAAAATATCTTCCCGGGAGAGCATGCCCCCGGACCCCCCTAGAGGAGGTTAGGTCCCTCCCCCACTTAAATCATGTTCAAATGGATAGGATACTAAATACATTTGCACACATCTTGTGTCCATAGCTTTCTGTTTTGGTGGTCATGTCACAACCGTGCACGGGCGAGTCTAGTGAGTGTCTGCATTTTGGGGGGGGGGCGCCAGCTAAAATCTTGCCTAGGGCAGCAAATTGGTCAGGGCCGGCCCTGCATTAAAGTGTTATCAAAGCTGGTAAAGGTGCAGCTAGTTTTAATGACTTTGTATACTGCACGGTAGCATGTGAATTTACTCCAGGTGGAACTAAAGTCTGACTTGATTATATTTCACATCCATCCATCCAAATCTGTTAAGTAACTAAAGGTACTAAATACATGTAGTGGAGTAAAAGTACACTATTTACATCTGAATTGTAGTAGAAGTACAATAGCATTAAATGGAAATACTCAAGTAAAGTATACAGATGTAGCACCTCATTTCGGACAGTTTGAAACGCCGGGGCCGCGGCCGGCACGGGGTCTGCCCTCGCTGAAAGGAAAACCTCCAGCGTGACTTGAGACCGCCCCCTTGATAAATAAATAAAATTATAATGAAGCCAGCTGCAATGGATCATTGATCCACCAGGGGGTGCAGTGGGAAATAAACTTGGATACAGTAGATTTATGTCTGGTACTATAGCGGATCTTTGTTAAGATCCATATGTCACGGATAGGATCATACTCTGTGCTAAATAAGAGACATGTAATCATTTACAAAACATCACCATGTTTTTATTTAACAAAATAATGTTGTTTAATCCACGTTGGCGTAAGTACAAAACCATCGCTATGTTTTTTCGTCAGGAAATGCAGACCGGCTCATACAAACTATTTTTAATCATCATCTTCACCACGATCATTTATGTTTATGTTCGCCGAATTGACATGAAAGCACTGACAAATATGAATATACTGTAGTCAACTTCATTAAAACGTTAACGTGCCTAAACTTAGTAATTCACTAAAAATAGGTTTATATTTTAATGAAGCCTCGTCATCTCCCCACGGGCAAACAATAATATGTACAGTGTTAATAGTTTACTGTATTATTAGTGTTAACCTCTTAAGCCCTGAGCCTGTTTTTCAGGTCTCAGGCTCGAAAATGACATTCCCAGAACAAATGACCATATCTTCCCTTCTAAAAGGGTTAAATTAATCATCTTTTTTCTCAAAGTAATGATAAACCTGTGAGTTGGATGTAGAAAAGTCAGAATCAATATAGATGTTTTTATTTTAAAGAAAATTCAGATTTTACATAGTAAAAAACTGTAAATTATAGTGTCCGTCCAAAAATAATTTTTTACAGATAGTGAAAACTACCCTTGGATGATGGGTTAGTAGACTAAAAGCTTTAGGAATCCAAAGTACAACATATAATAAGTACCCTGTATCAAGATTGATGCAAAACAAGTGAAATTTGACCTTTTTAGAGAGATTTAGCCAAAAAAAAAACCTTCTGGGGTCATTTGGGTGGATTTGACCTATCTCTGGCCCCCCTTGCTCGATTTTGATGAATGAAATCTCTTTATAACCGCTAGAGCCAATGGAATCGAGGGAAAGTTATATACACACCAACACGTTAACAAATAAGGAGTGAGAGTGACGCGTTACCAAAACCGGAAGCTGCATACACTCTGGTGGCTACCATTAGCAGCTAACTTTTCCGCTCCGATTTTTACATAAAAAATGGAATTATGGATTATAAATAATTTTTTAAAAGGCACAGGTACATTATCAACCTATGGATCAACAGTTGTAGATTTTTTTTTTTCGTTTTAATGCCATTGAACACGTCTTTTGACCTAATTGACAGCTACGGTGAGACGATCTGCCGTAAAAGCTCCGTAAAGGTACGTGTTGTGATGTCTGTGTTTGCTTCCCCTGTCGCAATTTAGGATCGCTCAGTGATGATACTATACCTAAATAATCAGTGGAGTCTCAGCTTTAATCGGCTATATTGTATGTGCAGCTACGATAAGTAATAAGGGTATTTTTATCTTGAATTGTGTGCCGCAGTGCATTCGAATTTTTTCGCTCAGGGGTCATTTAGACGCTTCTTATGAGACTTGTGTTTTGTTTTGGTAAAAATGGTTCATATCTTCAGTTAGCTGAGATTCTTCCCGTTAATCTGGTGCTACACATTAATAGTTTCATAAATGTTAAGAAGCCCTGAGACATTATCTCGAAAACAAAACGGTGGGAGGGGTCCAATGGGGGGACCGCCGTGCTTAAGAGGTTAATATTACTGCTATAACAATCACACATTGAGTTCATTGTGCAATTCGTTGTACAATTGTTACGTGTCGTAACAACAATGTTAAAATCAGACCGTTCTTTTTTTTTAACAGTATGAATGAAACGGCAGCTCTCAGGCAGCTGTGTGTTTACACACCTAATGGCCCATCAGCCACAGCTCTCTCCCCCCACCCCCCCCTGATCTTTCTTCTCCAGCCGTTAAGGTAACTGTAGGTTACTCTGAGTGACAAGCTTACAGTTTTTTTTGTGAGTCACGACCTGGCTGTTTCATTCTAACATAACGCTCCAAATGTTACTGTTTCCACTCAGACTTCAATACAGCTACACCATTGTTTGGTTTCCATGGTAGCGCGTCTCTATAGCGCGTGCAACTGAAAGTCTGAGAGGGTGAGGAAGATAGTCACAGAAAACAGAACAAGACTCGACAACTCCACCCTCTGCTCACTCCTTTCCTGTAAAATACAGGTCCAGCCAGGCAAAACAGTGCACTTCTCTTTCCCGCACTACTGTGACAACCATGGGGCTGGGTCAGCCACTAACACAGGCATCCTCAAAGTCCGGACTCCGGTCCGGATCCGGACCGAACCACAACTGTCTCTGGACTCTGAGCAAATTATACTTTTATATGTATTATCTGTGTTATCTGCGAGACATCGCCACAACGCAACGAGTCAAAATTCTCCGCTATGTCCACTGCATACAGCGCTCTGCATGTCAGACTGTTCCACTGTCTGTGTGTGTCTGTCAACGCTTTGGTCCAATCACATTCAGCATCCCGTCAGCGTTTTTTCCCCCCACCAACAGTCTGCGAATCAGAGGCACAGTAGGGCGGGTCTTCGCGGAATGCGGGTGGGAAAAATGCGTGTCGTGTCGTCTCTTTCAACCTGTCTGAGTCAGAGCGAGAGTTTAAAAAAAAAAAGTCAGAGCGAGAGTTAACAGCTCATCTAGTTGCATCTGTACTGTAGCTAGTAGCCTAGTTTCACCTACCGGGTGGCATGGGGTGGCAACTGCCACCCTAAAAATAGGCCTTGCCACCCCAGCTGCCACCCCAGTTGGCAGCTTTGTTTTGAAAGAAAAGTTGTGGCTCATCTGACATTTATGAGAGAAAGTCTCTAATGTCCGAGTGCAAGTGAATGCAGCACAAGATGCACGTCTTGTAACCCCTCCCCCGTCCCTGGCGCGAGCGTGGAAATATGATTGGCGGAGATTTCATTTGAACGGGACGGCGCAAAACGAGAAGCATTCGGACCCAAGTACTGAAGGAATGAGGTATTTGCGGTCTACAATGACAGAGAAGAGACTGTCAAGTTTGGCTGTACTCAGCATTGAATCAAAACGCACTAAAGCTGTTGATCTTAATAAGTTTGTGAGGCGTTTTGCTGAACAAAATGGTAATCGCGCATTCAGCTGTAATAGACATGTCAACTTGATGCTCTGCTCACGGATGAGCATACAAAACTGTTAAGATGATGACCTTACGTGTGTAAATATATTTTTTTCTTTGTGGGGGTCTGCCCCCAAAAAACAGTTTTAAGTCCTGAGAAAGTCAAATAAGACGGTGTGTAAAACTACACTGCCCAGCCAAAAAAAAGTAACCACTTTGATTTAACTAGGCCAGTAGGTAAGGACATTCCACTGGATAATAACTGAAGTATAAAAGAATGCATGACTGAAGTGATGGAGACCATGTTTGAAGGCAAACAAAAAGAGGAAATAACAGGTCAAATCAAGCAAATCCCCCTCTCAGATTCCACAGCAACCAGAAGAACATAAATACTGGCTGGTGATTTGATTAATCAGCTTTGTGATGGAATAAAAAATGCACAGTGCATTTCCTTAGCTGTGGATGAGTCCACTGACACCACTGACAATGCTCAGTTGCTGGTGTTTGTGAGTTTTTATGATGAGGCAAAGGGGGAGTTTGTTGAAGATGTGTTGGGCCTGACGAACCTCAGTGGACACACAAGGGGGCAAGACATTTATAAAGCAATAATGGGAATGCTGAATGAAAGAGGGTGCAGCTGCCTTTATTCATAACTGTGCAGCTCACACTGCGACTCTGAGGGAGCAAGCACAGACACAATAACAATGAAAACTGCTGCATACAGATTATTTTTGTTTTTGCAACCTTGTGTTAAGAATCTTGTTGCAATTGTTTAAAAGTTTGAATGACCGTAATAAACGGACCTTTGTCTTATTGAAACATTTTTTTTGGACCTTTAAGATTTGTATTTGAGTACCCCTGCACTAACATATTCATATTTCTCTTCTCAAAAACTTCTGTTAGACTAAATGTAATGTTATCAGCATATTATAATTATGTGACAAAATTCCATGGAATTGGATTAAATAGAACCAACATTAAGTCACAGAAACACAATTTTACTAATAAAAAGCTTTATTAGCACAAAATGAGAAGTTAACATTGTCTCTCTATACATTGACTGATTAAAACACATTATACACATTTTGCACATTGTAAAACAGAACCTCAAAAATGGTATCAAAAATGTACTTCAAATGGTATCAAAAATGTACTTCAAACTGTATCAAAAATGTACTTCAAAGGGTATCAGACATTTTCCTTAAAATAGCAAATCTCTGAAAACACTAAAAATAACTCAAAACTCAAAAACATTCCTAACAGAGAACCTTGTTAGGAATGCATACAAGCAAATTACCCTACAAGCCAATTGTCAGGCTCATCACAGTCAATACTAACATACATTTTTTTTTTACATCCTTAGACTCTTTCTTCAGGGATGCAAACTTATCACCTTTTGGCGAAATTTGCCGTTTTGAATCCAAAATAGGTCGTTTGTGTGATTCATGTAGATCTGCAAAAAATATTTTTGGGGTATGGGGGGGGGGGGTCTGGGACCCGGAGTAATCTGCGGCCGCGGGCTGTTATGTGCCATCATGATGTGCATGGTGTTATTTTTGTATATATTATAATGAAGCGCGACTGTGTGCTTGAGTCTTCCTGTCTGTCGTCTGAACTCTGCTGCTCCGCGATGAGGTCTAGCTTCAGCAGCTACATTACCTACGGTGCGTTCGTTAATATTAACTGTGTGGTCCGGAGTCACTGTGGCACAGATTGGACCGCTGGTGAACATCTGTTAGAACGGGCCGTTCAGGTGTTCAGAGCAGAGCTCCCTGTCGGAGCAGCAGAGCGTGATGTGAACTGAAAAGTGTTTCTGTCGCAATATTATTTAATGAATCGTTGAGCTAGCTAACTAGCATACATTGTCACTATCTGCTAACGTTAGCTTTAGCCTTCGTTTTCTAATAGTTTTTTCATAGGCTATAAACAGAGGTGGTATAAGTATATATCTTGTACTAGATTACAAATAGAAGTACTCAGGTCTTGTACTTGAGTAAAAGTAGAAGTAGGCTACTCAGATCTTGTACTTGAGTAAAAGTAGAAGTACTCAGGTCTTGTATTTGAGTAAAAGTAGAAGTACTCAGGTCTTGTACTTGAGTAAAAGTAGAAACTACCAGAGTGTAGGAAAAGAGCCGTTTTTTTTATCATCTGCGAAATAATCACCATGATAATGATTGACTTTATTGCCAGCAACATACTTTTTTCACAGAAAAATGTATAACATCTCTCAGCCAGCCAAACTACTACTCAAGCAGCATGCGTTATGCCATCATCTATATCTGTATAGTTCAATGTTAATTGACAATAAATATTGTTGTTTTTGAATTGTACTTTCTTTATTTGATTGGCAGTCAGTTGTTGATTACATGCAGGCGTTGATACAGCTACAGGCTACTTCATATATATATATATTATATATATATATATAATATATATATATATATATATATATATATATATATATCACACTAATTCATAAAGCAAGTTAGACATTTTTATGTTCCGGACCTTTGCATGGGGACATTTTCTCTAACTGGACCTCGTTGAATACCCCTGATCTACGGCAAATGTGCATTCAGGAAAGCAAGTTCCTGTAAAGGCGAGTGGATTTATGGCAGGCAGTGAACCAACGATAAAAAGAACGGCTCTCACCAAGTACGACTCGGTTCCCTTCGTTCGTACCAAAGAGCCGGTCAAAAGAATTGGATCGTTCACGAACGTAACATCACTAGCAGCTAGTTTGAATGACTTTGTATACTGCAGGGTAGCTTGTGAATTTACTCCAGGTGGAACTAAAGTCTGATTTAACACTTGATTATATTTCACATCATTCATCCACATCTGTAAAGTAACTAAAGGTATTACATACCATTTTCCTCTGAACTGTAGAGGAGTAGAAGTACAAAGTAGCAAAACATTGAAATACTTAAGTAAAGTGTGTGTGTGTGTGTGTGTGTGTGTGTGTGTGTGTGTGTGTGTGTGTGTGTGTGTGTGTGTGTGTGTGTGTGTGTGTGTGTGCACTGAAAAAAAGTGGGGTTGTTCAATTTGCAAATATGCAGTTAATATGAGACAGAATGTATTCATGTTTCTCATCGAAACATCAGTCAATCATGTAGAACTATTTTAATCTTGAGAGGTGTACGTTCTATAAGTCTCAATCATGTTAACCTCTTAAGCCCTGAGCCTGTTTTTCAGGTCTCAGGCTCGAAAATGACATTCCCAGAACAAATGACCATATCTTCCCTTCTAAAAGGGTTAAATTAATAATCTTTATTCTCAAAGTAATGATAAACCTGTGAGTTGGATGTAGAAAAGTCAGAATCAATATAGATGTTTTTTATTTTAAAGAAAATTCAGATTTTACATAGTAAAAAACTGTAAATTATAGTGTTCGTCCAACAATTCTTTTTTACTTATAGTGAAAAATACCCTTGGATGATGGGTTAGTAGACTAAAAGCTTTAGGAATCCAAAGTACAACATATAATAAGTACCCTGTATCAAGATTGATGCAAAACAAGTGAAATTTGACCTTTTTAGAGAGATTTACCCAAAAAAAAACACTTCTGGGGTCATTTGGGTGGATTTGACCTATCTCTGGCCCCCCTTGCTCGATTTTGATGAATGAAATCTCTTTATAACCGCTAGAGCCAATGGAATCGAGGGAAAGTTATATACACACCAAAACGTTAACAAATAAGGAGTGAGAGTGACGCGTTGCCAAAACCGGAAGCTGCATACACTCTGGTGGCTACCATTAGCAGCTAACTTTTCCGCTCCGATTTTTACATAAAAAATGGAATTATGGATTATAAATACTTTTTTAAAAGGCACAGGTACATTATCAACCTATGGATCAACAGTTGTAGCATTTTTTCTTTTCGTTTTAATGCCATTGAACATGTCTTTTGACCTAATTGACAGCTACGGTGAGACGATCTGCCGTAAAAGCTCTGTAAAGGTACGTGTTGTGATGTCTGTGTTTGCTTCCCCTGTCGCAAGTTCGGATGGCTGTTGGGATAGAACACCTCTGCTACGCGCCGTTCGTTGGATGAGGCTGAAATCTCTATTAAAATAAGAAAGGAATTGAAAACACCGGAATCAAAGTTATAACAAATTATCTGAGTTTACTAGTAGGAAACCAAACACATATACAAGTTATACAGAGTACCGGTACCCGGGCTTTTAGATTCGTGATGCGATGCGGCAAAATGTATCGGGATCAAACCACCCATCGAACGAGAAGAGAGTGCCTTCTGTCAATGATGCGATGCGGACACAGTTTAACGGAGTCAACCACTCACCAAACCCAAAAGCATTTTTACACACACAAACAACCGTATACATATCTATTTTGGGGCGGAGATGTGTTGAATTGTTCCTTCCCATTTTCCTCCCAAGCGAATCAGAGAGCCCCTGGGGAGGCTGTTTAAACTGACCACCTCCCCCAAGTGCCCTGACTGGCTGGATTCGCTTCTGGTGAGGTCAATAGTTCTCACCAGGACTTGAAATTCCAAAGTCCCCTAAGGTCAAAAGTCAACGTTATCTCTCCGTCCCGATCTCCCCTCCCTACCTTTTCCAGGGGAGTTATCTCATAAACTTTTCTTTTTCAAACAATTAAACCTTTAGTGCCCCCATAAAAAGAGACCCAAATCTACCTTAAAAACAGCATCTGGTGTGTTGAGGTAAAAGGGACAGGGTGTGTGTATGACCCAGGAGTGTGATTACTCAAACAGTTCAAACATGTTCACTAAAATACAATTCAAAATAATACATCTTTACTTCAATACAGTTTAGAATCATATCTTTTTACTTCAATCCCTCTTTTGATCTCACCTCACGAGATCAACATATAGCATTTGAAACATTACCACTGTCAATTTTCTTCTTACTGTGTCTGTCCCAACATTTATATAAACCCATCAGAAGCTGGGATATAGAGCACTTTAAACCTTTAGGAACAGTCCACAACAACAACTTATTATGACAGTGGAGGGAGAATAAAATATGTCTAAAAAGCAAAGTCCTTGTCAGCTGAGTCATCTTTACTCTTCCCTCAATGGTGGAACTGATGAGTCTTAACACACAATGAGCAGATACAAGGCACACAACAACAACCACATGTCACTAAAATGGCAATAAAAGTAGCCACAGAAATTAGAAAAGACATTATCATACTTTTCCCTCTTTTGGTAACACATAGTTCTGTAGAATAAAAAAATACAAATCCCTTACATTATGGGATATAAAAATAAAGTTGAAAGTTCCTCAAAAAAATGGATTGTTCAGACAAAGTTCCACACCGGCTATATCAACCTGTTTCAGCGGGAAATGGAGTTCCCTGTGCCGTCTTGGTTTGCCATGTCTTCGTCCCCCAGCCCGCTGACGGCGGCTTCGGGTGTGCTAGAGAGATGTCCTGATCTCCCCCGGCCCGCTGATGGCGGCTTCCGGGTCGATGCTGGAGAGATGTCCTGATCCTCCTCCTCCTTTCTGCTGATGGCGCCTCCTGGGTCGACTGCCTTGACGAGGGCCAGATCTCTCCTGATGTCGTCTAGGGTCCTCGCGACGAGGGCCAACTCTGTCCTGATGTCGTCTAGGGTCCTCGCAGGTGTTTTTCCCGACCGCACACTGGCTCCAGTGGTACCAGTTGTCTCCCTTTCCATCTAGGCGGACGGCATGGGAGGTCCCCTCCAACCAGACGTAATCTGCTGTGTTGGCCTTGTGTTTCTCGGGTCCCCCTTTTGACGTCAGCAGCCTGTGTGGAGAAGTCTCATACCAAGCCCTTAAGTTGCTGGAAATATGGTTTTGAAATCATCTTTTCTACTTCTTTAGTGTTTATTGGCGGCACCAACTAGACTGGAGTGTGGACAAGAGACTATGCAGAAAATAATAAACAAAAATAAAAAAAAAATAAAAAAATTAAAAAAAATTAAAAATTAAAAATTAAAATAAAACAAAAATAAAAATAAAACAAAAAAGGAACAAACTAACAAAACAAAAAATAACCAAAGCTAGATTATTTTAAATGTATCAATTTCTCTTTAAAGCAACAAAAAACAAAACAAAAAATACCATAACTAGTATTTTTAAATTGATAAATTTCTCCTAAAAACGTAATAATCTCACATACATATTGTCTGATGTATATCCTATCCTTTCCCCCCTTTTACTGAAATAGAACGCCGTTAACGGTGTTCTTATTTTCAGAAATATCGAGCCTTATACATCAGTTATTTAATATCAGCTATATATTTATTATTACTATTACTTATATATCAGGCATTAAATGTCAGCCTTCTTCCATGATTGACCTCGTCTATATTATCTGACTTATATTGATACGTGTCTGTTTGTATTTATTTAATATACTGGGCAATTATTGATAACTCTTTTGAATCACCCTCTTTTCTTAACAACTGGAGCTATGGCTACTTTGAAATCTGACTTGGTTAAGAGATGATTTGTTTATTGGTGAGAGCAAAACTCTTCCCCTTGTTCTGGGGAGGGGGTTTGGGAGAGTTCCTTACAATCTCCAGATCTTCCTCTCTGTGTTAAGGCCATAAAACCCTTTAATGGGCTCTGTGGTCGGTTCAGATTTAGATTTTCTTCCTCTCCAGAGGTCATGCCTGTCTTTGACCCTGTTTGCTGCTGTTAGTCTGCAGCACCTCCGGAATAGAGAAAGGGGGAGATCTCTTCCCAAAAGTGTAAGCTATGCTTTTATCCACATTATTACACAGATTTGACTTAAAAAATCACCCAGAGCTCATTCCCTTATACAGTCTGTCCGGCTATTTGTACGATGTTTACTACAACAGATAATTGCGGTGTTTAAGCGTGCTCCGACACCCCACTCTTAGAGATGCGACGCTTACATGGAGTTTTAATCTCAAACCACAAAAATCCTTTATCGCCACATACAGCCTTCCAGACTATGACTACGTACTGTTTACACACACATTCTATCTCCTGGGGTCAGGCAAATTTCTATTGTGCGATGTATATTTCAACAGATAGCGTGACTTCCAGAAGTAATCTTCTACAACCCCCTGGTGATTGCGACTTCTGGCTTGGAGTTTAAAAACCCAGTCAACAAAATCTCTTTATCGTCACGTTTAATGAGCCTGATCAACCCCTCTTTAAGAGTTTTGATGAGAGTCGGTCGTTCCAAATAATTAGTTGGAGGTCGCGTCTCTCTCCTCTTGTTTCACCCACCATATAACAATTACAGAAATGTTATACATTTAAAGCACCACGAAAGGTAACCGCATTAATCAATCTTATCATGACCTGCGGGGAATTTAACCCTTTTTTACACCTTTTGCAGCCTTCGTATTTAGTGAGTGAAGGGCTGGGATCTACCCGCCACACTCAAACACTATTTTTGCTCTAGATCCAGGACTCAAATACCCTTCTCTTAGCACTTCATCAAACTTTTCCGTATTGTATTTCCCACCGTGACTAAGAACACTGAGAACGCTGCTGACAACTCTAAATTTTTTAGTATAATCAATCACAGATTTTTGATAATCAAAACAGGTGTCTGCTCACCTTTTGTATATGGCCATTGGTTTAGTTGTCACCAGTATCTCTGTGTCCTCCCCCTGGACCGGATTCTGTCCCCTGGCTGTCGGTGTTCCTTTCTAGAGATCAGCTCACAAACGTCGGGAAAGTCACCACTTGTTGGGATAGAACACCTCTGCTACGCGCCGTTCGTTGGATGAGGCTGAAATCTCTATTAAAATAAGAAAGGAATTGAAAACACCGGAATCAAAGTTATAACAATTATCTGAGTTTACTGGTAGGAAATCAAACACATATACAAGTTATACAGAGTACCCCGGGTACTCCGGGCTTTTAGATTCGTGATGCGATGCGGCCAAAATGTATCGGGATCAAACCACCCATCGAACGAGAAGAGTGCCTTCTGTCAATGGTGCGATGCGGACACAGTTTAACGGAGTCAACCACTCACCAAACCCAAAAGCATTTTTACACACACAAACAACCGTATACATATCCCTATTTTGGGGCGGAGATGTGTTGAATTGTTCCTTCCCATTTTCCTCCCAAGCGAATCAGAGAGCCCCTGGGGAGAAGCTGTTTAAACTGACCACCTCCCCCAAGTGCCCTGACTGGCTGGATTCGCTTCTGGTGAGGTCAATAGTTCTCACCAGGACTTGAAATTCCAAAGTCCCCTAAGGTCAAAAGTCAACGTTATCTCTCCGTCCCGATCTCCCCTCCCTACCTTTTCCAGGGGAGTTATCTCATAAACTTTTCTTTTTCAAACAATTAAACCTTTAGTGCCCCCATAAAAAGAGACCCAAATCTACCTTAAAAACAGCATCTGGTGTGTTGAGGTAAAAGGGACAGGGTGTGTGTATGACCCAGGAGTGTGATTACTCAAACAGTTCAAACATGTTCACTAAAATACAATTCAAAATAATACATCTTTACTTCAATACAGTTTAGAATCATATCTTTTTACTTCATGGCTCAGTGATGATACTATACCTAAATAATCAGTGGAGTCTCAGCTTTAATCGGCTATATTGTATGTGCAGCTACGATAAGTAATAAGGGTATCTTTATCTTGAATTGTGTGCCGCAGTGCGTTAGAATTTTTTCGCTCAGGGGTCATTTAGACGCTTCTTATGAGACTTGTCTTTTGTTTTGGTAAAAATGGTTAATATCTTCAGTTAGCTGAGATTCTTCCCGTTAATCTGGTGCTACACATTAATAGTTTCATAAATGTTAAGAAGAAACGGTGGGAGGGGTCCAATGGGGGGACCGCCGTGCTTAAGAGGTTAAGAAATAAGAAATCGCATCGGAGGAGTAAGCTGGTTCTGTTCCGAGGAGATCTCTACAAGTTCAAAGTTATTTAATGTCATCAAATGTTCGTCATAGTTACAGGTTATCACAAGACGCATTGTTTGCAAAAAGCCGAGTTCACTTTTGCCGTTACAACGAGCAACGTAAATACAGCTGTCAATGTGTAAACATTGTCATTCACTGGTGTTAGCTAGGATAAAGCCATGCACATCATAAGGTGAGTTTATCAGAGGTGGGGACTCGAGTCACATGACTTGACTCGAGTCAGACTCGAGTCGCATATTTTTTGACTTGAGACTTGCTTGACTAACATTGATAAAAGACTTGACTTGACTTTGACTTGGTATTCATGACTTGAGACTTGACTTAAGCTTGAGACAGATGACTTGAAAGGACTTGACTGTTTAAAATTAAATATTTGCGTTTGTTTTTGTAGTGAGATATTACGTTTAGTTTTTTCGAAAAACGTGATTGGGTGATTATAGCGCCATGCGCGCAAACCTGGCAACCCACTAGACGGCAGGAGTGTCAGTTAACATGGCAGCGGCTAGCGTTACTCCACAAATAGTGAAGTTTGGATTCAAGGATTATGTTGTCGATGACGCTAATAAGAAGAGAACAGCGGTATGCAGGGTCTGCAGCATAAAGATCAGTGACACGACCACCAAACATCCAACTTCATTCGTCACTACAAAAAACCCACAGAGAAAGGTGCGTGAATGTGTTGTGTTAGCTAGAAAGCTAACGTTAAGTTTAAGCTACGTTAGACTTGGTTTCAAATCGATTAAGCATTGCAAAGAGAAGACAAAACGGTAAATGAACACTAGAACCGCCAAGGGATTCATTTGTACTAACCCTGATACTGACGGGCTGTCAGGAGAGGGAGAGAGAGAGAGAGGAAAAGAGATGCCTCGTTTATTTCCCCTGTGTTATTATCAGAAGTTACTGTAAACTGTTGAATAATGTAGTTCATCTACTTTTAGTAGTTTGTTTAAATGTTTTAATTATGTTGTTTTTGTTTGTAGAAGTGCATCATTCCTTGATTTATTGTAAAATGAATCTGAACTTTTTGATCTGTTATGATGATAAACTGAAGCAATTTCTAAATTAACCCAATTAAGTTTTAAATCGTCCTACTTAGTTTATAAGGAAATTATGAAGAGGAACAAATTAAATGATTTGAAAATGATATCTATGTAGGTGCTGATGCTGTTGGCGGTTCTAGTGTTAACAGAATTTAAATTAAATATGTGTAATGGCAAATGCCATATATGATTTTCTTACCTGGAATTCTGCCTTTTTGAACAGACTTTTTGATTGAGTCCTAGCTATATTGTCTGCAGTTCTAGGGTTAATATGAATCTAATATGATTGTCATCGGTCTAAATTAGATTTCAAATGATTAACTGTGTATGTAATGAAGATCATAGTGTGGGTTAAATCCATTTTCATAACCACTGTCTTTTAACTGATTTAAATGCGGAAACTGGGCTTATTCATCAGAATTTCGTATGACTTGACTTGACTTGCTTGACCTGAGCAATGACTTGACTTGACTTGCTTGACTCTCACCACAGTGACTTGGGACTTGCTTGATACTTGTAGGTCAAGACTTGAGACTTGCTCATGACTTGCACATGTAGGACTTACTCCCACCTCTGGAGTTTATATATATATATATTTTTACAAATCTTTTTATTGCAAACAAGTCATAATCCAGCAAATGACAAGAAGTAAGAACAGTAGTAATCAATACAAAACAGTACAGATGTTACAATTAGCAAGTGAAGACAATGGGGATCATTACAAAGGACCTCCTTGAAAATAAAATAAAGTGATGTATTGCTCCATATTCACTTCAGGGTTCGTAGAGAGTCCTTGTTTACAGTTTTTTTTTTTTTTTTTCAGTTAACCCCCCCACCCCCACCCACAGGTATGGATGCCCCCAAATAGTAAAATAACTGAATAAGTCAGATAAAATCATAAATAAAACATAAATAATAATATTAATAATAATACTAATACAAATAAAAAATAAAAATAAAGTCGAGAGCGAAAACAGTCTGTAAGAATCCGGTATAAGGGAAGAAAATAATAGTAAACATTGTCGTCTTGGTGAGGAAAAAGGGTTTCATTAAGAGGGAAAAGGAAATATAGATGAGTAGTTTAGGGCAAAAGACAAAGGGTCATGGCGGAAGAGCAGTAATATGAATGGTCACTTTTATTTTATTTAATCTGACCATAGAGAACTGAAACCAAGCCCTTTTGATCAGGGTCGAGTGTGAGAAATGTATCAATTGGCGATTCGGGGGGGCGTTAGGAAAATGGGGAAATTGCTTTTGGATGAAGTGCCTGATTTGGAAAAAAAAATGTTCAGGTAGAATTTGACTGACAGGGACTCAAAGGATGAAAATACTCCATCCTCGTAAAGGTCATTAAGCGTTGCGTGAGCCGAAGCTCTATGTAACCCGTGCTGTTTCCTGAATTGGAGCCAAATGCTTAAGGTGCTAGTAACAATTGGGTTACTCAAATGTTTATGGGTCGCTACAGGGAGCTGAGAGCAGATTATAGAGTGCAAAGGAGCAGAAGATGACAGCTCGATATGTACCCAAGGTGGGCAGGGGTCTGAAAGTTTATATTTAGCCCAATAGAGGAGTTTGTTAATATTAGAGGCCCAGTAATAGTGGCGAAAGTTGGGGAGGGCCAGGCCCCCTTCTGATTTAGGGAGTTGGAGACACAACCTTCTAATACGCGCAGGCTTGTTGTTCCAGATGAACGCATTCAACTGCTTACCAAGATCAGTGAAAAAAGATTTATTGATGCGCACTGGGATGTGTTGGAAAAGGTAAATAAAATTTGGCAGGATGACCATCTTTATAAGGTTGACGCGACCCGCAAGAGACAGGGGAAGGGAGGCCCACCTATACATATCAGCTTTGCATTTATCTAGTAGAGGCTGAAAGTTTTTAGGGAACAGGTCTTTAAAAGAGTTTGCAACAAACACCACCAAGTATTTGAACCCCTCCACAGCCCTTTTAAAGGGGAATAGGGATTGGGGAAGTGCCTCTGCCATTTTATTTACAAATTTACGTGAATTGTACGAAATGACCTGTCCCCGCACAGTGGCCTTAAGAGCCTCCCAAAGAATACCACTACTAACGTCGGAAGTGTCATTAATTTCAATGTAGGAAGAAATCTGAGTGGAAAGATAGTCTCTAAATTCACTATCTGACAGCAGGGGAGAATTTAATTTCCATAATGGAGGGGGGACATAACAAGAGGGAAATTAATGTCAACCGAGGTGGGAGAATGATCTGAGATGGCTATCGGATGGTATTCACATGAATTGACTAGATGAATCAAATTGTTATCGAGTAAAAATAAATCAATTCGTGAAAAAGTGTGGTGCCTGTGCGAGAAGAAGGAAAATGCTCTACTTTGCGGGTTAATACATCTCCAGGGGTCTGAGAGTCCTAATTGTGATGCATTGTGCAGTACTACCTTGGCCGAATTGGAGAGACAGGGTTCTTACACCTTTTCCAAAGTCAAATTCAAGCATTTTCAAGGTGCATTTTCAAGCTTTTCAAGCATCTTACAGCTGTTGTAAATTACATATTTATATACACATACTTATACTCAAATGATTATTTCCCTACCACACATTAAATCAGATGTTCTTTATGCTATAAAGTATAAACAACAAAATGTGTTTCGTGATAGCATTCTACATGAGGATGAAAAATTAAAGAAAAGAAAACTAAGTTTAATATTTCAAAATGAGTGACCCATCTGTACGTAGACTGGGCATCCCATATAACCTGGCTGAGCCAATATAAAACAATCAGCCAAATAACTTTTCAATACATTATTGATTACTATTTTTGAGGTACTTTTAGGTTGGCAGTAAACATAAGTCAGAGGTAAATGGTGTACTTTACTCCACTACATGTATTTAATACCTTTAGTTACTTTGCAGATCTGGATGAATGATGTGAAATATAACCAAGTGTTAAATCAGACTTTAGTTCCACCTGGAATAAATTCACAAGCTACCCTGCAGTATACAAAGTCATTCAAACTAGCTGCATCTTTACCAGCTTTGAGAACACTTTAATGATCAATCATTATAAAACATATCATATATATTATTCTGAAATGGACCAATCTGCACAATGACTACTTTTACTGTCGCTACTTTAACTATATTTTGATGATAATACTTTTCTACTTTTACTTGAGGAACATTTTGAATGCAGGACTTTTACTGTAACAGAGTATTCCTACACTCTGGTACTTGAGTACAAGATCTGAGTACTTGTACTTTTACTCTAGTACAAGATCTGAGTACTTGTACTTTTACTCTAGTACAAGATCTGAGTACTTCTACTCAAGTACAAGATATGAGTACTTCTACTCAAGTACAACATCTGAGTACTTATTCCACCTCTGGTAGCGTATTAGCCTGAATTGTAGCCACAAAATCACGCAGAGCTGCATACAAATAGACTCACAATTGTAACAAGTGGAAAATAATATTTACAAATGTGTACAATGATTTGTAGGTAATGTTGACTACTCAAGACACCTGACTTATAAATCTTCAAAGGAAGACTGTGTTCATTCTACAATTACATGGGATTAAAGCTAAATGTAGTTTTACTTGTATAATACTTCAAGATGTTATATTAAAGCCTGTTTCTAAAAGTATCAACCATAGCGACGCGGTCAAATCCTCAGTTTATAATTTATAACAGCTTGTAAAGGGAAGAAGAGGCACCTCTCAATTCGCACCCTGCTCTTCCGCAGCGCCGCTCCCCCTCCCTCCGGCTGAAATTATGAAGTAAAGGCGTATAGTAATCATAGATAACACGACAGGGTCCGGGACAGTTTGTTTTCAAATAAACAAAGTATTGGCTTTCAGAATATTAAACTTGTTTCAGCAAATTCAGATGATAAATACAACTTTGAAGCTTGTAACGGCATAATTACAAGCGGAGAACGGAGTAATTTAACATCAGAACAAGCATAACAACAGCCGGTGTTTCTTGTGAGTGTTTCCCCGGTACACAAACACAATAGGCCTACATACAAACGCAAAAATACACAAACACACACACTCGCGAGCTTCCCCCAGACCAGTAATACAAACGAAAATGTGTCTTCGGGAAGTTCGGGTCAATGTGACTGATTTCGATAGAGCAAGTCACATTTGGTTTAGGCACGAAACATACTACCAGTAGAAATACATTGCTTTTAAAATCGCTCTGTGTCGAATCAATAGATTATATTTCGTGACTAAAACACGAAATGCCGTGAGACTGGGTTGAATTACAACAGTGAGTGCTTCACCCTCTGAACACCACAGGATGGCGACTGTAACTCTGTAACTGTTTGTCCCCTGCAATTATTATTATCCCTCATCGAGTTCGCTATTCAGCTTGCTAACGTTAGCTTAAACAAACGTAACATGCACGTTAGCCTAATCTAAAATGCTCTACTACGGCGTACCTTTCATGTGGCCCGTCAGCGCAGACTCTCCCATCGTTATTTTTTGCAAACTTTGCAGGAGGCTACTCGTGGGCTTGACCCTCGTCTTAGCCATGGCTTGTATTTGTCACTCTCATCAGAATGCCCAGGTCACACGTAAAACAAACACTTGCAGGTCACGCGCATAGCGCTGGAAGGCCGGAGCGGAGCTGTTTTATGTAAAAGCGAAGCAATTAAGCACACTCCGACTTCTTTATTTTCTTTTAATCTAAAAATCGAAATAAAGCATTTACAATTTCAAGCACTTTATCCCAAATTCAAGCACCATTCCCAAAATGCAAGCACTTTTCAAACCTTGAAAAGACCTCGTGCAATTTCAAGCATTTTCAAGGATTTCCAGCACCCGTACGCACCCTGGAGAGAGTAGCTTGTGTGAGCGATGACCTGTCGAGACTCACGTCCTGGACCAAATTTCAGTCACCAGCCATAATAATACGCTGGTTGTCGGCGTTGGGAATTTGAGCGAAGAGGTTCACAAAAAAACCATCATCCCAATTGGGAGCGTAGATAGAAGCTAGTATCACTGGTGTGTTCTGTAGCATGCCGGAAACTATGACATAACGACCATTAGGATCTGATATCGAATTTGTCAATTCAAATCTGACATTCTTGTGAATAATAATTGCTGCCCCTCTGGCTTGGGAGAATTTTGACTCATCCATGCCCTTTTAATATGAAGGTTATCAGAAGATTTAAGATGAGTTTCCTGCAGGAATATGATATCTCCATTCAGATGTTGCAGCCGTGTCATTACCTTACCAATTTTAGTAGCGTTGTTCATGCCCTTAGTATTCCAGGAAATCAGGCGCACTCCTCTACCTGTCGTTGTCATGGCAGACACCATCTAGGAAGTTCCTCGAAGACAAGTTGACCTGGACAAACACTGTCTTGCATACACAGGAGAAAGAGAAGAGAGGACGACGAAAAATAATAATAATAATGATAATAACAAAAAATAAAATAAAAACCCATGTGACCATACCTATAGCTAAACCCAAAATACACAGCATAATCAAGCACTCTGGCTCAGATCTATGTAATTACACTAACGCTTGTAATTACACTAACACTAGTCTTCCGGGGACCTAGTCCCTATCTAAGCAGTAAACTTTCCCCATATTATCCCACACAGAACAAGTGGATGGGTAAGTGAACAGGAAATTGTCAAATATTATGCAGATAAATCTATGCCAATACCAAACCACAGAGAACAGAGAAGAGAACACACATACAATTTAGGGCAGTAAAACTCAGCATGAACAGCCGGTCCAACAAGTAAATACAATGTATTTTATCCATTCAGATACCCTAAATGAGACATAATAGGAAATAAAATAAAGTGCAAAAGAAATCTCTGAATGGTAAAGGCACAGGTGGACAAGAAAATAAGCTAGTGCAACAGCTCCGCCTCTAGAGGCAAACGCGATACTCTGCGGATAACATGTCGCGTGACCTATCAACAGGCATTCATAACGGCAAGGAACAAAAAAAAGGAAAATATAAGAAGTCTAGCCATGGAGAAACCTGTCTGTCTGTGTGTTAACGCCATAATTAGAACCCATGTGAAATAATAGGTCAGACAAGTTACTGAGGTAGCCAGTAAGGCTAGTAAACTGGGCTAACGTTACCAAACTGCAGCAGTCAGGTGGAGGAGGATGCATGAGAGCCGATACCAGATCGGTTAGCTGCAATAAAGTCCTTGGCCTCAGAAACGGAGGAAAGTCTCTTCCTGGCCCCATCCTTCAGTGTGATGTTAAGCCTCGCAGGGAAAAGTAGTGCGGGCTTGAAGCCCCGTTGGTAAAGTTCAGACTTGCCTCTCTTAGCTCAGGCCTCACGGATGATCTTATCTTTCAGCTGGAATCTGTGGAGCCTGATGACCACCGGTCCTGGCTTGTTGGAGAGTGTACGGTGCGCTCTGTCGCACTCCGGTGGAGACTCAAAAACGCTGTCACCAAGGACCTCAGCCAGAAGTTCAGAAAAGAAGGTGGAGGGGTGAGGCCCTTCGATGGACTCAGGTAGACCAATGATCCTGATATTGTTACGGCGGCTGCGAGACTCGAGGTCCGTCAACTTAGCTTGTAGCTTGGTATTATTCTCAGCTAGCTTAGCACACATCGATTCCAAACTTTGTATGCGTCCGTCTTGTTCGTTAGCGTTGGATTCAAGCAAATTAATTGAGTGGGTATGATCGGAGACTGTGGTTTGAATGCAGTCTAGCTTGGCTTCGAGCATAGATATAGTAGCCTTGAAATCTGCAGAGATAGCATTCCGGTGTTGTTCCAGTTGGTTAGCCAAGACCGCCATGTTGAAGTCACTGCCATTTCCGCCGGCACGGTAGACTGCTCCTTCTTGCCCGATCTCTGCTGTTTGGAAGCCATAATCCAGCACCAGAGTGTTCAGAATGGAATAATTATCCACCTGGAGATGGCCAAAGGCAAAACTATGGGGATTTAAAATAGTAAATGAATAAAAGTTACAGGAGCTAGATTCAACACTGCCTACTCCATCTTGCCCCACCGGAAGTTCCCGAATTTATATTTATTGACTTGTGTTTAGCGTGTTTTTATCAACACAGTCTCACTACCTGATAGTCCAATAGCGACGCTTGGTCAGGGTCCTTTGGCGTGCAGTTGTGACGCGCCGAGTCTCCTTCAGCTTCATAAACGGACGCAAAGAGCTTTCAACTGATTGCAATGTATTCCCATCGGCGGCGGTATTTGACGCTCATGGAAGCACCGCATCGGTCCATGTCGGCGGCAGTTAAAGGCAATGTGAGCGTCCATTCCCATTGGATAACGGAGGATTTTACACCCGGAAGTAAGTATTCTCCTTACTGTCGATTGATTTTACAGTGATATCTGCTCTACTCATCAACTCAAAAACATCAGATTATCCTTGTTAATTACACAACATTGATTGGTTTAAATTGTGTGCAATGTTTTTGTATTTTTCCCTTTAGATTCGGAGAAACAAATATTTTTTCGGAGTTTAGGATGGCAGAAGACACTACACTACCCAGAATCCTCAGCTATCGTTTGGGACTACACCATGTGCTTTGCTTGACAAACTCCGTGATTAGTCCTCAAGCTCTGTGATTGGTTGACCTTCAACTACATTCCATATGAAAAATAACGTATGGTAAAAGAATGAGAAGAGAAATATGAATATGTTAGACCCTCCAGAAAAACGCGGGCTAAAATCCTTGATTATGCGGGCTAAAATCCTTGATTATGCGGGCTAAAATCCTTGATTATGCGATTAAACATGCGGGGTTTTTATGCAAAATATGCGGAGAAGTTGCGAAATATGCGAAAAGTTGCGGAAAAAAGGTGATTCTTCTCCCACACCCTGTTACTAGGCTACTACTGAATGAAAGGAAGCCCTTTTAAAGAGTTCCTATGATACACACACACACCACACACACACCTCCGCCTCATTCTGTTTTCATTTACCCGTTCGTTATCTGACCAGCTTCAATCTTGTATGTTCCAACACACAGTTGCACGGGGTGCAGAATAGTTTCCCCCCACTTTCGTGCAAGACATCTGCGTACTGCTTTGCCGGTCTTTAGCAGAAATGTTCGTAGGCAAATGGGATGGATTCGATTTGTTCATCTTGGTCAGAGCCGTATAATAGTATAATTATAATAGTATATAATAATAATAGTATAATAGTAGGCTATATAATAATCTATATGGCGCTGATCTTGTTGCTTTTCTCTCTCGTGTGAGTTCCACACATTCACTCTACGTGTTGTTTACCTGCGCGAGCTGATGACATCACTACTTCACGTTAACTTTTTTTTTTCTCAATTTTGTGTGGAAAAATGCGGGGATTATGCGACCTTTTAAGAAATATGCGGCCTTTTAAAAATATGCGCTATTTTGCTGATTATGCGGTAAATTATGCGATCGCATAATCGCGTTTTTCTGGAGGGTCTAATATGTTAGTGGCTGACCCAGCCCCATGTGTCTGTCACAGTAGTGCGGGAAAGAGAAGTGCACTGTTTTGGCTAAGTCACTTACTCCAGAAGTAATAAGGCGTAAGTCAGGTTTCAAATTGCCTAAGTTACAACAACATGTTCGTAAATTGGCCTAAGTAATCTAATCCTCTTATTTTACACAATTGACAGACAGTGTTATTTGTACGTTAATAGTAATATATTGTCACAACCTTTTTGTGTGAAATAATTCATATTATTATTATTTCCGCCCACTGTTTGGCGAGCTGCATGAGAAACTGACGGGCTGTCAGGAGAGAGAGAGAGGGAGAGAGGAAAAGAGAGGATCCGTTTCTCCCGTGTTATTATCCAAAGTTAATGTAAACTTTTGAATAATGTACTTATTATTATAGTGATGAACATTAAAAACAATGCACGTTGGCTGATTTTGGACCCCCTCACTATTTTTTTTTCACTACTTTAATTAAATTGTTTCCTCTTTTTATTTTCTTTATTATTTTCGGGACAGGGAGACGTGTGTGATTAAAAATTCATTCGCAGAAATGTAAAGTGATCTAACTAAGTTCTATTCATATTCTTGACGGGAAGAGCAGTGTAAATGGGTGGCCTATATGCATTTGAAAAGCAATATAAATCACACAGTTAGTATACAATAAGCTTTAAAAGCACCATCGATAACCATTACCCTTCTCCAATTCAACTCTTGATGGGAAAAAAGGTGTAAATGGTTGGGCTATACTACATACAAAGGCCATTCAAGCTAGACGTTCTTCTGGAAATGTTCACATAAGGCACCTTCAAGTTAAACAATAATACAGTAAACAATTAACACAGTAAATTATTAAACCACATTTATTTCGTTAAAAATAAACTAAATATGATTTTATTTGAATGATTAAATGTAGGGTGAATTGCCCTAATGTGGGAAATTTTTTGCATTTCAGACTTCGGGAATATATTGCTATATGAAGCCGATACAATAATCCAGTACCATTCGGAAATCCCCAGGATGTGTCCTAATCAAACCAAAAGAGAAAATGCAGATATTACACTCATAAAATAAATGGTAGACATATCAGTACTCTTAGTGCCAAGTTGTCTCAGACAATCTGCATTTCCTAATGTGGGACAGTTCTGTGCAAAATGTCTGATCTATTTGAAAAAGCCTCAGTCACCTTAATTCATGTAATAAAAACATCTCAGGTCAGTAACACTCAAAGCTAAATGTGCAATACCATGTTCAGCTATGTTACTATTTATAATGTCATTGTTGTTACAACAGAAGACGTTTTTCTTTAAATTGAAGTTAAATGCATTACACTCATTGTAACTCAATGGCCGGAGTAACTCAGACCTATAATCGTTTTTTTTAGTGTATGGGGGTGTAACAATACTCCAGGAGACTCACATAGGTGTCTCTATGGTAAGCATGGTTTTGCCCAAAAGCGATTTTACAATCTGCACAGAACAAGGGCTAATGTGCCAGAACTCCCATGGAATGTCTGCCAGTTTCCAATTATTTCCTCAATCTGCCAGTTATCCCGGGCCAAAATAGGATTTCACGGTCTATCTGTTTTCACTTTTCTATGCCCATGTGACCTGCATGTATTCAGGGCAAGTTCTGTTCACACAGTGAGGTAGGGATGAGGATTTCCCCACCTTTGAATATGATAGTATTCATCTTTGAAAGCTCATCTCAATGGATCTGGTATTCTGCTTTGCTCTGAGGGCCCATTGTCCTTTCTTTAGACCATCCCTCTCTGATTGTCCTGCTCAGCATCGTTAGCTGTGAGTCTGTCTCTGCTCTCATGTCTTTCAGCTTAGTGTCACAGACAGGTAGACTGCAGTACACAGTGTGTACCTGCATGTCCATGCCTTCTATGAGACGTTTTCTCTGGTCAGATCAGTGCCTTCCTGGAGAGAGTGTCTGTGGATGATAGTAAAATAATACGTCTGGAGCCTTGGAGGCGCTGCAGAGAAGAGTTTTTATCATAATAGATAAATTATGATCTTTAAGACATCGACAGAAGTCTGTGGGGGACAGTAACTCATGGGTACTGCCTACTTTATCTGTCCCTCGATCTTACATTGTAAATGATGAGAGGAGGAGACACGACTTATGTCTCCTTCTCTCCATAAATCTAGACCCAGCTCTACTCCTTTTGTCTCTTCGGTTTACCCAGCATCTTCTGTGTCCTTTTACAGCTATCAGTGGGATAGTCATTAGAGGGGGGGACAGCTTATTAAGTTACTAACAGAAGTGACTAATAGAAAATAGGTCACCTTTCATGCCTCCATCACAGCTAGAAATACCATGATGACTAGCATCAGTGGTCTTCATTAAGTGTTGGATAGTGTACACATGGTTAAGCTAGTTTTAGAGCTTTAACAGGAGTGTGTGCTACATTTTGATTTAACAATGGGAATAGTTTGAATGAAAACAATGGATTACTTATTAGGACACCTGTTCAAGTTTTGAAGTTTTGTTTCAAAAATGTCATTTTGTAACACTGTAACCACAACAAACATAATTTCAGAATGCTGACACTCTAGAGTGTTAAAGGTGAGTTATAACCAGAGGTGTGGACTCGAGTCACATGACTTGGACTCGATTCAGACTCGAGTCACCAATTTGATGACTTTGGACTCGACTTGACAAAATCACAAAACACTTGCGACTCGACTTGGACTTGAACACCAATGACTCGGGACTTGACTTGGACTTGAGCCTTCTGACTTGAGGTGACTTGATCATTTAATTCAGAGGTCTCCAACACGCCGATCGCGAGCTGCCGTTCAGAAGAGCAGGCTCGCGTCGGGGAGAGCAGAATCTCCAGCCGCTGCAACTCTTGCTGAGAATCCTTGCAGGCAGGGGCGGGTCTTTATTTAGCTGGGCCACCATGCGGCCAATCATATGTGAGGACACACTAGGATCATACCATTATGTGAAAGAAGGGTGGGGGGCAGACGCTCCAAAGACAGCAGGTGTAGTGGTACAGGCCAGCTACAGAGCCACGGGGAGACGGGGAGCCGGATTTAAATGCAAGCCCGTCGGAAAAAGTCAAGAAATTAGCGAAAACCGAAAAAATAAGCAGCATCTGCTGCATTTCAATGATATTGGAGAAAGCAAAGCCGAGTGCAGGATTTGTAAAATGAAAATAACCTTCAGAGCAGGGTTTTTTTTGGTAACCACTCAGGATTTATTGTCAGAGGTGGGAGAAGTTCAGATCTTGTACTTGTGTGTAGGAATACTCGGTTACAATAAAAAGTCCTGCATTCAAGATGTTACTCAAGTAAAAGTACAAAAGTATTAGCATCAAAATATACTTAAAGTACCACCTGCAGAGGGATGTAGATTCAGGTGTTCTCTTCCCCATAGAGACGCCTCGCTGCACATTATCCCTTGCATAAAGATAGATTGTGGGTCCCTTATAACATGCTGTACACAGTGGAAATAAACATTCTGGTCACCTCAACATCAGGGATCTTATACATTAAACTCCTTCTGAATCAAACCGTCACGGTAGCCTTACCTTACTGATCCCTCTTACAATAGAAGAAAACACGTTACTTTACCAGCAGAGAGAAAATAGATTATTAAATTATTAATGTGACTAATAAAGAGCAGTTTGATTATTAAGTATTATTCTGTTGATCGATGTTATTACATTTGTTGAAAAGCACATAAGGACTTGTTTAAGACTCGTTTTGTCAAAGTTTAGGACTTGGACTTGACTTGAACTTGCCCATCCTGACTTGAGACTTGACTTGGACTTGAGCGCAAAGACTTGAGACTTGACTCGGACTTGAGCGCAAAGACTTGAGACTTGACTCGGACTTGCAAAACAATGACTTGGTCCCACCTCTGGTTATAACCAGGCCCGGCTCCAGGATGAAATGACTGAGGGGGCTGTTAAAAAATCCGAGGGGGCGATTTATTCTTCACAACAACGAAGAAATACTGGCAATGTAATGAATTGACACACCAAGCTTTTTTCCTTCTCACTGCTCTACAATCTCTGCTTCTTTATTGTTATTCCGGATTGACCCCTCTCGTTCTGTTCTTTCCCTCTGATCTTTAATAATAGATAGTACATTATTAGATGGCCGCACTTTGGTTAACAGACTAACATTGATTTCCTCAATTTATAAATGGACAGGCTCTGTAATTATACCATAACCTGTTCTCCTCTATCCCTTAACTCGTCTTCCTATACAGATTTACTTACTTACTATCTACTCTATATCAGGATTAAAGAAAAAAATAATCTGGTTGATTTTTTATTTTCAGGATTGAATGTTCAAATCAAGGCCTAAAACCTGACATTTCATAAGAAAGTGACTAATCTATAAACCAAATGTAATATTGGATCAAATACTACACCAAATGGACAGACACAGATTAAAAATAAAAATAAAGTCCCCTGGTTTGTCTCTAGAGTCTAACTGCCATGAGAAAAATCAAATCAATGTTCCAAAATCCGTCTATGTCGCTCATTGTACCAATACGGTTGATATAATACATAACATATTATTATTCTAGTAAAAGGGCTCGCTTTGGCAAAAACCTGATCCATACAGGCAGCCTTAAATAATAACAAGTAACCATCATGTGTGGTGCCATCTGTAGTTTTCTGTCTTATTTTTTGTTGATGTCATATTGTTTTCACAGTGCTGTGAAAATGAATTTCCCCCTGGGGACAAATCAAATCAATGTTCCAAAATCCGTCACTAGATGTCGCTCATTGTACCAATACGGTTTATATAATACAGATTACCACAACAGTGCTGTGGAAATGAATTCCCCCCTGGGGACAATACATCTAATCTAAACTAATTTAATATTCAATCTCACACTTAGCGATTGAGAACATAAATTCGTAATTTACCTCGTTTAAAGCACTTTTGTTGTTAGTTGACACTACTAGCCGAGTTTCTTTTGTCCAATATTTCGCGGGCAGGTACATTGAATTAGAAGTAGAAGAAGAAGAAGTAGTAGAAGAAGAGATACGCTAACGCTACAAACAGGCACAACACTGTTACTCTGTTTTTATTGACATATAACATTTGATTTCACCTTGCTCTATTTTTTTTAACGCACATTCAAAAACGGGAACATTTTCGGGAGTTTCAACCGGGTACCGGCCACCGAAAACGGGGACTCTGCCCGGAAAACGGGGACGTTTTGGTCACCCATCCGACTGTGTTTACAGCTAAGCACACACGCTAACATTAATTAAGACTACAAGCTCACTTGGGGTTGAGGCTTTTTTACACGTTGCTTGACTGCCTGTCCACACATCTGATGATCTAAACATAGTAACATGTATTGGGGAAAATAATTATTTAAAGTGATTTAATAATTGTGACATTTATTGTACTTTTTGATGGATGAATGATGCTCAAAGTGAGGGGGCAAAGAATACAACTGAGGGGGCAATGCCCCCTTTTGCCCCCTCGTGGCGCCGGGCCCGGTTATAACATGTGTTTTTTGTCATGTAGGTGAACTGTCACAATTCCACCCTGAGCCTAGCGCTCTGGCTGCAGTATGACTCCTGTGGTTTTACACATTCGAATGTAGGGGAAGTAGAACAGACAGCATTCCAGCATCAGTCAACTACTTCTGACAGCTTTCTCAATGTTTTGAGTGTTGCATTCTGGGTGGAACAATGCCCAACTCAATTTTCTCTTAACACACACTTAGATTTTTTACAAGAGGAATGTGAAAGATGTCTGACAGTCACATTCCTCTGAGAGAGGTTAGTCAAACATACAACACAGAGTCATCTCAGAGACAGAGTGCTCCTCAGAGAGGGGGCAGATTAGACCTTCACCACAGCAGTGATCCGCTGGAAGAGAGAGGCCTTATGGTTTCAGAAAATTTGGAAACAGGGACGGTGTTATCTGCTGGCTGGACTCCTTCCTGCTGGAGTCTGCTGTATCAGCCATATCGGTCACAGGGGGGGGGGGGGCTAACAGCCACAGATATGCTGTGTGGAAGAGGGCTGATTAGATCCTTTAGGAATTTGGAAATGGCATTTTGACTTTAAACAATATCCTTATTGTTACCTAACACAGGTCTCTCCTGGTTAGGGACATGTATTGTTCGAATTTGATCTATACCAAAACCCAATGCTGCTTATCCATACTTGGATTTATTGATATATAAATATATATATATAATATACTCTATTTTTGTGCAAAAATTAAGAGGGGGGGGAGTGTGTGGGAGAGAAACTCCCTCTGGAGGGAACACAGGGATTTTAGCCTTTGCAGACCATTTACATGCGCAAAAACCTATATAACACACTACAGGAGAGAGAAACCCACAAAAGAAACACAAAATGGCGCCTTTAAGACTTTGGGAAATGACATACTCTTCTATAATAAACTCCAGAAGTTATTTAGCAATTATACAGTTATTTGATTTCAGGGGACAAACCATCGGCTTATTTTATTCACATACACGGCAACCTTAAATAAACAGGGACATATTTAGAATGTTTAAAACTGCGATGTTTTGACATCATACTTAATCTCAGAAATCTGTGTTGAGCAGGTGATTAATTCAATATTTTGTCAAAGTCAACTTTATTATAGAATTCAAACTGTTTTTTAAATAAAAAAATATGTAAAATCTTAAGTTTTACAATATGGAAACTTTAATGGCTGTCTTCATTACCTGGATAGGGACATGTTTTCTGGTTATTTGGGGAGTATAATTGTGATCCTTCCTGACTTCTCTGCTGTCAGACCCTAAAATACCGCTGTCATTTCTAATCAACCTACATGTTCTATTTAGAAAACCATAATTACTACAACAGTGCTCTATTGTTGCTGCAGAGGCAGCCGTCAGTCATTTATGAAAATTAGTTCAGAGATGCAGCAAGGATTGAATTCAACTTCTTTTTTAATCAGCCTGATCTCGAGCAGATTTGAGCTGAATGACTCATACTGTAGCAGCAGGGTCAGTGTATGTTTTGGTCATTGGATTTTCTTTTCACAAATGGATATTCAAAACAAAAAACGACTGGATATTTAATTTTCGTTTTAAAATTGAAAAACCAAAATTGAAAGACAAGGCGTTTTTCTTTATCATGGTCAAAAAGGGATTTACTAAACTTAAAAAACGGGATGATTTTCATTTTCTACTTCTCAAAATTAAAAATAATATCACTAGAAAATAGAAACTGCTGACGGAAGTTACCTTACAAAATAAGAGCGCAGATGAGGACGGTCAATCCGTGTATCTACGGTCCATTTGTTTTCACAACGAAAACAGCCAAGACACATATTGAGCCCAAAAAATTAATGTTATTAAGGGCTGTAAATATATAGGCCTATGTCTAAAATGGACAACATTGTTAGCATTTAAACTATAGGCCTACAGCGATTCTCAACAGTCCTCCAACTCATACGACCAAATGGGCCGATTGTTCAGGCCCTTATTACGACCAAATATGTTGTTTGTTCAAGTGCTTAATACGTCCTATAATTACGTTTTAAAGTTTTCGCCCTCTAGTGCTCCCGTTGAATGCAACGTTACAGATGGTCGTTTATTCACAAATAACCCTCTCTGTAAAATCCTAAATTGTAGGATAGTTTGGCCATTAAAACGCTTTTTGATTAGATTTCTAAGCGAGAAGTGTATATTGTACTTTTAGAATCCACGTCCAGTCGATATGTAGGATCTATAGTTTGATAGATATTACGAAGAGGATTTGAGGTATGCGGCAGCCTCCATGTAAAGTTACGGGTTGAAAACAGTATTTCCGGTCTCACGTTTTCATAATAAAACCAATGATCAAATGATTTAACAGTGATATCTGCAGTACTCATCAACTAAAAAACATCAGTTTATCCTTGTTAATTATACGACATTTATTGGTTTAAATTGTGTACAATGCTTTTGTGTTTTTCCCATAGGTTTTTCTCTTTCGATTCTGAGAGACACCTTTCTTTTTTCAGAGGTTTGATAGGCTAAAACATCGATTGTTTTAGCCGCAATGCATCTCGGGATATGGTGTTTATGCGATATGAAATCGGAAAAACATTTTTTTTAAATAAAATAATACTTTATTCCGAGTGTTCTTGCTTTTCTCTTTGGAAGTCATCACATAACGGCATTGTAATACACGGTTCGGCTGCATTAAATATTACATATCTGCCGTAGATATTTATTTATAGAGCCCTGATCAGAAGACCTTTTGACAAACTGTAAGAAATGCCGCCAAAACTGAATACGTGACGTGGATCATAAATATATTAGCAATTAAACAACATCTTCCATTTCTTTTCACACAATACGTCTCCTTGCAGTATCAACACTAATTCGGCTGACTTTTATATTTGATCCAATTGGTAGATAGGTTATATTTACACCATAACGGTGCACAGCTGATAGAAAGGGATTTTTTTGTAGTTTTTAAAGATATTATTTACTGAACTACCTTTCCAACTCCTCATGCAGTTGACTGTTACAGGTCTATACAGGTTCATGGTACAATGCATAAGCTTCAAATCGAGAGACTGAAACTGTATTTTCCTACCGTTCTGTTTTAATTTCACAATAAAGTTAATAGTCATATTATGTTTGATATTATTATGTTTTATTAACTACACCACTGGTTTTTTAACCCGCACCGCCTAGTGGTTAAAGCACGTTATTGAATTTGTTGTTGAATACGTTTTATTTGATGAAAACATTTAAATATTAAGAGTAGCCTACATACAAAATTGGGGGAAAGTAGAAGGCATGATAGAACTAGAAAATGCATTTCCTGCAGAAAATGCGTGCGAATGCTGTAAACTGTGAACATTTGTGGCTGAATTTAGCTGAAAATGCAGAAAAAGCTGAATATGTTATTAGCTGAATGGTAGCTGCTTTTAGCTACAAAAATGCAGAAAAAGCTTAATATTTAAAAGAAAAGGTTTAAACAAACATGTATAGCCTTGATGTCCTGAAATAGCTGAATAATGTAATAGTTGAATGGTTTCTGCAGCTGAAAATAGGCTGAAGGAGTTAAATATCAGATGTAAGTAGTAGTGAATGAATTTGTATAAATGAGAAAAGAAGTAAAAAGGCTTGGGAAAGCAGCAGAATATTTGAACTGCAAACTTTGAACTAACTTGATGGTGAATTATCTGTCGCCATGCAACGGCATTTGATGACACCCCATAATACGCTTAGATGTGTTGATGGCTGCCATCGTTACCAAACTGTGAAGTTTTGGGCCATTTCGAGCCTTTTCACTGAAGTTATGAGAAAATCTCTTGATCACCCTCTCCATCTTCTAGCCCTCTCTCTTCTCTTGATCGACCTATCACTCTTCTATCACCCTCTCTCACTTCTCTTTATCGCCCTCTCTTCTCTTGATGTGTCTGTGAGAGAGAGGGAGAGTGTGTGTGTGTCTGTGTGTGTGTGAGAGAGAGAGAGAGAGAGAGAGAGAGTGTGTGTCTGTCAGAGAGAGAGAGAGAGAGAGAGAGAGAGGTAGTGGTGAATGTTTACAAACACCTGTGTGTGTAAACCCAGAGATGAAAGGTTACCATGGTGACGACTTATGACAATTTACCCACTGCAGCACTGAGTCCCATTAAGAATGCATTGAGGTTTGTATCTGACAATTTTGCCACCTGTTCAAAAACCATGGCTCCTATCAAAAAATTACCAGACCGTGAGCATCAGGGAACCCCAATGAACTGATATAGGTTGTTTTTTTTGGTTTTGTGTGTAAAATGTGGAGATGGGAGCAGTTTGTCTAAAGTGTACTTCTCTCTGTTCTGAAGAAAGTTCCGGAAAGATTTAACATGGGAATCAATTGGGAGCTAGCTGGACTTTTTGTCTCTTCATGCCCTCAAGAGGCATTTTGATTAATATTTCTTCTTCATTTTTTTTATTTTCCAACCTAGGAGAGGTTTTCCTACGTTTTTCATGTAAAATTATGTCTGAGGAGTGTAGGGTTTGGGAATTATGGCAGGTTTAAAACATTTTTTTGGGAGAATTTCAAGCACTTCCACTCTGTTTTGAGATCAAAGCACTCTAGACTTAACGAGCTGCTCCATCCACACTAATGTTAAAATCTGAAGAAAGCCTCTTTACCAAGCTCCAAACTAAGTTAAATATCTCAAGAAGTGTAAATGTCTTCACGGCTGGACTGTTAGCACACATGTGAAGTTTGAGCACTTTTTGAACATTTTCATAGGAGTTATAGCGACATCGTGTCGAGGGATGCGTTTCCATGGAAACGGCATATGGTGAGATCTCAGATTTGGCGTAGAGCTGTTGAGGCATGGACCGGTGATATACAAGTGAAGATTGGGGGACGATTGGACCGTGTCCATTGGACTTACAGCGACATCGTGTTTCATGGCGAGTGGTCTGTCGCCATGGCAACGGCATTTGATGACACCCCATAATACGCTTAGATGCGTTGATGGCTGCATCTTTACCAAACCTGTGAAGTTTTGGGCCGTTTGGAGCATTTTCACTGAAGTTATGAGAAAACCGTGTTTCATGGCGAGCATTGTGTTGCCATGGCAACGGCATTTGAAGAAATCTCAAAACTGTCCCGTAGATGTCTTCACGGCTGGACTGTTAGCACACATGTGAAGTTTGAGCACTTTTTGAACATTTTCATAGTAGTTCATGTATAGCGACATCGTCTTTTATGGCGAGGGATGCGTTTCCATGGAAACGGCATATGATGACACCCCATAATTGACGTAGAGCTGTTGAGGGCAGGACCATTAACCATTATCTGAAGTCTGCTGCTCTGAGCATGTCAGTTGGAGTTATGACATCATCGTGTTCCATGACACAGGTGTTTATATTTGAGCTGAGGAGGTGTCCAGAGATCAAAGGTTTCCATTGTTCTGAATGAGAGATAAACCTCTTACATGTGAACGTTTTGTTGAAGAACCGTAACAGATATCGGTGAAATTTCAAAGCGTGAAGCATCTCAAGGACCTTGAGTATCTGAAGTGTGCTCTTTGTGTACTTTCGGGTCAATAATGTGGCCTTTTTGGCAGATTAACTAAAGGTGCGGCTGCTGCTGTGAGGAAGTATCAGCCTGAAATACAATGGGCTTTAATGGAGACATGTTGAAAGTTGTTGTCACTTCATGCCCTCAAGAGGCATTTTGTTTAATTATTTTTGCTTAATTATTTGTCATTTTTCAAGCTACGAGATGTTTTCCTACGATTGTCATGAAAAAGTATGTCTCAGGAATGTAGGGTTTGGGAATTTTGGCAGTTTTAAAAAAGTTTCAAGATTTCCTACACTCTAGCTGTGACATCACGCACTCTAGTTAATGTTAAAATCTGAAGAAGGCCTCTGTACCAAGGTCTGAACAATGTTGAACCTGTTAAGCCCGAGAGACCCCGGTACCGGGGCACTGCCGCAACATCTTGCAGGAAACAGTGTCTGAGGGCATGTTCATTTAATAAACTATGAATGTTTTATATCCATGTAACGGGAAGAAACTCATCTAACTGATCATTTTTTTTTTTTTCAAAATAAAACCCACAATGCTAACGCTGAGCCTCTGAATTAGCAACGAGCGAAAAATGCTAACTGATTACTGCACCGAAATTCACTCACAAAACCTTATTATTTATATTTTCTGCACATCCATCGTGAGGTGACACAGAATCGAAGGGTACCCTCATTATCACTCAATTATACGAAATCGCGACTTTATAAACAAAAACAGACATCAAAACATGTGGCGCTAGGTAGCTAAAAATGCTAACATGGTTTACCTTGTCTCGTAGTCTGCTCAAATGTGGTCTTCAATGGCATTAAAACGATAAAAACACTGCTCCATAGGTTAATCCAATGTGTCTGTGTCCCTTTGAAATGATTTCTGATAATCCATAAGCAATAAAACTGCTTTTCCGTTTCTAGATGTCAGAGCTAGAGTGTAGGTTCGCTCTGATGCAAAACTACATGCGCAAAGCCCCCACCTTTTTGTTGTGCCATGTTAGTGAGAGGGGAGATTCCCCTTCGATTCTATTGGCTCTAACGGTCAATCACCAAAATCGACCAATGGGTTCCAGAGAAACGGTAAAACCCCCATTTCCACCCAAATCACCTCAGAGGTGGAGTTTTTTTTGCTAAACCTCTCTAAAAAAATCAAATGTCACTTGTTTTGCATCAATCTTGATACAGGGTACTTATTATATGTTGTACTTTGGATTCCTAAAGCTTTTAGTCTACCTTACCATCATCCAAGGGTAGTTTTCACTATAAGTAAAAAAGAATTTTTGGACGGACACTATAATTTACAATTTTTTACTATGTTCAATCTGAATTTTCTTTAAAATAAAAAACCTTATTAAAGATTATTAATTTAACCCTTTTAGAAGGGAAGATATGGTCATTTGTTCTGGGAATGTCATTTTCGAGCCTGAGACCTGAAAAACAGGCTCAGGGCTAAACAGGTTAATATCTCTAAAAGTAAGAATCAGATTTAAAAGTTGTGTTACACGAATAATGTCAGAAAGATGTGTAACATTTCTGAGTGAAAGTATGAAGGAACAGTTAGCAGTTGAAGTCGCATGAAGATTGTTCAAGTCTGAAGATTTTCTCCATTGACTTCAATGGTTAAAAATGTGATGAATTATGGGATATATCTCTGGAATTATGAAAGTTATGAATGAGAAAAGTAATAGCCATCGATTCCCGACCGAGCTGAACGTTTGATGTTTGAACGGAGTTTCTGCGAGGTTCAATGCGGGAGAAGAAGACCGGCAAAATAACGGGCGGAATAATAATAATAAAGAATTTCGTGCGTAGAAGAACAGATAGTTGGAATGCTGTTAACAGCATTCCCACTAAATAAGGCCTGGCATTATTCTATATATATATCACTGTCACAAATCCCATAACAGGCATCAGGATAGAGTAGTGGGGATGATTGACATCAAACTGTGTGTTGTTATGGTAACGTCACCGCTTTGTGTATTACTGCCCGTTCACACAGCGGCTTTGGAAAAAGCTTGCCGGCGGGCGTGTCTGAAGCTCGACCAACAACCAATCACATGAATCTCCCGCCCCTGACACCCAAGCAGCGGTTTGATTGGCTATAGCTTGTACTGGCATATGATTTGATTGGCTGACACTTCCATCAAAAGCTTCAGAAGCTTCAAAAGTTGAACATTGCTCAACTTTTGCAGCCTGAGCCAGGAAAGCGCCGCTCTGCTTCCCACAATGCAGTTCGGCGAAAAGTGACGTCACCCCATTCAAAGTGAATGGGCAGAAGCGTTGGAAGAAGCTTCCAAAGCTGCTGTGTGGACGGGCCGTTACAAAGATCTCTTCGTCATAATTATTGTGATTTATTCATAATTTGAATTCCCAAAATGCAGCATTCTTGATTTGCAGACAATTATTTAAAAGTCAATCAATTTAAAATCCCTGTGTTCCCTCCAGAGGGAGTTATATCTCTCACAGGCTACGCCCTCTACTGGACTCTATGGGTACTACCCTTTGATCATATCATGCAAGCATTCATCCACTAAGACTCCTATAACCGTAGCCGGCCCCGGGGCGGGCCTACCTGAATGCGTGCACAAGCCCACAAGCACATAAGGCGGCCACGCCTCCCGTTACCGTCATCCTTTTCTCTTCAGCGAGCGAGCAACAACTGAGCAGAGAAAGTAAAACGTTTGAAAGAAGAAGAAAGAGTTATCATACCTCCATGGAGTCGCCACTTCTAGAGACCCGGGCCTGTCCTTCGTGCCCTGGCTTAAATAGCGGGCGCCGATCCCCACCACCTCTGCTTCGAGTGTTGGGGGACCAGGATATGGCCGAGGCGGTGCCATTCACGTTCGCCATTCCAGCGGGGCAGATGGCTCCGTTTGCCGTTGTCGGGCACTTCCGGGTCCGGCGTGCATGGAGGTCCACCGCTATTGATGAATCATGATCTTCTCGCTCCCAGGAAAGAAACTTAAAATAATGAGACTAATGGAGTCTCTGAAAAGGTTCAAATTGGTACTTTAATTAAGTAACGTGGTTAAAGAACAAGCATAAGGTAAGGAAGAGACAAAGCCGGTGATGTCCCTGGGGAGGCTGCAGCGTAGGAAAGAGGGCGGGTTGTGGTTTCCGATCTCCTTTATACTTTTCTCGTTCTCTCCCGCTGTGCAGATAGGGGGACCGCCCTCCTCATCTGCGATGTTCGACATCGCGTGAAACAGAGGATTTCGACATTCTGTATTCCCTGCCTACTTCCTTAAGCCTTTTCTCCTCCTTATCTCCTTCATGACTTTCTTCTTTTTTAATACCTTATAAACAGCTGTAATAGTTAGTTTAGAAATCCTAGAAACACCTTTACGGCACAGTTCTCATTTTCGGTAACTCCCTCTGACGTCATAGCTACTCACGTATGTGAAAACACTTTACGATCAACTGTACCTTCATTTAATATTCAGCAGTAATAATATCTCGACGTCTATAGATGTAGTGTTAAAGTCCGTAGGTTTTGGTGTGCAACACTCCATGTCATTTTCACTTTACATTCAGAAAACACATTGTTAGCGACATTCTACATACTGTCCGGATATGAAGGATTTTCAGAATAAAAGCTTGGCATTGAGATTTCCTGAGAACTTCCGTATTTTTCCACAATAAAACAGCTTTTAAACTGACGATATGTTTTAGACTAAATTATGCTATTAAACATTGATTTTAATTTCTAACACCGCCCAGGGCTTTACTTCCCCTAGGTGATGACCATGGCGGCGGAGCGCAGCTGCTCCCAGCGGGCAGCTGGCTGGGCAGAGAGCTGAAAAGAGCTCTGCCCCGCTGGGCGGCTGCAAATAAACATTGCTAGAGAGATGCCCCCACCTCACCTGGGGCCTCATTTATAAACGGTGCGTACGCACAAAAGATGGCATACGCCAGTTTCTACGCACTGTTTGCGATTTATAAAAAACTAACTTGACAGGAAAATGTGCGGTCCTCCACGCAAACTCTAACCCATGCGTACGTACTAAGCACAAAAACGGGAGAGACGAGAAACTGCGACACCGTTACCAGAAGGAAGAATGGAGGGAAATATGTGGAAATAATACCATAAATAGAATGTTGCCTCTCATTTATCAAATATGAAGAATACATTTTCACAAATTGATTAAAGCCAATCATAAATGATTTAACAAACACCTGTTTGAGACTCCTCAGTGTACACAAAAACATAACTTGGAGAAATAAATAAATAAATACGGAAATGTTATTGATCACCCCTCGATTATGTTCTCTTGTTGAGAAATGTATTCTCATAAATGATGCGGTAAACAGAAGGACAGAATTACTTTAAACTGACGCCGTTTTGCATTTCTATAGGTTGTATAGCATGGTTTTATATACTATCATGTTTAATCATGTTTTATGCCGTTCGCCAATAGCCTACTTGATAAGTTGCTCCTAAAACACAGGAGGTATGGAAACTAAGAACACCATATGTGTTAAATTGTACAGCTAATATAACACAACACATTAGTTGCATTTCCTTTAACTCGTGGATTATGGATATATAGTTGCTGATCGACAGCTGGAACACAAACCACCAAATACAAAAAAATAATTCAGATTCAGTCGTCATGACTCCACTCCGGCGGGATTCCCCGATCATTTCTTACAGTTTCTCATCAAGGGGGGGTCTCCTGTCCCCGGAACAAACACACTGCCTGAGGAAGGTTAGGCTATGTGTATTTTTTTTGTCATTAACCTTTTTCGGACCACTTATTTATTTATTTTGGTGACGATCCGACCTCAATGCTGCTACTCTGGTTCAAACTGCATCCACCAAACAATATGATTTATCTCGACCTCCCCAAAATAACCAAAATCTGACACGGTGTGAGATGTCTTTTTTAGCTGTTCTGTCGTCATTTCCTGCAATCTTTTTCATGCAGTCAGTCAGAATGAATGAATGAATGGGCGTTTCTTTGACTATTTATAGGCAAATATGGGCGTTACGTGAAGCCGAATTTCGAGTTGATTGTGATTTATAAAGGGAAACCGGCATAGGATGTGCCATACGCAAGTCCTGTGCCGGTACGCAGTCTTTTATGAATCGGAAAGTGTCGGTGCGTATTTATTTGCTTTGTCCTACGTAAGCAACCTTCCCACGCCAATCCTACGCAAGGCTTTATAAATGAGGCCCCAGATCAGAGCGATTATTTGGCCGCAAGGCCGAATTAGTAGCTTGGTCTACGGTGTGGCCGCCGCCGCTGCCTGCCGTGTGATGTCCCTGGGGGATCGCGCCGCATGGCACTTTCCAAAAAGGACCGTGTTGTAATAATGGGCAAATGAAGCTTTGAATTAAGCATCGAACCACTTGGACAATTGTGTCGGAAATAGGTTAATTTCTCGAAGCTTCAGTTACAGCGACCTCTCCTGGCGAAGTGCAAGGCTGCAGTGGGTTTAACGTATCTTTGCCTTGAAAAATATTCGATGCACACACACACACTAAGACGAAGTGTGTGTGTGTTGCAAATGTTCTATTTGCAATTAAAGGTTGATAATTGTGTGTATTGGGTTATTGAGAAGAAAGTGGCTGGGTGTGCTTGTGTAATTATGGCAGGGGGTGATTATGTGGGATGGGGAACACTCAAAGATCTTTATTGAGGTAGCCTACATTATTCTTTTTATTTTGTATTTTTCTAAAGGCATTTTCTTTGGCCGGAGAGGGCCTTTTTTTCAGTCATCCACACCAATCAGAAGTGCTGTGCTCCACATGTACCAGCCATCGTTAACCAATCAGAAGTGGCCCATGATAGAAGGTGATAGACAGATTGATCCAATCACCTGCCAAGTATTTTTTAAAGTGCCTGCCCTTTTCCAAATGGCTTCCAATGGAGATTTCCTAGATGGTTTGGTGAAACAAACCATCTGAGTCAGGTTAGTAATGCTCCATCACATGTTTTACATCTATTACAGGATGAATCTTAAACTGAAGCTTGACTTTAAAGCAACCCAACGGAAGTTTCATGTAAGTTTAGTTATTTCGTCTCGGCTAGAGACGGGAGCATGTTGATACGACCTTCCTAGCCGGAGATATGGCCGCATTTTACAATAAACTTCAATTTAAAAACAAATATCACAAATTGAATCGCAATCGCAATATCTGTCAGAAAAATCGCAATTAGATTATTTCCCCAAATCGTGCAGCCCTACTCCCAGGCTTGTTTGGCTGTGTGCCAAACTGTGTGCCTTCTCCCTGGTAAAAGATTATCAATCAGTTTCATCTTCAGGCGGTTGTCACAGGACTATTTACAGATGTCACATATTGAACTATATTATTAAACTGCTTCTGTTTGCACTTGATGGTGTGATTATAGAAGCTTAATTGTATGAAGCTTACATAAAAAAATATAAGAAGGTCATTAATGACTGTAGTTAGAGTATTGATTACTTATATACACTTAGAACATGCAGCACAAGTTGTTGAGGAAAGAGTTGTCACATGGAAGCAGAGGAGAGATAAAACAAGGGTTTTTTGTGCATGCCAAGGTAGTGTTAAACACGCTGGAGACCATTTTTTGCTTTGCCAGTTAATAATTAATTTAATTTTTTCATAAGCCTTTGATCCAAGACATCTTGTGGATACCATCTGGTCAGAAACAGATTTTAAAGTTTTTTTTTGGAAATCCTCATCTCTTGTGCCGATGCGTCACGCCTCAGAATCTGACCTTAGGGCAGATATTTTTTGAAAGATAGCTTGAAAAGTGTAATAACACTCTACATTTCTTCAGAGCACTTTGAGTTATCAAATTGAAACATTTAAAATCCAGACTCTAGACTCTGTAGCTTTCTGAGTGCTGTTCATCCCCTGCTGCACATTATGCATGCTGAATATGGTTCAGTATGCATGATGTATCCCTGAGTGGTTCAAACATCTAAATATCAAACTGAGAAATAACATCAACATTAATGGTTCATTTGCTCACACGTCTCGTACACAGTCTTAAGACGATTTCGTTTTTGATGTTTATGCAGTTTTCAGGTATCACACAATGACTCATAAAGGAGATACTGTGCAGGTCGTGAAAAATAGTCGAAATACAAGTACAATTCAAGTACAATTTTTCAAATAATTACTTAAGTAGGGTACTTAATAAATGTACTTTGTTACATTCCACCAATGTGTGCATGTATACTTTAGTATGTTTACAGGTGCATGCCACTCATACAGGCAGACAGTTATATTATATAAATTAGAAATATGATGTATAATGGATGTCCTGCTACAGATGCACCTTGATTTCCCTTATGGTATGGATCTAAGAAATTATTGGAAACTACTAATATTAAAGCATGCTATTAGGAAAGCTGTAAACAGTTTATTGTTTCTTAAAGCAGAAAGCGTAAGCTGTCAGAGGTATGATTTTTTTTACGTGTGCTCCATGCTATATAACAAATAGATAACTGGGTGCCTGTAAAGGTACCAATGGACAGCCTATGTATTTTTGATAACATTAAAGAGACAGAGGTTACAGAAGGTGAATTAAACCCAAATATCATTACATTTTTTGGCAGGTTGCCATTGGATGTCTGGGCACCAAAGACTCAATCCATAACAAAAGCACACTCAGGGACAGTTTAATCACAGGCTTTTAGATCTGAGCTCTGTTTAATGTCTTATGTTTATATCACATTCATCTGTTTGCAGTTCACGTATTTAAATTGTATTACAATAATCACTTCTTTATTCCACTGTACTCAATTCTTTCATGTACTGTTTACTTCATTTTAATTGCACCGTAGTGTCAATTGGACTATTTGATGTCTTTTTCATTTCATGTGTTGTTTAAAAAAAACTGCACAACATGAGCTATTTCATATCTTCATACAGATGTTTTGTATGAAGATATGAAATAGCTCATGTTGTGCAGTTTATCTAGGCATCCAGTTATCTATTTGTTATATAGCATGGAGCACACATTACAAAAATCATACCTCTGACAGCTTACGCTTTCTGCTTTAAGAAACAAATAAACTGTTTACAGCTTTCCTAATAGAGCATGCTTTAATATTAGTAGTTTCCAATAATTTCTTAGATCCATACCATAAGGGAAATCAAGGTACAAAAATGTAAACAAATACGAGGTAACCATGAAGTTGTTAACATCTGTTTTTACACTGACTTTTGCTAAAACTAAGCGTTTCAGATTTTAAGACAAAAATATGTTTACAAAAAATATATGCAATAAAAGATTTTTAGAGTTTTATTTTGTTATTTTTAATCCAAGAGATGCTGATTTGAAACCGTTGTTACGTATTATGGCATTTCCTGTTTCAGCTGGAGAGAGGGGAGTTTGTCACAAAGCTTCCTGCTGTTTTTACACCCTCCACCTGAAAGGAGGGAGCCTCATTAAGCTGCGAGTGTCACTACAGACGGAGTTCACTCCATCACGGAGGGGGAGTTGGTAGGGTGTGGTTTGGAATTGGGCCTTCCTGTCTGTCTTCTTCTGCTGTTCCCCTTCAGTTTCTACTTCCTGTCTGTTTTCTTCTGCTGTTCCTGTTAGTGTTTACTTTCTGTCTGTCTTTTTCTTCTGATTTCTCTGACATCCAGCGCTTTGTCTTTAACTTTTTTGTTCTCTTTTCCTTTTCTTTACTGTGGACAGTTTAGCCACCATAATTGTGGGGGAAACTTCTGTGTAGCAATGCATGGAGTCACCGACTCAGGAAGGAGACACGGTGAGAGTTGTAGCTTTTGATGTCAAACACTGATGGGTTTATTCAGAGTATCGGCCGGAGGATTCACATCACAAGTCAAAGAGTCAGAGGTTCTGACTTCACGGGAGAGTTGCCACGTCAATTCTGAAGAGCCTCTCTCTATGCTAGACCTTTTAACTGGTTCACAGAGAGAAATCAACATCTCTGAAGGAGTAGACTAAACAGCTGGGAACACTGAACCACCTGCGTCCGACACTCATGGCACCAAAGATTTCACATCTTAGAGTCCACAAACACCGATAAGGAAGTGCCCCAGCGTTCTCACAACAATAACCATTCATGCCAGACAAGTTGACCGGTCACAAACTGGTAACAACAACACATATGGCACCAATGCCTTTCCTTAAAGGAGATAACAGACGTCAGAGTAGATCATAAAACGTCACAGAGCAAAAGGTTAGATATCTAGAAGAATTATTCCTTAACAATAATAATAATAATAGATTAATTTTGTTAGCGCTTTTACAGGTGCTCAAAGTCGCTTTACAAAGATAATGGATCATGAATCATGAATCCAAAGTTTCATGCTCTACACAAAAGTAAACATGAATATTCAAAAAGTACTCCATGTTGTTTGTTGTCCACAGCTGTTAACTAAATTGGACTGCAGATTAACATGACAAACTGAACATACTGTAGTCCCTTGATCAGAGCATCCACCAGAACAACAGTCTGCTAGTGAAAAATAGCAGAACTCTAGAAATGTCAAAATATACCAATCAGAATTGAGTATTCATCCAAGCAGTGTGACAAATTCATTTTGGGCCATTCACTACAAATCATGTATACTTCTCTTTCAACATTCCCTTGTAATGTTGATTTGTGATTTACATCAAAAGATTGGAGTAGGACTTAGATGGTGAAGATGTTTTATTATGTTTACATTTTAAATATATCTGGAACTGTTTATATAGTAACACAACACTGAGCACAACATTTAATGCCTGGAAGAATACTGACACTGCTCAAGGACAAATCTGTGAACTCATTTTAGATGAATGGATTCTTCAGTTGGGACGTTAAGTTACTTTAACAGCATTTGTATTATTAAAAAACATCCAGATCTTTAAGTGTAATTATCAGAATAAAAAGTGAAGAGGAAAAGTTATTCCCAGTATAAGATAATAAGTGCAAATTCACAACAACTGCATGTAGAATTGACCTTCAGTTTTTGACTCCTAAAGGGTGGAGATATTTTAGTGCACCAATAGAAATGAAGCTCAGCGCAAGTTCAACCAGGAAGACCGTCTCTACTCATTCATGTATTTCCATTCCCATGTTATTACTCTCTCTCCTCTCATAAGTGACCGGGGCGTCACTCTTCAGCTTAACCAATCACTTCGCTCTATTCCCAAGAGCCTATCATAGCGCTCTGTCAAACCTTTTAAATCTGCTCTCCCCTCTGACAGCTCTCATTCCAGGTGAATCGGCGCAACCCTCCTCCACCCCCTTTTCACCTCCTGTCCCTCTGAATCCAGGGTCAAGCTAAACCACTCCTCTTCAGACCCAACTATCTATTCACCACCACCAGTGTCTAGACCCCAGGGGGGTTTCATCGGATCGGTTCTACCCTCCCGAATGATACTTCCTGCACAACGGGGCCTAATCGCCAAAATTACCATTGCATTCATTTGTGCATCTGCGCAATAAATATGTAATTACATCAAAACCGTCTCTCCTGATTGAACTGGTCACATCTCAAAAGGCTGAGTCATGTTAATCAAATCAGTCCATTAAAACAAAGAACCACATTCCATGGTTTAGTCACGGAGCTGGAAGCAAAAGCACAGTTTGGATTCATCGAACCGAGGGAAAGATGACCCAATTATGACATTTTGATGGGGATGTATCGTTTTAACAGAAAAGTGGATGAGTGTACTTATATCCTGGGTATGTTTTACAATCTTGGTTTGAAACAGTTTTGGAATGTCAAAAACTAAAATGCCTTAAAACTGTTTTAGGGGATATTCTACTAGGTTCATTGCACCTTCTTTCAGAGGCTTTACCAGCTTTGATCAGTCTGGATGACACAACATCCCAAATCAATCTCAAGCTAATGCTCAAAAGATGTTGGAGCATTCTTCTTTGTGTTTTCTTCCTTTTCCAATACAGCCGATGGTTCACTGCAGGATGAAAGTGCTGCAGTGGAGAACCTTGACATATAGAAAAAGTGTGTTGAAATGGATATAGGTGTCTGTTGGCGAAATTACAAACCGCAGAGGTTGTGCTAACAATGATCCCGAAGATGCCAATGTTTTCTTATCCCTGCCGGCCACACATTACAGTGGGCATAGCTGATGCCAGTGTAAATGACTCTGCATCTTGAATATAAGCCATAAATGACACAAACCTCTCTTTTGAGAGCTGCTCTGCCTGGCAGTGGGTTGAAAGCTCGAACATAATGGCTGTAAGATGATGCCACATAGTTCACATGTGCACTTTCTTTCCCCCTTCCTAAAACCATTTAATAGGCCACATTCCAAACCGACCCCGACACCCCCCCACTCCGTGACAGAGTGAACTCTGTCTGTAGTCTCACTCTCAGCTGAAGGAACCTAGTTTAGAATCGTAATCTCTTGGACGACAAATAATTGATAATAATTATAATGAAATAAGTGTCATTTTTTTTCTAAACTTCTTAAATGTAATTTTTATGAGCTGCTTGGTTTTTGCAACAGTCCCTGTAAATATACAAAACTTTACAATCAAATGCACACATCTACTGTTTTATAGACTAAACGCAGGTAAGTATGATCCAAAGTAAATAAATAAAAATGCAAAGTGACTTTCGAGTTCTTAACCTCATGTGACAATATTAAATGTATGTCTATCTTGTGCAGTTTACTAGTAAATGTTTGAACGGAACCATTTGTAAACAGCGTGTTGCACATGTTCAGGTAGAATAGCTGGTTAATCAGAACCGATGCAGACTTCCTGTTGGACAGTTTAATAACTTCCTGTTGGAGGGCTTGTTATTACCCGATTTGCACTGCGCAAGCGCGAGTTGGTCCGCCGGAAGTTATAATTTATAACTTCCTGTTTTTAAACTTCGTGCTTGAGGATTTATTAACTTTCTGTTGGAGGGTTTGATAATTTCCTGTTATAGGGTTTAATTACTTCCTGTTTGAGGGTTTAGTAACTTCCTGTTGGAGTGTTTGATGATTTCCTGTTGGGGGGTTTATAAACTCCCTGTTAAAAGGTTTAATAACTTCCTGTTGGAGAGCTTAATAACTTCTGGTTGGAGGGTTTAATAACTTCCTGATGGAGGATTCAATAAGTCCCACTCCCCACTAGTTGATTTGGAACAGCCTTAATGTGACAGAGCCTCCATGTATACGTGCATAGGGAGTTGAAGTGGGGTGGAGGGGGGTTTAGGGGCCGGTTTGGAATAGTGTACCTTCCTGTGCGTCTGCTGCAGAGGGCAGGAGGTCCTGCTAGCTAGCTTTATGAGCTGTTAGAAACCCAGAAGCCATCTTGTAAATAACCAATTAAATGAAAAGAGATCGCAAGGGACTGCATACCTGCCTGGAAGGAACCATAATAAAATGTAATAAGAAGGGAACATTTTCAGGAGGCTCTGCTGAGGATAATTGCAGCTGGGGAATTCCCCATGCCACTCCATCACTCACCCCTGTTCACACATTGCCAAGCTGGTACCGAGGAGAAGGAGAGGAAATAGATTTCATTCATCTGGTGATAAAGTGACCCTGGGTGTCTCACATGTTTTCTGCTTTGGGCTGAGGAATGGGCTCATCAGCAGCTAGCCTGGAGACATGATTACATGCTGCTTCGACAGTTTGAATAAATGAGACATCGACAGACAGCAGCTGCTTTTGCAGGCATGGCAATGTTGTTTATTTCTGTGGTGGACACAGGGCAAGACACAGCCACTGATTGTTCTGCTGAACCGCTCATATTGCTTGGTGTACATTTAGAACACACATGGCATACAGAACAGGCAGCACACACAGATAATAGGGGTGTAACGGTATCCGTATTCGTCCCGAACCGTCACGGCTCGGTTCATGCAGTCACACGACGAATACGCCTTTTTTTATGAGTGGGAAAAAAGTCTGTCACTTAGGGCAGTATCCACTACACTATATAATCCAGGGGTGGTATTGCGCCTAAAAGCTGTTTGCCAGCCGCCCTTAAACAACAAATGAAGAACAAGAAGAAAACACAACAAAACGAACAAAATACAAGAAGAAGAAAAGTTAGTATGGTGATTTCAGATAACACACAGGAGCTAGAAGAACCACCTGCTTCTTTTAAATCAGCTGTGTGGGAAAATGTCAGGTTCCCTGTGGACTACAACAACAATGGAGTGCGAGTGGTGGATCGGACGAGGACGGTGTGTCGGCGTTGTTAGACAGCGGTGCGGTATGCTAATGTTAACACACGCCAAACATGCTAAATCATATCAGAAGGCATCACCCAGATTTGCCAATCACCGGAGCCCGGCAAAAGGCAACAGCAGTTCAACAGCTTATCCCCGCTGTTTTTAAGAAGCCAATAAGTTTGACATCAGCCATTAGGCTATAGATAATATAGCCATCTGAGTGTGTGTGCTGTTTGTGGTTTGTTTTTAACTGTGTAATACAGTTAATTATTCAAAATGTTAGAGTTCCTATTTGTATACTGACACTTGCACTACTGTTCAAAAATAAATAACAACAAACCTGGAATTATGCATTTGGGACTTTTATTTGCTTTTTCTTGTGTACCGAACACGTACCAAACCGTGACTCCCAAACCGAGGTGCATACCGAACCGTGAATTCTGTGAACCGTTACACCCCTAACAGATAACCAGATAAAGATGTTCAAACATGGAGGGGCCGCCTCTGCACATCTCTGCACGTGTTTCTAAGGGGGAGGACGTGGAAGCTCTTCCCTCTATGACATACACTCATCTGTAACAGTGGTCGGATCACTTCGTCTCACTGGAGCTGCGGGCATGCCTCTTCTCCACAATCAGTTGTATCCATTTGTTGGTATGGGGGGGGGGGGTTGCATTGTTGCATTCTAAGAAGAGATGGTCAACAGGAAACCAGCGGAGGAGAGGAGGGGTCCCTGCTTTCATTACAACAAAATACTGCAGCAACCACAATAAAGACAACAAAGAGCTTCCCTTCATCATTAAGGACCAACCTTTGTACAACTTGGGTCATATTTTTATAGTTATGGCCATCCTTCCTATTAGTAATAATAACAACAAAATCACAAAAACAGTAATGAGTCCTAACCCCTTAATGAGTCCGCAATTAAGCACTTCTGGTTAGCTCATCTTGAAGTCAATGTTTTTTTGATGAGTTTTGATTAGATTCCCCACATAAGGTCTGTGTCTAATAAAAGCTGAAGAGATATTGTTACACAACATAAAATGCGTCAGTAAATACCCCACTGGTGAATGTCTAAAGCTTTTACATGTCATAAATTCTGCGATTGCTAATTAGCGTCTAAATGAGGCTACTAAACGCCATTACGCCGAACATTAGCCGCCTTTAGCTTAGCGCCGTTGACGTGAAGTCATGTGTTCATGATGTAGTTAATTTATAGCTACGTATTTGACTTCTAGCGATAGCATTTTTGTTTCAACTATTATATTAATATGTGGAGATAATCCTGCTACACAAAATGTCCAAGTATCATAAACGTGTGCTTGTGAAAGAGCTTATTTTCTGCAATATACCGAAATCCAATGGGAAAATCCCATTGTTTTTTTGAGGGAGCCGAGTTGTCGTACAAATATACGTCATGCCTGCACTACTTTATAGCTGAACACAGTCACAGTCCCTCTATGTAGAATAGTAATGGTTTATAACTATAATGTATTTGCACACAGCAATAAGTGGTGACTGATGTACAGTATTGTTCACTAGTTTTGATTTTGGTATCACTTTTTATGACGTCCATGTTTATAAAGCTTGTTTTGTTCATTCATTGACATTTTTTGCTGAAGGGTCATAGTGTATAATAATTCCCATATTTGTAATACATTAAAATCAGGGTTTGCAGGCACATTATAATGCAACAGGGAATGCATAATAAAAAGATCCTCATCGCATTAAATGGGAATTATAACACAATATGCAAACAAATGTCAGTAATGTCAAGTATGAAACTTTTTACAACCGTGCACAGCTATATTGCCATTCATTAGGTTTGTTCAGCGGCTTCAGCTTATCGGGGCCCACAGGGGCAATAAATGCATAATAAACACTAAATCTGCTAACGTAAATAATATAGTTTGTTATAAACCCTCCATTAAATGTTTAAATAGTGTTGCCTTGTGCTGGATGTGTTGTTTGGTTGAAGCTGTAGCTCTGCACTGCATTACTCTCATTTTCAGAATTCTTTCACAGTTTGCAGTAGACAACATTTTATTTAATCTCTCTTTATTCACATATGTTTTCGTTTTAACCATTTAAGATGAATCAATCATGGGGGTATACAAAGAGTACCACAGAACTAAAACGTAGTTAATGAAGCAATATAGCAAATTAATAAACATAATTGCAATACATGTGAAGGTTGTTCCCAAGGTTACCACAGAAACAATGGCCAAGCCTAAGAAAACAAGACCCAAGCTATAATAAACTGAATGAACCTTTTATTATCACTTCTTATACACATAAACCCCACAATGACATTCATCTGCATAAGTATTAAGATGTAACATACTGTACATCACTGCCATGCATTGCATTTGGAGTATGGGACCTTGTCTGAGGAAAACAAATCCCATTGTAATATACCAGTTGCATTTGTCAAAAGCTGTCAGCACTTTATGGACTCAGGTCCAGGTAGTTTGGTTCAGAGTTGTTTGCACAGTGAAACCCATCAACCTTCTATCTCTGCTGCACACTGTGTCCTAGAAACTGTCAAACACAGCTCTGTTTTGAGAAACAAGTTAATTTCTGGCATTGCTGCCAACCCCATATTGCAGAAGTAAACAGTGTGTCAAACCTTTTTGCTCATCTGTGACAGTGCAGAGTTTTGTTCATTGTTCCTTCAATTATATAAAACATCTGGCGGATCAGATTGGAAGCCAAGCACAGACTGTAACCTCTGCATATCATTATTCCACTGAAGATTGCGAAAGTGCTCTAGTTTTGGAAGATCCTGTGAGAAATACTGTACTCTATATGATCCAGGGCTCAGTGTCTCTGCCCCAACCAAAATATAGAATCCACAGGAAGATGTCATGATGGTTGCAAGGGTGTTTGTATCCAGAGTTCACCATAAAAAGCTGCCGATCATTGGAAAGGCCCAGATCCAAAACTCTTATCCCACTGCACACACTGCTGCTCCAGCTGCCCCAGCAGCCGGTCCACCGAGTCCTCCTTGTTCTCCAACTTCAGGTACCGCCTCCCGCCACCCAGGTCCAGCCGAGGCCAGCTCCGGCGAGTTTGCTCCTCTGCGGCATCCACAACCGCCCAAGGGATGTTCACGCAAACATCTGAGGAAGCCTCTCTACCTGAGACCACCTGCTGATTTATCTCCCCCTCCTCTCCACTCTCCAGACGCACAGGTGGAGCTGTGTACGGGTTAGTCCTGTAGCTCATACTGTGGCAGCGCCTCGGCTGCGCGGCGGTTTTCCATCTCGTCCAGGGTGGACATGGAGCTGGCCGACTGCAGGAAGTTGTTGACGACGGGCGAGTGAAGCTGGCACCGTCATCAGCTCCGAACTGCGTGTTCAAATCAGTCTGACTGGAGTTACAGGAGTTAGAGTGGGAGGAGTGGAGGGAAGACGGAGACTCTGACTCCTGGTGGTGGAGGGCTTCTGTCTGGAGCACGGCCTGCTGCTGGTAGATGCCCTCTGCCTGGTCCTCCTGCTCTGCAGGGGGTCTTGTGCGCAGCAGGGGCTCGGAGCTGGTGAGCTGCTGCACACAGAGGATGTTGAGGTGAGCGGCGGGTAAACTGCTCAGCCACTCGTAGTGTCTGGACATGGAGCTGGCTACAGCGATGTCTTTGAGGTCCGCCGAGGGGACAACCGCGGACACGGAGCAGATCACGCTGTGCATCTGAGCCAGCAACATCTGCGTCTCCCTGTCCCGGTTCTCGTACAGGACAGTGTTGGCACATATGAGGATGAAGAGGCCCACTCCCATGATGACGGGCCCAGCAGCTTCATCCGTTCACTGTGGATGAAGCTGGCTGTGGAGAGGAGGCTCTTTGCTCCCATACTCCAGCCGGAACTCTGCGACTCAGAGATACCGTCCCCCTCTGCGGCTCCCAGGAGCGGCGCCCTGGATATCCGGTAGGGCCAGTACCCCGCCACAGCCAGCGCCGTGCCACAACCACCACAATGACCCCCAGCACCAGGAAGGCTCCGGGAATGGAGCGGATGCGAAGCTTGCCTCGGATCACCCCGTCCTTCTTCTTTTTGCTGCGTAGGGTGAAGTGGCGCTTGCGTGGGCAGGGAGAAGTTGGTAGGACACCTTGGCCTTCTGGGACTTCATGATCGGGTCAGTCCAGAGATCCTGCTGCACCTCCGTCAGATGCCTAGGGAGAGAGGACATGTCATTGGTTAATGCAGGTCTGACATCTAAGGATACACAATCAGTTGTTAAATGCCTAATGTATAAAATAAATGTGATATGTAGAATTATTACTGACTACACCAGAATCAGAATCAGTTTTATTTCCAAGTATGTTTACACATACGAGGAATTTGCTTTGGTGTAAATGGCAGAAGGGGGAAGTACTCAGATGTTATACTTAAGTAAAAATAATAATACGTTGTAGGAATACTCTATTGCAAGTAAGTCCAAGTCCTGAATTCAAAATTGTAAAAAGTAACAGTACCAATATAAAAGTACTCATTATACAAAGTGGCTATTTTCCAAATAATATACATTATTACACTGTTTTATATTTAGTGATGCATTCATGTGTCTATCGTTTTAATTTTGCAGCAGTACATTATGAGAATGAATTGTTATACTGCCAGGTTTCGCCATTCAAAATATTACATCATAATGAATTAGTTGATTTCATTTTTGTTTAAATAATATGAACCTGCAAAAGTCACTATTAACCAATGTTGTCAAAAAAAATTATTTGCTGCCAAATAAGGTGGAGTAGAAGTATAAAGTAGCATAAAAAGAGTACCTCAAATATATAATCAAGTACGGTACTTGAGTACATGTTCTTAGTTATTTTCCACCTCTGGTAAATTGGCAAACAAAGACACAGCAAGAAGAATATGTTTGTTTAAAGAAAGGAGCCAAACATTGTACGAATATAAAAGTTATTTTAAAAACTATTTTAAGACTAAAAAGAACAAATGAAGACAATATTTACACAAAATATAAATATGTAAGAGTACTGTAAAGTAAAGCTCATGCTCAGGGGATGGCTGTGTAATTATGGGAAGATTGACGGTTCGATCCCTATCTCCGTTTGTGTGCATGAAGAAGTGTCCTTGGGCAAGTTAGTGGACCCCAAATAACTCCTGAACAGGTATCAGTGTGTAAGACTTATTGAGCTTTGGATCAAACTAAACAGGGATCGAACCGCTGCTCTTCATATTGGTGTGAAACCTGCCCTCCCTTTGCAGCAGCACAGATACGCAGATGAACTATGAGCAGTTTGTATTGCAGTAATGCCATCAGTGTATACATGTGTGTGTGAATATGTAAAAGTTGGCATGTAGTCCAGAAGCACTTTGAGAGGCTGCAATAGTAGAAAGGCCCTATATCCAACCATGATCATTTAGAAATTAATAAAATAGAAAGGTTTGGCTAATTTGAAGCCAAGGCAGTAGCCCAAAAACTCTTTGACTCACTGAAAGCTAATGTATTCAAATAATTAATCATTTTGGGGTTTTTATCTTAATGGTTGAATGCACTCATTGTAAGTCGCTTTGGATTAAAGCATCAGCTACATGTATTGCAGTGTAATGTACTATTGAAGGAAGTGGAGAGTCAACATTTCCCAGAAACTTTCTTTTATTTAAATAACTGTAGTTCTTTTTTAATGTATTGTTGTTTTTGATTTCAAATGGAGAACACCCCATGTTGTATTTTTATGTTGTTAAAATGTAATGTAATGTTAAAACCAAAAAAAGGGAAAATGTCAAAAAGTAACTTCCTGTGACGGCTGCGGTCCTGGGAAGATCTCTTTGAACCTAACATGAGTCACTGATCCTGACGTCTTCAACAGCTCTTGTGATTTCACGATTATTTAAAAAAAGAATGATTTATGTTTCTCTGCCAAGATGTTCCAGTAGATCTGGAATCATACTCCCAGTGTAGGAACTGCTTTATATTCAGGCTTAGGGAGTAACAGATTACTTTTAACAGATACAAATAAGGTAACTGGATTCTAGGTAACTGGATTACTAGCAGGATTAAATGTTGCAATACGTTTTGATAATAATATAATAATTGAAATAATATATAATAGTTGTCCGGTGCCTTGCTAAAGGGCACCACGGCAGGGCCCAAGAGGTGAACTGGGACCTCTCCAAGTACCAGTCCTCACTCCATATGTTCTGTTCGGGGACTTGAACCGGCGACCCTAGCTCCCAGTCCAAGCCCCTACTGACTGAGCTGCCGGACATATAAGAATGGAGACATGTCCCAGCAGAGACACTAAATACAAATATGAACCTGAAAATTAGAATAAGGTGGCCCCATTAATATGACACATCTTAATATTAAATATCTTGGTTTTCTTCTTTTCTAAGGTCACCTTGTTCTGTTGTCTTACATAATACAAAAAAACATCTTATTGTTATTTTTTCATTGCATTTGATATTGAGGTATTCCAAAAGTAACAGTAAGTAATCAGGTTACATTACTTTTATATTGTGATCTTTTGATTAGGTTAATGATTACATTTTTTTGCAGGTAACTAGTTATTGTAATTGAATTCATGTTTATTATAGTTAAACCTTTAGTCAGAATTTAACCGACTGACACAACAACACTATAGACTTGTTGTGCAGTTGCAATGAAGCGGGATTGTACTGAAATGGTTTTGATAGAAAACACGATTTTCTAGTGTTGCTGAATAAGCAGCTGATACGTCTTTCTTAACTTCAACAACAGCTTTCTGTACCAGTCACAGGTCTCCCGTGCCCTGTACTACAAAGCCAGTTCAACAGACCCTGGATATGTTTGAGTTATCTGGCTTAACTAACCCTACCAAACGCGATCTCGCTAAGCGGTCCTACGACGCTGGTTATCAACTCGGTAAATCAAGTCTAGGTTTTCTCTGTCCGGCTGAGAGCACGTTCACGTGAAAGGGCCGGGGTTAGCAACATTTGACCAATCACAAACAGGGACAAGCGTACTGACAGCGCAGCGTCATACTTCATGAATGAAAAGTAAACTATCACGTTAGACAAATATGAAGAAGTTAAACTTTAAACATCCATACGGTGGCCCGGAAGTGCAAGACACCACAGCATTTCAGAAAACACCACAGCATTTCAGAAAACACAACAGCATTTCAGAAAACACTACAGAATTTCACAAAACGCCGCAGCATTTCACAAAACGCCGCAGCATTTCAGAAAACACTACAGCATTTCAGAAAACGCCACAGCATTTCACAAAACGCCGCAGCATTTCACAAAACGCCGCAGCATTTCACAAAACGCCGCAGCATTTCACAAACGCCGCAGCATTTCACAAAACGCCGCAGCATTTCACAAAACGCCACAGCATTTCACAAAACGCCACAGCATTTCACAAAACGCCGCAGCATTTCAGAAAACACTACAGCATTTCAGAAAACGCCACAGCATTTCACAAAACGCCACAGCATTTCACAAACGCCGCAGCATTTCACAAAACGCCGCAGCATTTCACAAACGCCACAGCATTTCACAAAACGCCACAGCATTTCACAAAACGCCGCAGCATTTCAGAAAACCACCACAGCATTTCAGAAAACGCCACAGCATTTCACAAAACGCCGCAGCATTTCACAAAACGCCGCAGCATTTCACAAAACGCCGCAGCATTTCAGAAAACGCCGCAGCATTTCAGAAAACGCCACAGCATTTCAGAAACGCCACAGCATTTCACAAAACGCCACAGCATTTCAGAAAACGCCACAGCATTTCAAAAAGAAAACACCACAGCATTTCACATTGGACGGAAAGGGTAATTCCTTTAGGGAGAACACTTCTTGTTTGTGATTGGACAGAGCCAGCCATAGAAGCACTGCTGTGATTGGTTGTTTTTGCTGCCAGTCAAGAAATGACGCTTCGTGATTGGTCAGCACCCGACAGCGCAACATGTCCCAACACATCAACCGTTACCTGTTAGCACACACTCAGAGCTCACAGCTCCTCATATCTGTTCAGAAACTGGACAAAAGTTAAAAAAGTACAAACCACAGACTGTCTATGTCATGGCGAATACAGTCACTGCTTTATTTATGTCTGTATGACGCTGTTGTGAGTGTGGACGGAGCAGCTACAGGTTAGTTTAGCCTGATCGATCCGCCCCCTCTCCAGCACGTCTTGTTTGAATGACAGGAGTAAACACTGACAGCTGCGGTGAAACTCGAGCGATTAGAGCAATGCGAAAAAACCATGATTTAATGCTTTATTAATTCATGGTTTTTAAGGGGCTTATCTCCATGTAAATGCTATAGACTACCCAATATTCGCATCGCTCTAATCGCTCGAGTTTCACCGCGGCTGTCAGCTGTGTTTGCTCCTGTCATTCAAACAAGACGCGCTGGAGAGGGGGCGGGGCGTATCTCCATGTAAATTCTATGGGAGATACCAACTACAACAAAATGAACATATTGTAGCGTCTCGCTACAGGAACACAGCGAGGCTTGGTTTGTCCTTTATCCGGGAGTTTATTATACAGATCACAGGTTACTGTTGGCCATAACCACGCCAAACAATCCACTAACTCTGTCGTATATCCTCACTCTCCGTCACATATTCCCCTAACTCCTCTCTCGCTTCCCGCGTCTCCCCCTCCCGGAACCTCCCTCTTCCAGCCCCAACCAACCAGACAACACTCTCCCACCCAAACCCACAGCTACAGGTCACAAGAACCGTCCATCAAAACAGTGGCACGTTCACTGACACTCTGTAAAATGCAAACAAACTCTGAACAACAAACACATCAAACATCAACATTATAACCAGTCCGTTACAATATTGACCGTGATTTAATTGTAATACACGTTTCAAAGTGATGCCGAAGTAACTACATACTGATACCGGTTAGTAAAAACCATGAATTAATGCTTTGACAAGTCTGCAGACAAGACGGCAGGCGAAAAGCTTTTAAAATGCGTGTTTTCTGAATGGAATCGGATCCATCAGGCTAAACTAACCTGTAGCTGCTCCGTCCACACTCACAACAACGTCATACAGACATAAATAAAGCAGCGACTGTATTCACCATGACATAGACAGTCTGTGGTTTGTACTTGTTTAACTTTTGTCCAGTTTCTGAACAGATATGAGGAGCTGTGAGCTCTGAGTGTGTGCTAACAGCTAACGGTTGATGTGTTGGGACATGTTGCGCTGTCAGGTGCTGACCAATCACGAAGCGTCATTTCTTGACTGGCAGCAAAAACAACCAATCACAGCAGTGCTTCTCTGGCTGGCTCTGTCCAATCACAACAAGAAGTGTTCTCCCTAAAGGAATACCCTTTCCGTCCAATGTGAAATGCTGTGGTGTTTCTGAAATGCTGTGGCGTTTTCTGAAATGCTGTGGCGTTTTGTGAAATGCTGTGGTGTTTTCTGAAATGCTGTGGCGTTTTGTGAAATGCTGCGGCGTTTTGTGAAATGCTGTGGCGTTTTGTGAAATGCTGCGGCGTTTTGTGAAATGCTGTGGCGTTTTCTGAAATGCTGTAGTGTTTTCTGAAATGCTGTGGTGTTTTGTGAAATGCTGTGGCGTTTTGTGAAATGCTGCGGCGTTTTGTGAAATGCTGCGGCGTTTTCTGAAATGCTGTGGCGTTTTCTGAAATGCTGTAGTGTTTTCTGAAATGCTGTGGTGTCTTGCACTTCCGGGCCACCGTACATCCATGACTTAAACAGATAAACTAGGATAAAAGCCACAGATGCCCCTTTCACACCAACGCGGTTCCAGGGCCGGTTCGGAGCTAGAGCCTGAAAAGCACCGGTTTTTCCTGTTCACACCGCAGCGGAGCCGCCTCTAAGCTCCGGAATCCGGTTCGTTTCAAGCACCAAAACATTGTCGGTCTAGAAGTAAGAACCGCATACGTCACGCTTACGTCGGAGGGGGGCGAGATTAACCTGAGCTAACAGTTAAAGGCGAGTACGGCAAATAAAAGTTATAACCAGCAGTAGTGCTGAGCAAAGTGACCCCCCCCCCCCCAGTTGACAATTGACTAGCGGTACTGAGTGGGCCGGTTGGCCGGTCGAGTTTCCCGGGCTGATTTTTAGTCCCAGTCCGCCCCTGGCTGTTATTGATCATTGTGGAGAGCAGGCAGACGTTTTGTTTTGTATTATAGCAGCTATCGGATGGAATCAATACATGGGCTGCACAGGTTGTCATGTCCGACTATCACAAGTAGAATCATAATGAAAAATACGCCGGTAAAATGTGCCTGTAGAAAACGGCTTATGCCACAATAGGATAGCAACAAGTAGTCAAGTTATAGTCAGTTTAGCTTTGGTTGCTATGCTAACATCACCCATTTTATACCAGAGAAACTTTCATAACAGCGTTGTGATGCCAAACAGCGTCAATTCAGACTGACACACATTCACTTATGGGAAACTGGGGATATGTATCAGCTGCTTGTGTGACAGTCGGACAGTGAATACTTTACAGTGGCCGCTGCTGTGAGTTAACGGGAGAATGAACTCCCGTGGAAGAGCAGCCAGCACTGCAGCAGTCGGTAAATGCCGCTGTAACACATTAATAAACAATGAACCAAGGCACTCTGGAGAAAAGTATAAGGTTGGAGAAGTCGTTATTTAATTTAATTTAATCTGGCTTTGTATGATTAAAAGCAACACGATCCTCGACCCAACGCAGTCCTCCATTGTTGTTGTAGTGAGCGCCGTTGGGGAGAAAATCAGCGACGTAAACGGTGACGTCATGACGCAGCAGCGGCAGCACCAGTCGGGCTCTGGGCGGTGTGAACAAAACGGGGGCTGAAAAGAAGAACCGGTTCCGAACCAGAAAAGATCTAGCACAGAGCTAGAACGGGAACTGTGTGAAAGGGGCAATAGTTGCTCATGCAAGGTGAATACAGAACAGCTTGTAAAAAAAATGTTCAAAACTACAGAGTGTTTGAATGCGTACATTAACCTGTTAAGCACCTTCCCCCCGTTACCGGGGGGAAAAACGCGTCATCTGAGGAAACAGTGTCTGAGGGCATCTTAATATTTAATAAACTATGAATGTTTTATATCCATGTAACGGGAAGAAACTCATCTAACTGATCATTTTTGTATTTTTTTTCAAAAGAAAACCCACAATGCTAACACTGAGCCTCTGAATTAGCAACGAGCGAAAAATGCTAACACCTTACTGCACCGAAGATCACTCACAAAACCTTATTATTTATCTTTTCTCTACATCCATGACATCGTTTCACATCGTGAGGTGACACAGAATCGATGGGTACCCTCATTATCACTAAATTATACGAAATGGCGACGTTATAAGCAAAACGGACAACAAAACAGGTGACGCTAGGTAGCTAAAAATGCTAACATTTTTACCTTGGCTCTGTAGTCTCTCCAAAGTGGTCTTCAATGGCATTAACACGATAAAAACCCTGCTGAAGTTAATCCATAGGTTAATCCAATGTGTCTGTGTCCCTTTGAAATTATTTCTGATAATCCATGCTTTTAGGTTTCTAGATGTCAGAGCTAGACTGTAGCTTCACTCTAATGCAGGGGTAGCCAACACGGTGCCCGGGCACTTAGTCGCCCGCAGGGGCAACGTGAGTCGCCCGCGGGGCATGTTCTAAAAATAGCTCGCCAAGCAAATCCAAAATGTATAAAAAAAGGAAAAAGAAAAAAGAAAAAAGGAAATGTAATTAAAAGAATCTACCCTATGCATAAACAAAACCTAAATCCTAGCGAACTCTATCTACTTACTACAACTCTATATCTATCTAACACCCCTCCTCCCCCCTCCCCCACAATGAATATCGACCAATCACGTTCTTGCTTGATTTGCGGGACCAGTGTTGCAGTCTGGAAGAAAAGCAATGTGGAGCAGCACCTCACCGCTTCATAAGGAGTTTAACCTTTCCTTCTGGCAGAATCTACACAACACATCAGCCCCATTGAACAGCCTATCATGCCAGCCTATACAACACATGAGGGGCAGAGTTTTACTCTGTGTGTTGCAACTTGCATATGTATTGCACTTGACGCACACACACGCATGGCGTAATTTCCACCTGGGACAGGGGGGAAATGTCCCCCGCTCTTTTCGAAATCCCGTTTGTGTCCCCCCACTTTACAAATATGTTTATTATTATTTTTTAACGCAAGCCGTCATCGCCACGGAGGAGCACACAGCCTCTGTGAGCGAGCGAGACAGAGGGAGAGAGAGCGAGTGAGAGAGCTAGGGAGGGAGAGAGAGAGGGGGAGAGAGAGCGAGCGAGAGAGCTAGGGAGGGAGGGAGAGAGAGAGAGGGGGAGAGAGAGAGAGAGCGAGAGAGCTAGGGAGAGCACACCTTTATCTATTTAATATAGATAAAGTAAGAAATCATTCCAATGTGTATAGGACAGTAAAAAAAACAAGAAACAGTTTGAAAGGGGAGTGATTAATAAAATATGCATAAATAAAAAGAAAGAATGCAGACTAGGTAACATAAGATAAGAATAATCCAGTTTAAATGATTTGTTATTGGCTGTGATCATATTCTAAAGATGTTTGGATTATTGAAAAGTATACAGCTCCCTTTCATCTCAGTGTTGAGAGCTGTATCCATAAATTCATGTTGTGCTCAAAGTGCTCCAGATTGATGCTTTTCACTTCAACATTTAAAAATAATCTTCCCGGGGGTGCATGCCCCCGGACCCCCCTAGAGGAGGTGAGGCCCGTCCACCCCAAATAAAGCAGGTTAAAATAATGAAATTGCATACATGTTCTTTTAGTAAACACTGAAAGCGGTCCCACAGACCCAAACAGCACACAAAGGTTAAAGGTAAGCATATCATATTGTTAAAATGTGCTAAATATATACACTGCAAAAAACAAAAAAAAGAGGAGTAAAAGTAGCCCCCGACTTGTTTTATTTTTTGAAAGTAGCCCTCACCCTAAAAAAGGTTGGTGACCCCTGCTCTAATGCAACATTACATGCGCAAAGCCATCACCTTTTTCTTTCACAATGAGTGAATGTGTGGGGGACTCCCCCTTCGATTATATTGGCTCTAATGGTCAGAAAGAGGTGTCAACCATCAAAATCGACCAATGGGTTCCAGAGATATATAAAAAAAAAAAGTGTTTTTGGCTAAACCTCTCTAAAAAGGTAAAATGTCACTTGTTTTGCATCAATCTTGATACAGGGTACTTATTATATGTTGTACTTTGGATTCCTAAAGCTTTTAGTCTACCATCCCATCATTCAAGGGTGGTTTTCACTATAAGTAATGGGTTTTTTTTAGGCGGAGGTAAGAATTTACCTTTTTTTACCATGTTCCATCTGAATTTATTCTGACTGAGAAAAATCTATATTGATTCTGACACTTCTACATCCAACTCACAGATGTAACCTTGCTTTGATAAAAGAAATTATTCATATAACCCTTTTAGAAGTTAAGTTGTAGTCATTTGTTTTGGGCATGTCATTTTCGAGCCTGAAACATGAAAAACAGGCTTGGTGCTTAACAGGTTAACATTTTATGATATCACTGCACTCACTTAGATGGCTAAGACATGAGTGGATCTGACTTTAATTGCATTTGAGTGTTTCTTCAACTTAACGTGTTGCTTAAAATAATACTTCTGCATGACAATGTAAGTGTTGCACGGCCAGATACGGCTCGAGAAGCTGACATATATGATATATTATGATATTATATGATCGATGATGTGATTGATGATGTGATATGAATGATAAGTGCGACACGTCGGCGTCTTCCCTGCATACGGCAGTTTAAACTGTATTTCCTTTATCCTGTAATATGAATTGATAGCTTTAAACTCCGCACACTGAGCTCTGATTGGTCAGCAGGCAGTGCTTTCACTGAGTTGATCTCTTATCTGGAACATAACCTGCTCCGGAGCAGGTTAGGTGTTCAGCATAAGTTACCATGGAGATCTACCCCGGTAAGAAGTGAACCAGCGTCGTAGGACCGGAAACCCAGAGTTAACCCTGAAGTTACCTCACTAACCGAAAATCCTGCTTCGTAGTACAGGCCACTGGTCTATGTGGTCTCACCAGCGACCCCAGCTCTGTACAGCTGAATTATTCAGGAAGCATACGTCAGCCCTGGGGAGTCCCCAGAGCCTCTCACATGAAGCACACATCTGGATTCAGAGTCTGCTGTAGATACAACCAAATACTTTCCTTCTGTTACGCTTTGTGTCTGTCATCATCACACAGGGATGCCTGGAAACCAGCAGTATTCAGCCCCATTAGTCAGCGGCTGTTTACCATGCACAGTCCTTCTCCAATGCTAATCACCAGTGAAAATAATTAGAGTGAAATTCCTCAGACTGTTCCAAACCTTCCTGGTCCGTGTGGAGCTTGTAAATTCAACAAGGTATACACTAAAGTAAAGAAACGCTCGCACATGTGCTATTCTTCTCCACTTCCCACATGGTCATAAACAAAGCAGGGTGAAATGGAAAATCAGCTTCTAACATTGTGAGGTCCTGAGTGTTGCAATCAGAGTCAAACGTTCTCCCCCTGCTGAATATCACACATCAACGCTGAGTCACTGCTCCGTCTCCCCCTGTAAATATTAAGACCCAGGCAAAAACGGAAGTCGCTTTTGTCACCTACAATACGAGAGACTACTAACTAAGCAAGCCAAAATGATTTATTTGGGAAATATACAAAAGATTTAAAGTGGACCTATCATGCTATATTTGAATAATATAGTGTAGGACCATACCTATATAAGGCATATTTATACTTTATTTTTTTCAAAATACCAAACAAATCATGCATTTTAGCCATGCCTCATTTTTTAGCTCTGTTTTTGCAAGGGCAGATTATGTGAGAACAGCACCATCTACAGGCCTGGCATATGTACTACAGCGTCTCCAGCGCTTTCGAACGGCAATGGCCGTGGCTGTCTCCTCCTGATTGGTGGAGTTGGCCCAATAGCCGTAGCGCCACTGTCCTGACGTCAGGACAGTGTTCAAATCTGGATCAGTTTTTATCAGATCCGTTGCAGCCCCTTTTTTAGAGATTTGGGTATGGAGGAAAATAGAGAGGGTTGTGTTTTCTGACACTTGGTGAGTTCCCTGGAACACCGGGGACACATATTCATGTATAAAAGACGTACAAAAGTGCATTTTGCATGATAGGTCCCCTTTAAGTTAGCAAAATGGCCTTGTTAGTGCACTTTTGTTCATTTATGTCAACACATTAATAATACTCATGCTACTTCAGGTCCACACAACATTCAGTGTATCTACACCTTCCATATAAACAGTGGGTAAGAGAGAATTACCCAGCTTTAGAGGTTCAAAACATATCTCAGACTCAGGAAGTGTCATCATCTTATTCAGCTTCTGAATGATTTAGTTTACAAAACTGTCAAACTGTGTCTCGAGTATTCCTATCCATCCTAACAGTCTGTTCATCCCAAACCCAGAGCAATTTTAAATGCTTGATTTGGTCAATTTGAATATTATTTACCTTGTTGTTATATGTACATAACAGTGGTGGAATGTAACTAGTTCTTCTTTCTGTGCAACTTTATATTTCTACTCCACTCATAAAAGATATATTTCTTACACTTCATTTACTTTGAAGCTTTATTAACTTGTTCCTTATAGATTCAGATTTGTACATACACACACATAACCACAATGAAGCACTATGATGTTTTTGTATGTAGATTAAAATAAGTCGGAAGACAAAAAAGTATAGTAAGTAAAAGTATGTTTTTGCATAAGAAACATTTCACAGTTCCAGCTTCTGATATGTCAAGATTTTTTTCCCTTAAATATTTCAATTTAAAAAACATAACATTTTTTTCTAGATTTTTGTCAACACAGCAGCATGTCTCTCTCAATGACTTTTAAACATCTGTCTCTCTTCAACACAGAATACCATAATATATTTATTATTACATAAAATGTAAATGTTATAATTGTATACAGCCAAACCGAACAACTATACTCTGAGTGTTAACAATTTAAAAACAAATGTGAATATTTTAACATTCGCACTGACTGTGTGTCATCACATAGGTCAGCTATATATTGGTTGTCTATATCTGAAACACAGCACAGGTAGTACAGCTGTTTTGAATAAGACATTAGTCATGCAGTTGAGACGTTTGTATGTCTTAATTACTTTAATGTGAAATCTAAGCTTAACCTCATATCACACTATCATGCTATCTTTTTGGACACCAGTAGCATAAGTGCAGAAGATGATGAAACACTGAAATATGAATACAACAGTAGTATTCCATCTGTATGCTCCTATCCTCCTGGATTCTGACTGCAGTAACACAGATGAAAGCAGCAGGACAACACAGTGTGCTGCTCGCAGACTGACACACACAGGATGGATGGAGCAGAGAGAACACACACCGGAGAAAAAGAGTGTCTCCAGTCTGTAAAATATATATATTTTATCGCAGTGGTTTTGCTTATTTGTTTCCCCTCCGTGTTTTTGCACCCACTGCATTGGCTCATTCTCATTCTGTTCAGATCCTGCTTGCAGCCAGCAGAGGAAGCTGATCTGAAGCCAGTTCACTCCTGGGGAGCCACATGTTGTGCTTCATGATGTGAATAGAAAGACACAATGTATGGAGACAATGCCTTACAGCAGGAGGGGGGCGCAACATCATAAACTGCCTCTAGATCTGCGATGCAACACAAGCTCTTATTGATAAGGCAGGCTGACATCATCTCCAATCAAATCAATGCAAGAAAAACCCAGAGCTTGTTCAATCGACAGAAATAATGCGTTATAATTATATATGTACCTTAAGGATGGACTGCTGCTGGGGGCTACAGACAGTCTGCTGCATTCCTCCACACTGTCTGCCTCAGTGACAGGACTCACAGTAACGTTTCTCTCAGACTCTAACAGACCTCAGGAGTTCTCCGCAGCTTTTGGAAACTTGCCTGTATTCCTCGGATCCTGTTGCAGCTCGTTCATAGTTGGAGCTCAGAACATCCCGATCCTGTGGGGTGAACGGTCTCCAGGCTGTGCGGCACCCTGATGGTGGCACCCCGGCCGACACATCATCTCCTCACACCCCTCAGGACTGAATGAAGAAGACCTTTGTGAGGACAGGAGCCCAGCAGATACCGCCGCTCTGCAGCTTCATAGGAGCAGCTCTGTGAGGCAGACTGATGGACCTCCCCTTTACAATACCATGGGCTTTTCAAAATAAAAGCCGCACAAAGACTAACGTGACATGCACTGGATGTCTCCGTTTCCGGACGAGTCAGAAATGAACCGCGGTGAAGTTAGTTTTAGGTTGGATATTCGACGGACATTCGTGGACCAGCCAGCAGCGTCAGTTTCCCCTGCTGCTGGCTGTAATATATGGAAAGCCTAATGTGCCATAATACGCATACATAGTTTCGCGCGAATATACGGGGAGGTCCGTATATTCGCGCGAAACTATGCACGAATATATGGACCTCCCCGTATATTCGCGCGATTAATATGATAATGAGCCCCTCCTTCTGATTTCCTTAGCCAATGAGTTCAAAGTGTCTTCAACCAATCAGTGAGGGGTAAAGCCAGACCAAAGCAATCTGTAGATGAAAAGTTCCTGACATTGTGAGGCTGTGCTGTAAATTGTACATTATTCCAGATTCAGGGGACTAAGTATAATTTGCCTTTGAATATAATAAATATATCACCTTCATTGTCTTTAAAATAAAATCACATTACCCTTTTCCTTAACCCTCTGGAGTGTGAAGTGAAGGGTATTTTCTCAATTTTTAGATGTCTCCTTAAATCAACTTTTAAATATACTTCTTATAACATGGCATGGTGTTACATGTCAAAATGTTCAGTAGTCTCTGGTCTTGCTAGAAATGCAAAGTCACTCACCTTAGAGCACTGTCTTATGAGATACTAAGCTTAGAAATCGATTTTTGGAAAACTTCAAAACTGTTGTGAAACAATGACTCATGTCATCCTTTTTTTTGGTGTTTCAGATTTGGTTCACCAAAGTCTTTGGTTCACAAAAGTAGTGAAATCTATGAATTACACTATAGGCCTATATAAATGTTATTCATGTCTAAAATGAAAATGTGTAAATTAGAATTTGGAGTAAGTAAAATGTTCTATCACTCTACTTTCACCACAGAAAAGTTACATCAGGACTGATTCATGACTTCATATTCCATACTGAGGTTCATGTGATGTGTACAAATACAAATTGAGCATTACAACTTTTTTTTCAACCAACTATTTATGTTAACATAAGAAACTGTAAAATTTCAATATTTACAATATCAGAACTTTCTCAACCAACTATTCATTATACATGTAAAGACAGGGGGAGCAGTGTCATGGTCTTTGTCCGTCTTCCAAGACAGTGGGGCTGGCTGCTGTGTAGGTGGGGGTGATGGTGCATGGGCTGCTGGTGGCTGTGTCGGAGGGAGGTAGGTGGGATTGTCCCGGGTTGATGCTGGTGGCTGTGTGGGAGGTACGTGTGCTGGCGAGACTTCTTTGCTGGCTGGGTTGATCGTGATGGCTGTGGTGGAGGCCTTTGTACCGAGGTGTATCTTAATCTTGTGGCAGGCACAGATGGAGGTGGAGGCTGCTGTAGTGATGCTGGTCCTCTGGTCCTTGGTGGTGATGGCTGTGGTGGAGGTCTTTGACCACGGTAGATCTTGACCTGGGGGCCGGCACAGATGAAGGTTCTGGCTGCTGGATAAACACCGCCTGTGGGCCACTGCCCAGGCAGCTGTGAAATCTGAAAAAAAACATACCTTTACATTTAGCAAATCAAAATAACTGTATGACGTATTTGTCTCTAATAAAAAATGGAAATAAATTATGACATGAGGATTAAAGCCTTCTTAATTTACAGTATATAATATAGTGATAACACACACAACCCGATTGACTGTACTCCCTTTAACCTGGCTCTGTTGTACACTGATAGGCACAATATTAGCATAGCATTAGCGCTATTAGCATTCAATACTATGAACAATTATGAACTCAGACCAGCATTACACATATTTATACAAGCAGAATACACTTGAAATGTAAGCCAAACTAGTGCACGGGAGTCATACACCTAGTAACATAGTGGTTTTAGCCCTACATTATTCAGGGAGCGATAGCCTGTGCTAAAGAAGCTAGCGGACGCCATTAGCCACTGTAGTGGAGCCGAACTAGCTCACAGAATGACATTAAACTACACATAAAGAACAGTTTCAAACACACTTCTTAGATCGAAATATGACATCATCTTTGTACACACTACTAACCTGTTGAACAGGAGATATGAATGAAGCAGAGGGAACGTTGCTGCCTTTCTAGCCAGAATGCCAAGTCTGAGGCAGACACATAATAACAACACTTACTTTACGGCGCACTGAGGCCTTTCCGTGTCCTATACTGCCCTCTGCTGTTTGTAATGATATACACTATTTAACATAAACATGCCTTGGAGAGTATAACTTAATTTATACAAGACAATATACATTGAAAATGTAACCACATATTTATGCGGTTATCTGAATCATATTTCTACCCCTTATATTCGAAAATATATGATTAAATACGTAAAATATGCGCACTTCGACACTGCACTGTGTGGGTGGACTCCAGAGTTATATCTTTCAAACTAAATCTATCCACTATCTGCTTGTCTATGTTAAAAAGCCTCAGTCACCTTAATTCATGTAATAAAAACATCTCAACACCAACAGTCAGTCTGTCGAATTTTAGGTTCACCAGAGATTACATGTCAATTGAGGCATCTCTGATCTATGGTTCTCTCACATCACCTACTGTTTAACGACCCCTGCCAGTACAACAACATTAAAACCACTGGAGTCATTGTACAAACAAGCACTCTGGCCTTAAATAAACGGCCTTACCTCACCTCCTCTTAGACAGTTTATTAACATACGCACAACTGCAACTAGGGTAACAAGAGGTGCAGAGAGAGGAGATTGCATTATTCCACTCAGAAAAAGTTATTTCAGTAAGTCTTCATTTTCTGTTAAAGCTGCTCAGCAATGGAACTCAATCCCATCTCCAATCAGAGACCAGTCCACATTCACTTTATTTAAATCAAAACTCAAAATATGGTTAGTGAGGAATCAGCTCTGCCAACACTGACCAAATCTTCTGCTCCTTACAACCCACTGCCTGTGTTTTAACATGTTCTTTTGTTTTGTTTTATTTGTTTTGTTTTAATGTTCTGTATTTTAAATTGTTTTATTTAAGTATCCCAGTAATGTATGTTGCATGTTTTAAATGTATTGTATTTACTTGTTTAAAATGAAATGTGTTTTAGATTGACTTTTAAAATCTGTCCAGGGACTACAGATGAAAAATAGCCTCTTGGCTAACTCTGGCACATTTACAGAAATGTTCATTAATGTGCACTGTCCCTGTTAAATAAATGAATAAATAAATAAAAACACCATTGCCACCGGTCATTCCAGTGCCAGTGGTCACTCCAGGGTCGGCGGCCACACCTGATGAACCCACCAGGGCAGTTTCCTCAGAGCGAGAGGAACATTTTTATCTTTATTTTATCTTTTTATAGCTCGTCCTGGTTTCCGCAGCAGATAGGCCTATGGTGTCAGTTATGTCAGTTATGTCAGTTGTTTTAAATAAAACGATGAAAACTGAACTTGAAAATTGTTTCCTCTTTTTATTTTATTTATTATTTTCGGGACGGGGTGTGTGATTAAAAATTCATTCGCAGAAATGTAAAGTGATCTAACTAAGTTCTATTCATATTCTTGACGGGAAGAGCAGTGTAAATGGGTGGCCTATATGCATTTGAAAAGCAATATAAATCACACAGTTAGTATTGTTGAAGAGAGGAAGAAAATGGAACAATGTATTTTATTATATAAAGCTTAAATATGCTAGAATCTGTGTTAAAACTCTGAATGCCATAGACATGTATCGTATAGTTTAATGCTTTAGCAATATAAACAGGGTGTATAACATAAATCCTTACATGGCTGCTCATAAAGACCCGTGATGCAAAGTACGCACTTCCTCTTTCGAGGACTTGAACTCTCTATGCACTTCCCTTTTCGAGGAGAACATCTGTTATGTATTTCCTCGCTGGAAGTGAACAGTTAAACACAACAACGAAGAAGGACACCTCTAAACGCGCCAGCTTGCACAAAAAGCATGTGACAAACCACGTGTCAGACCATGTGACAAACCGCGGGAAAAAAGAGGATAAAAGAAGACTGAAAAACACTGGAGGGCAGTTCCTCTTCGAACCCAGCTTTGAACTTGAACTCTCCAGCTTGTTTGGCAAGCAACGGAAGACGATCGTATTACTTACTCGTATTGAGGCAAAGATCTCGGATATAATATGTATCTGGGCAAAAGGCATTTCATTTTTTATTGATGTGTGGTGTTGTAACTTGTGAAACTTTAATAAAACTACCTGTTCACATTTGTGATAGGAAACTAAAGTCCATGTAGCCCTTCTGATTATTGTTGAATAGGTGACAATTCAGACGGCACTGTAAACCTGTTCCCACAATAGCTTGAGTCCTGAGTCCAGTCTGATTCCAGTGTCCTGTTCCTTGGCTGAGGATCAATCCCTGACGGAGTCTTGCAGAGACACCAGAGAGAACAACAGGTAAGTCGCACCTAAGCTAACTCTGTTGCTGGATTCTATGTCATATTGGAGGTCGCCACGATCGGTTGATCTTAAATACGGCAGCAGTGCTTTACGGGTATTGAATCCCAAGGTTTCAGAGGTGTGTTCATTAAGGTCTGTGTTTAAAGTCTAAAGGGAAAAACTAACAGGGTAAAAGTTTAAATGATGTGCAAAAACTGATGAATGGAGGTAGTATAGAAAGAAGGGAGTTTGTCGGTACCTCGTGGTGGTGTGGGTCACACCTTTTATGCCCGGTCTGAGTAAAAACCGCAACCTTTTAACAGTATACAATAGGCTTTAAAAGCACCATCGATAACCATTGCCCTTCTCCAATTCAAACCAAAAGAGAACATTTATAACTAGTTTAGGTAGTTTGAGAGGTAATTAAAATAGCTAAGGGTGATGATCTGACTTGAAGTGTGTGTTTTGCTCCTCCTGCTGCATCACCATTCTTTAATTAAATGTTTGATAAGTGCATGCAGATCACAGTACAGTAAAACATGTACACAGATACATTATTTTGTATTTTTATTAAATTTGACAATGTCAAGTTCACTTTCCACTATGTACAGGAATCTTGGGTCAGTCTTGTCTGGGTCAGAGAAAATGCAGATATTACACTCAGAAAAGAAATGGTAGACATATCAGTACTCTTAGTGCCAAGTTGTCTCAGACAATCTGCATTTCCTAATGTGGGACACTGAAAAGTCTATGTTAAAAAGCCTCAGTCACCTTAATTCATGTAATAAAAACATCTCAGGTCAGTAACACTGAAAGCTAAATGTGCAATACAATGTTCAGCTATGTTACTATTTATAATGTTATTGTTGTTACAACAGAAGATGTTTTTCTTTATATTGAAGTTAAATGCATCAATCTGGTGCACTTTGAGGGCAAAATTAAGAGATTTATGGATACCGCTGGAAAAAGCTGCAGTACATATGCCGAGCCTGTACGTAGCGCTGTAACTTCCTCCACAAAAGCAGCCTTCTGTTTATTCAACGTCAACCGCCAATAAACACCAAAGAAGAAGAACAATAAGAACATGTGTTCGAACCGGAAGCTAAACAAATGGGCGGGGCAGTTTAAGGTAAGACATACGGATGGCAGTATCATCGAAGAAGAAGCAGATTCAGAAGCAGATTCAGAAGCAGATTCAGAAGCAGATTCAGAAGCAGAAGCCGGAAAAATGTCCACGAGAAACTTCATCTTGCGTTGCAAAAGGACAATAAATGACTGCACAAGACTTCTCCAAACAGATGATGCCGGTCATGCTGTGTTACAATCCACAGTAACGAGGTACCATGGTGTAATGGTTAGCACTCTGGACTCTGAATCCAGCGATCCTAGTTCAAATCTCGGTGGAACCTTTCTTTGAGTACCCTGAAAAAAGCCAGCTTCTACATCTCAGGAGGATCTTGTAGCAGGATAGTGGTTGCAATATAGAAAATGAAGAGTGACTTGAGAATAAGTCTATCTAGTCAAGTCAAGGGAATAATCTGAGTGGCGTTAGGACAACAACCTGGTCCTTAACACCTCTAAAACCAAGGAGTTGACGATTGACTGCAGGAGAACAAAGAAGGAAGTCCACCATATGTATGGAGAAGTGGAAGGTGTGGAGAACTTCAAGTTTCTTGAAGTCAATATGTCTTGAGAGACGTGAGGTGGCTGATATCTGTCAACAGACTTGCGGTCAGAGCTGTGGTCTCATGGAGCTGTTATGTCAAAACTAAAACATGCCCCATGATTAACTGTGAGGAAGACAAGACCTTACAGCACCTCCTCATGGACTCCTACAGAGCTGAGGAGGTGTGGTCGCTCCTGCGGGGCATCGGTTTAGTATTCAATTCAATTCACTACATCTATAGACGTCGAGATATTATTACTGCTTTATATTAAATGAAGGTACAGTTGATCGTAAAGTGTTTTCACATACGTGAGTAGCTATGACGTCAGAGAGAGTTACCGTAAATGAGAACTGTGCCGTAAAAGTGTTTCTAGGATTTCTAAACTAACTATTACAGCTGTTTATAAAGTATTAAATAAAAAGTCATGAAAGAGATAAGGAGGAGAAAAGGCTTAAGGAAGTAAGCAAGGAATACAAAATGTCGAAATCCTGTTTCACGCGATGTCGAACATTGAAAACGAGAGGGCGGTCCCCCTATCTGCACAGCGGGAGAGAACGAGAAAAGTATAAAAGAGATCGGAAAGGACAACCCGCTCTCTTAACTTCGCTGCAGCCTCCCGAGGGACAACACCGGCTTTTGTCTCATCCTTACCTTATGCTTGTTCTTTAACCACGTTACTTAATTAAAGTACCAATTTGAACCTTTTCAGAGACTCCATTAGTCTCATTATTTTAAGTTTCTTTCCTGGGAGCGAGAAGATCACGATTCATCAATAGTTGGAAGACATGGACTGCAACTATGTATCTCTATGCCCATACACATGCTATGCTTTTGTTCTTACTGTATACTACAACTATAGTGTATTGCATGTCCACTGGTTTAATGCCAAACTGCATTTTTTTTTTTTTTAAAGTATCTGTAGGCTGGGCAATGACAATAAAATAGACGCATTGTGTGAGTTTCTGGCACAACGGCATAAATGCGTTGCTTTTACAACAATGACAATACATGTAATCTAATATTTTGCTGTTGTTGCAGGTCATTCTGGCTACCACGCCCCACTCATTTTGTTGGGTGGTCGAGGTCCCCCACAATTCAGCATTTCGAGAGAGCCACTCTCTTTTTGAGGAGCTGTGGTTTTACAGCAACAAAGATGGCACAGATATTAAAAGTATCTCTGCGCACAGTGAGACGGCGATTGAGGTATGTAGCAATGTCTTCAACATTGGGAGTGCCATCTTGTCTCAATTTATTGTAAACATCCCATGGAGGGGTTGTAGCCATGTTACAATATGCATGTTGTAAAGTAAATACCGTAGGTCTCATATATTTAAAACATGTTTATTTTTCAGGCAGTTCCACATGCTGGGACATACTCCACCATCTCAGATGCTGCACTAGACAACCTCATCAAGGAGATAGTGGCTGGGAATAACCAGATTGGCCCCGAATCTGTCAGGGCACAGCTGCAGGCCCAGCAGATGTGGATACAGAGACGCAGAGTGCGGGACAGCATGAGGCGGATAGACCCAGAAGCAGCTGCACTACGAGCAATGTCACAGAGACTGCACCGTAGAGCATACCGGGTCGCCGGACCTAACTCCTTGTGGCACCTAGATGGAAACCACAAATTAATAAGGTAAATATGACCAATACCAGACTTGAAAGATGGATACTTTCTATCAATAGGCCACAAAACCCAAACTCCTGCTTCAGTTTATGTATTGTGCATCAAACTAGTTATACTTTTCATGTTTTTGTTTCAGGTGGAGGATTTGTCATTCATGGGGGTATAGATGGGTATAGCCGCCTGGTCGTCTTCCTCCGGGCCTCAGACAACAACAGGAGCAGTACCGTGATGGCGAGCTTCATGGACGCGGTGGCCAAGTATGGTGTGCCCTCGAGGGTCAGAACCGACCATGGGGGCGAAAACAACTCTGTCTGCCTAATGATGAACATCTTCAGAGGCTCTCACAGAGGCAGTGCTCTCCGTGGAAGAAGCACTCACAACCAGAGAATAGAACGGCTCTGGGTGACCTGTGGCGAGGTGTGAGCAATGTCTATTACGACCTCTTCAACTTCCTGGAGAGTGAAGGCATAATAGACATAGACAATGAAATGCACATGTGGGCCCTGCATTATGTCTATCTCCCGTGCATAAACCATGACCTACGGGTTTTTTTGGACCAGTGGAACAATCATGGGTTGAGGACCGAAAGACACCAGAGTCCCATACAACTTTTTGTCCAAGGTTGCCTGGAACGGCGGGGCCAGACCAATTCCAGACAATTGCCTTATTGTAAGTAATTAACTGGAGAAATTTCTAGCTGATATCTTTAAGTTAAAAAAATTACCCTATTCACCTGGGGTGTCTCGCCTTAAACAATTGTTACGTGCCGTAGTGTTTGTGTGTGTCTCTCTCTCTCCCTCTGGTTGTCCCCAGGTGCAGCCTCTCCCCAGGTGCAGCCTCTCCCCAGGTGCTCCCAATCCCCAATCAGGGCCTCCATATAGGACCTGAGGAAGGCTGCAGTCGCTCTCTCCTTCTCCTCTGGCTGCATGTGTGCAGCATGTTTCTGTCTCTGTGTGAGGCCTGTGTTATTGTGAAGTGTTAGGAGATGTGCTGCAGTTTGTTCGTGTATTGTTTATTTTGGTTTGCTTTGGAAGTTGGCTGGTGAGTGCTTTTTCTTTATCCATTAAAACCTCACTTTGTGGCTTTATAGCTCAGTTTCCTCTCCTTTTTTCTCTCTCCCGGTTATTTCATATGTTGTTACTTCCCTCTGGTTCCCCTAGTCCAGTAGGGAACGTAACTGAAGTTACCTACTGTAACTCCAGCTTCTATGAGTATTGGCGTAGCCCTCTAAGGCTATCGCTATTGGGTAATCCCCCTGCGCACCGGCGCAGCACTGAAACACTTGTAGTCCACGCCCGCCCGCAAGGTGGGCTTCACCCTCGGGCTCCCTTCCGGTATAAATAGGAAGGAGGCCCGACAATCTGCTCCTACACAAAACAACTTTTCTTCAGCTATTCGTGGAGCCAGTGGGGCCCAGAACTTAGAGGGCAACGCCAATACTCATAGAAGCTGGAGTTACAGTAGGTAACTTCAGTTCTATTTCGTATATGGCTTCGCCCTCTAAGGCTATCGCTATTGGGTTAAGGGCGAAGCAAGATGTAGTCTGCGCCCCACTGGGTCCCCCCGGTACAAGAAGCACAGACACACTTGCTCAAATAATAACCCATGCCTATTGCGCCATGCGAATGGCGCATCACAGTCCCTGGAATATAGCATAACATGAATATTTACCATGAGGGGACGAAGGCTGGGAATAATACATACCTGCCGCTGTGAGAAAGTAGAGACGAAGGTCACACTTTGCCCAGTGACAGAAAGGAGGGGGAATAGCAGCTCTCTGCGTGCAGACAGGCAGGAGAGCGCACAGCTGGGTCCCCAACATCACTCACTCTGACAAGACATTCCGTACGAAATGTGTCAGGGGAAAAAAGGGGGACGTCCCTCTCATAAAAGGGAAATACAGGCCACTCTCCGTGTGCCGAGGCAGGAGAGAGGCGCACAGCTGGATCCCTGACGTCACTCACTCTGACAGGACACTCCGCACAGGGTGTGTCAGAGAGGAATGGGAGACATCCCTCAAATAAAATTGAATAAATGAACAGGGAGAAGACCAAGAAGCAGCAGTGCAAATGTCTTCCACTGACATTCCTCCGTGCAAAGCCGTGGAGGAGGAAACATTCCTCTGGTGGAGTGCGCATTGATGTTCTCCGGGGGATCCACCCCAGCGGAGACATATGTGACACAGCTTCACACAGCCAGTGTGACAGCCGTTGTGCAGATAGAGACTGCCCTATCGAGCGCTCTCTATAATGCACAAACAGGCGCTGAGAACGGCGCAAGGCAGCCGTGCGCGCCACATAGCAGGACAGCTGAGATGAGACGTGGCTTCTTCCTCCGACCTGTGAGGAGGGGGAAAGAAGCCAGCCAGGGTGATCACTCTTGACCTAAAAGAGTTTGTGATGACCTTAGCCTTAGGCATGAAGCCGGGTTAGCATAAACGGCTGTCCTCCCTGGCGATTGAGGTAGGCTGCCGTGGCCTGTTGGCTGGGAGAATCAACACATGTTTGATTGTACAGCAACGGGGCGAAGTGCTGGAATACTTCCCAACCCGGAGAACAGCTCCAGCACATTTACCTCTGACGCACGGGGTCGGTGCGTGGGCGAATGAACCACCTCTGGAGACCCCTCCTGTGGGGGAGACCCCGGGGAATCCCCACGTGATCAGCTGACGTCATGCTGAGCAGCTGTATCACAGAGAGGGCTGTCACCACGCTGTGGGATGTGACACGCTGGATAGGGAGCTGTCAGTTCCTCCACTCGCTGCAGCGAGAGCCGCACTCTGCTGGCTGAGTTTTATTCCACTCGCAGATAAATGAATGTCTGGGGGGGAAGAGGACAGCTCTTCTTCAAATCCATTATGGAACCAAGCTTTGACAGATGCGATACGAGATGTAACGTCTGTAAAGCGACTTCCTCCCTGGAGCGAGCCAGCAACAGCCGGTCGTCCAGATAAAACCACACTCTCTCATCCATCCTCTGTGTAGTGGCTCCAGCCTTCTATACATTTTGAAAAAATGCGAGGAGCCAGGGAACATCCAAACGGCAGACGATTGTCTGGTCTGATATTCCCTGAAAAGAGAAACGCAGGAATTTCCTGTGTTTCGGGATGATGGGTATGGAAGTATGCATCCTCCTTCAGGTGGAAGTGAACCAGTCGTCCTGGTGAACACATTCCAGCACCTGTTTGATCGTCAGCATGTGGAATACTGACAGATCGAGGATGGTCTCATTCCCCCAGTCTTTTTCCACTCCCTGTAAGACTGTTCCTGGGATGACAGGAGTGTTTCCTGTGTCCCATTGAACTGTGGGGGCGAGCCACGTCAGAGCCCTCGCCGCCGCAGCTCGTGAGGCAACCCAAGGTGGGCCTGGAGCAAAAGGGCTGTGAGGGAGCCTCCACACGCTGCGTTTCACTCCGGCTCTCATCATGAGGCGTGTACACGCTCAGGGGATGAGTGGAGGTGTGTGCCGTGACGTCCACATGAGGCGTCATAACTGCGCTCATGGGCTTATTATGTGTGGAGGAGACGTATCTCGGACAGAGGAATGCCGCGAGCTCTGTGGTTCATTAACCGATAGGTTAAAACCAGCAGGCTTCTGCAGCGAGCCCTGCTGTCTAATAATCAACAGATTGGTGGCAGCTGGCTTAATTAGCGAACTCTGCAGTTTTTAACCGATAGATTAAAAACTGCAGGCTCTTACACAGAGTGGGGGGTGAGAAAACACTTGATACTGATGACTCAGACAAAAAGTTGGAAAATGAACTCTCCTTTTATTTTCCACACAACCCCAACACGTCAAAAACGTCTCTGCTTCCTAGGAGGCTCTGGTGGAGCAGACCAAGAGCGGGAGTGCCTCACTCCCCGTTGACCCACCACTGGAAGACCCCTTTGTCTCTGGGGTGGCGGGGGAGCGGAGACGTGGGACGGAGCCCCTGCAGCCGCTGAAGGACCCTGACGCCGCGGCTGTGGGCGTCTCTCCGCCTGCCGCTGTGGCCGGGTCGGACGCTGCGGCTGCTGCGGGCGTTGATGCCGCTGTGGCCGCCCAGCAGGCTGGAGCCAGCTGACGTGCTGGCGGATGTCGTCCGCCTGTTCTGCAGCCGACTTCATGGACTCCAATATGGCGTGGAACTGGTGTCCGAACAGTCCAGCGCGATGTTGTTCGCCGCCGCCGCCGCCTGAAAGGCATACTGGTGCACCCGGTCGGCCTGGCGGGCTACATACTGGTCCCTGGGGGAGGCCAACGTAGGGCGCCGTCCGGCGATCACGTTGGCCTGTCTCACCCCAAAAAAACGCCGTCAGGCTCGGCTCCAAAGAAGGGGTGGCTGGGAAACCAGCATCTGTGAACCCCTCCACCTTGGTGAGGGGAACAAATGTGGCCACCGGAGCCTTCAGGGTCCTCGGATTCGCCGCCGCCCCCTCCTGGTACCTCCTGATGGCGGGGAAGCGTGGCCAGACCGGGTCACTCCTGACCATCTGCACCCGCGAAAAAAACTCCGGCCATATCGTCCGGAGCACACCTCTCCTGAGCTGGGGGAAGGGGGAGACCTCTGCAGGCGGCCGCCTTGCTTATGATCTAAGGTATTTCCCCCAGGATGCCACCTATCACCGGCAGCGCCGTGGTGACGGAGAAGGGGACCGCGTGCTCGTCCGCCAAGCCGGCACCCTGCTCCGACTCTGTCTCCCCCGTCCGGGGGAGAGGAGGGATGGGAGAACCGTACGGTGAACCGTGGAGGGAGGCGGGGTAGGAGTCGTCCGACACCTGCCCGGCACTCGGCTCCAGGGACATGAGGCCGCCGTCCACGGGCTCGAAAGCCTGGACGGGCCAATCGTCCTCCTCGGCCGCAGCAGCGAGAGCGTCCGCTCTTCGCTTCCTGTCGTCCGAGGGGAGACGGCACAGTGTGTGCATGCGACCTGCTGGCTGAGAGCCGCGTATGCGTGCTCTGGCCCCAGGCAGGATTCGCACATCGTGTGCTGGTCGTAACTCATAATGTATCCAGAGCCACATGAGGGACAATCTCTCACACAATTGCTGCTCATGATTGCTCTGTTTAATGAAAGTGTCTCTTGTGCTTCAGTAACGGGGTGCTGAAGAAAAAGACGGAGCAGATTGTCGGGCCTCCTTCCTATTTATACCGGAAGGGAGCCCGAGGGTGGGGCCCACCTTGCGGGCGGGCGTGGACTACAAGTGTTTCAGTGCTGCGCGGGTGCGCAGGGGGATTACCCAATAGCGATAGCCTTAGAGGGCGAAGCCATATACGAAATAGAACCTATTTCTATTTCAAGCCTTATCTGTCTTTAAGGCTTAGGGTTAAATGTGGTTGATGGGCTGCGTTTGCCGGCTCCGAGGCAGGAACCGCCACACTGTGTCCTTTGTCATTGGAAGAGTCCCCTGCCTCTGACCCCTCCAACTCATACTTACCTAGCAGGGGAGATACCATGATCACCGAGGTGGTTCACCCAGGGCGAGGCTCGGCCATTGCACCCCGGCTATGCTGACCGCTGCGAATTCCCCGAATGTGGGAATCTCGACTGCATAATTTGTGGTAGTGGGGGAATGCGTTCGCGCTCTCCCCTGATTATAGTGTTGAAGAAAATGTCAAAGACAACCTGGCTACAGCTTGCATGTGTGGCAGCTTCTTTGCTCCAGGAAAGACTTTCTGGTGCCAATGTCCTCCCAGAGCGTGTCCTTCCTTTGGGCTCTAAATATCTCTGTCCCTTGCAGTGAGCCTCACTCTGCATGCCACGCTCCAGAGCCAAGGCAAGTTCAATTTGTCACCTTAAGCTTCTCTGGCATAGAGTCCAAAAAAGGATCCGCTGCTGATGTGCTGCAGTTTCTGCCCTCAATTGAAACCATTTGTTGTTGTTTCGAGATGCGTCCGTGTTTGGTTGTCGACAAGGCAGGAGATGGGTGCACCGTTCCCGGAGGCGCTGCAATACCGGGTCGATGCGTGGAGTGAACGGGGCAAGCCCCTCTTTCAGCTCCCAGTGCTAAAAATCCATTTAATATATAGTCCCCGTATAGGGGACGTATCAGATATTAAACTGATAAGAACAGATACTACACTTGATCTTAGCCAAAAGGCCGAGAAGCGATGACCCTTAACGTTTGCTGCAGGAGACGGACTCGTTGCGCAGTCACCGCCGGTCTTGGTGCGGCTCTTTTGACCTGACATAACAGAGGCGCTGCATAACTGGGTTAACCGTAACCCTAACCCTTTTCTTGTCTTTCACAAACTCAGAATGCTCAGCCAAACGGCCAAGCCTACCAAAAATAGGTTGAACTCGTAGGTGTTCCTCTCCACGGAAGTCTTTAGTAAAAGGCGAAAGACTTATACGCTTTGAAGAGAAACCAGATTATGGAGGCCGTCCTCGAGAACAGACAGCATCGCAGTTGTCCCAGTCCAATCCCTCGCGGTGACCCTGACTTGGCTTTTCCACCTCCCAGGCAACACCCTTTCCCCCAGCTGCGCTCGAGCTGCGCGAGCATGGTTCATGGCTCTCACCTGTGGCTTCTTTGGCATTGAGTCCAAAAAGACCCCTGCTGCTGTGCTGCAGTTTGTGCCCCCGATTGGAACCTATTTCTATTTCAAGCCTTATCCCTCTTAGGTGCCTTACAAACAATGGACGTCCACTCTCGGGAGCGTCGGAGTGGTGCGGTCACCCTAAGTGACAGACCTAAAGTATCCGGGATTCAGGCACCTTCCCTGGCTTGTACATTTTTGGTGATGCGCCCTGGAGGTATCAGACTATTTTAAACAACTTTTCCCCGCCTTTCAAACACTTATTCCGGGGTTTTAGTCAGTCATTTTGCACGATATCATTTAACATTGACACTCTCCTGAAATGCACATATTCTGTGCATTTTCAGGAGAGCGTCAATGTTAAATGATATCGTGCAAAATGACTGGCTAAAACTCTCTTCCAGACATTTAAAAATACTTTCCCCGACCATTTAAACATTATTTCTGGCTTGTAAAGTGCAGTTATGCGCCCTGGAGGTATTATACTATTTCAAACAACTTTTCCCCGCCTTTCAAACACTTATTCCTTGGTACAAGTGTTATCTTTCCCCCCTGGGTGTGTGTGAGACAAGTGAACTGAGTCAGCCTGCCAACAAGCAGCACCATGCTGTCATTTGAAACATGTTACCCCACTGTTTAACACACCTTTACCCACGTTTTGAGCACTTACTGCTGGGTCAATGTGTCCTCTTTCGCCCCCCCCTGGGTGTGTGTGAGACAAGTGAACTGAGTCAGCCTGCCAACAAGCATCATTCTGCTGTCATTTGAAACATGTTACCCCACAGTTTGACACAGCTTTAGCCACATTTTGAGGACTCTTTCCTGGGTCAATGTGTGCTCCAATGTGTCCTCTTTCTTCCCCCTGGGTGTGTGTGAGACAAGTGAAGTGAGTCAGCCTGCCAACAAGCAGCAGTGTGCTGTCATTTGAAACATGTTACCCCACAGTTTGACACAGCTTTAGCCACGTTTCAAGCACTCTTTCCTGGGTCAATGTGTGCTCCAATGTGTCCTCTTTCTCCCCCCTGGGTGTGTGTGAGACAAGTGAAGTGAGTCAGCCTGCCAACAAGCAGCAGTGTGCTGTCATTTGAAACATGTTACCCCACAGTTTGACACAGCTTTAGCCACGTTTCAAGCACTCTTTCCTGGGTCAATGTGTGCTCCAATGTGTCCTCTTTCTCCCCCCTGGGTGTGTGTGAGACAAGTGAAGTGAGTCAGCCTGCCAACAAGCAGCAGTGTGCTGTCATTTGAAACATGTTACCCCACAGTTTGACACAGTTTTAGCCACGTTTTGAGGACTCTTTCCTGGGTTGAAAAGACATGTGCTGTAGCCTGGTTCTCTCCCAGTACTGGGTACTAGTTAATGCCACTATCACCACCACATTTAAACCAGATGAAGTGGTAGTTATCCGGGGTGCTGCAGAGTCATTTTCAGGCTCCTCTCCACAATTGTCCCCCTAAAATGATTTTAAATAATTATTTTTGCATTTAAATGCATTTATTCTATCATTTATATGGTTCCCCAACACAATGCACATAGTCTGGAGCTCACTGGGGTCCTGCATATAATTTAATCAGGCGTTTAAACACTTTTTCCCATGAAAATGATTTTTAATCACTATCATGGGGCTATGAAAATAAAATTCCGGGTAATGCAGAGCACAAGTGCACCTTTTACTATTTAAATGTATTTGTATTATATATATTTGGGCTAGAAAGGTGACCTCTCTGGGTGATTTAGTCAGTTTATGGAGCTTAGCCCACAAATCCTGGATGATCCAGGCCAAATTTGGATGCTCATAGGCGGCCTGCCAGGCGCCCCCACCCGTGGAAAGCAAAAAAAAGTGAAGAAAACGCTTAATTATATCTTAAAATAATCAAAAATGAAGTTTTGAAAAATTGTCAAAAAAATGACAGAGTGCCAACGGGAGAAGGGGCCAGGTGTTTGGCGCTTCGGGCCGATTTTTCCCCTTTTCCCTCTTAGGTGCCTTACAAACAATGGACGTCCGCTCTCGGGAGCGTCGGAGTGGTGCGGTCACCCTAAGTGACAGACCTAAAGTATCCGGGATTCAGGCATCTTCCCTGGCTTGTACATTTTTGGTGATGCGCCCTGGAGATATCAGCCTATTTTAAACAACTTTTCCCCGCTTTTCAAACATTTATTCCGGGGTTTTAGCCAGTCATTTTGCACGAAATCATTTAACATTAACGGTCTCCTGAAAAAGCACATATTCTGTGCATTTTCAGGAGAGCGTCTATGTTAAATGATTTCGTGCAAAATGACTGTCTAAAACTCTCTTCCAGACATTTAAAAATACTTTCCCCGACCATTTAAACATTATTTCTGGCTTGTAAAGTGCAGTTATGCGCCCTGGAGATATTATACTATTTCAAACAACTTTTCCCCGCATTTCGAACACTTATTCCTGGGTACAAGTGTTATCTTTCCACCCCTGGGTGTGTGTGAGACAAGTGAAGTGAGTCAGCCTGCCAACAAGCAGCAGTGTGCTGTCATTTGAAACATGTTACCCCACAGTTTGACTATGCTTTAGCCACGTTTCGAGCACTCTTTCCTGGGTCAATGTGTCCTCTTTCTCCCCCCTGGGTGTGTGTGAGACAAGTGAAGTGAGTCAGCCTGCCAACAAGCAGCAGTGTGCTGTCATTTGAAACATGTTACCCCACAGTTTGACTATGCTTTAGCCACGTTTCGAGCACTCTTTCCTGGGTCAATGTGTGCTCCAATGTGTCCTCTTTCTCCCCCCTGGGTGTGTGTGAGACAAGTGAAGTGAGTCAGCCTGCCAACAAGCAGCAGTGTGCTGTCATTTGAAACATGTTACCCCACAGTTTGACTATGCTTTAGCCACGTTTCGAGCACTCTTTCCTGGTCAATGTGTCCTCTTTCTCCCCCCTGGGTGTGTGTGAGACAAGTGAAGTGAGTCAGCCTGCCAACAAGCAGCAGTGTGCTGTCATTTGAAACATGTTACCCCACAGTTTGACTATGCTTTAGCCACGTTTCGAGCACTCTTTCCTGGGTCAATGTGTCCTCTTTCTCCCCCCTGGGTGTGTGTGAGACAAGTGAAGTGAGTCAGCCTGCCAACAAGCAGCAGTGTGCTGTCATTTGAAACATGTTACCCCACAGTTTGACTATGCTTTAGCCACGTTTCGAGCACTCTTTCCTGGGTCAATGTGTGCTCCAATGTGTCCTCTTTCTCCCCCCTGGGTGTGTGTGAGACAAGTGAAGTGAGTCAGCCTGCCAACAAGCAGCAGTGTGCTGTCATTTGAAACATGTTACCCCACAGTTTGACTATGCTTTAGCCACGTTTTCGAGCACTCTTTCCTGGGTCAATGTGTGCTCCAATGTGTCCTCTTTCTCCCCCCTGGGTGTGTGTGAGACAAGTGAAGTGAGTCAGCCTGCCAACAAGCAGCAGTGTGCTGTCATTTGAAACATGTTACCCCACAGTTTGACTATGCTTTAGCCACGTTTCGAGCACTCTTTCCTGGGTCAATGTGTGCTCCAATGTGTCCTCTTTCTCCCCCCTGGGTGTGTGTGAGACAAGTGAAGTGAGTCAGCCTGCCAACAAGCAGCAGTGTGCTGTCATTTGAAACATGTTACCCCACAGTTTGACTATGCTTTAGCCACGTTTCGAGCACTCTTTCCTGGGTCAATGTGTGCTCCAATGTGTCCTCTTTCTCCCCCTGGGTGTGTGTGAGACAAGTGAAGTGAGTCAGCCTGCCAACAAGCAGCAGTGTGCTGTCATTTGAAACATGTTACCCCACAGTTTGACTATGCTTTAGCCACGTTTCGAGCACTCTTTCCTGGGTCAATGTGTGCTCCAATGTGTCCTCTTTCTCCCCCCTGGGTGTGTGTGAGACAAGTGAAGTGAGTCAGCCTGCCAACAAGCAGCAGTGTGCTGTCATTTGAAACATGTTACCCCACAGTTTGACTATGCTTTAGCCACATTTCGAGCACTCTTTCCTGGGTCAATGTGCTCCAATGTGTCCTCTTTCTCCCCCCTGGGTGTGTGTGAGACAAGTGAAGTGAGTCCAGCCTGCCAACAAGCAGCAGTGTGCTGTCATTTGAAACATGTTACCCCACAGTTTGACTATGCTTTAGCCACGTTTCGAGCACTCTTTCCTGGGTCAATGTGTCCTCTTTCCCCCCTGGGTGTGTGTGAGACAAGTGAACTGAGCCAGCCTGCTAACAACCACCAGTCCTGTGTCTCTTGAAACATGTTCCCCGACCTTTTAACACACTTTTTACCCATGTTATGCGTCCTGGAGGTATCAGCCTATTTTAAACAACTTTTCCCCGCTTTTCAAACATTTATTCCGGGGTTTTAGCCAGTCATTTTGCACGAAATCATTTAACATTAACGGTCTCCTGAAAAAGCACATATTCTTTGCATTTTCAGGAGAGCGTCTATGTTAAATGATTTCGTGCAAAATGACTGTCTAAAACTCTCTTCCAGACATTTAAAAATACTTTCCCCGACCATTTAAACATTATTTCTGGGTGGTAAAGTGCAGTTAAGCGGCCTGGAGGTATTATACTATTTCAAACAATTTTTTCCCCGCCTTTCAAAGACTTATTCCTGGGTACAAGTGTTATCTTTCCCCCCCTGGGTGTGTGTGAGACAAGTGAACTGAGTCAGCCTGCAACAAGCAGCACCGTGCTGTCATTTGAAACATGTTACCCCACAGTTTTAGCTTAGCCCACAAATCCTGGATGATCCAGGCTGAATTGGGTGCTCATAGGCGGACATATAAGCACCATCAAAACCACCCCCCTTGTAGAGTCACCAGGGGCACGAGAATACCCTCCACAGAAGGGGTGGTGGTGCCGTGAAGAAGGCCGAATTTGGGTGCTCATAGGCGGCCTGCTGCAGAGTCATTTTCAGGCTCCTCTCCACAATTGTCCCCCTAAAATGATTTTAATCATTATTTTTGCATTTAAATGCATTTATTCTGTCATTTATATGGTTCCCCAACACAATGCACATAGTCTGGAGCTCACTGGGGTCCTGCATATAATTTAATCAGGCGTTTTAACACTTTTTCCCATGAAAATGATTTTTAATCACTATCATGGGGCTTTGAAAATAAAATTCCGGGTAACGCAGAGCACAAGTGCACCTTTTACTATTTAAATGTATTTGTATTATATATATTTGGGCTAGAAAGGTGACCTCTCTGGGTGATTTAGTCAGTTTAGGGAGCTTAGCCCACAAATCCTGGATGATCCAGGCCAAATTTGGGTGCTCATAGGCGGCCTGCCAGGTGCCCCCACCCGTGGAAAGCAAAATAAAGTGAAGAAAAACGCTTAATTATATCTTAAAATAATCAAAAATGAAGTTTTGAAAAATTGTCAAATTTTTTCTAAGTGCCAACGGGAGAAGTGGCCAGGTGTTTGGCGCTTCGGGCCGATTTTTCCCTTCTCCCTCTTAGTGCCTTGCAAACAATGGACGTCCGCTCTCGGAGCGTCGGAGTGGTGCGGTCACCCTAAGTGACAGACCTAAAGTATCCGGGATTCAGGCATCTTCCCTGGCTTGTACATTTTTGGTGATGCGCCCTGGAGATATCAGCCTATTTTTAAAACTTTTCCCAGCTTTTCAAACATTTATTCCGGGGTTTTAGCCAGTCATTTTGCAAGAAATCATTTAACATTAACGGTCTCCTGAAAAAGCACATATTCTGTGCATTTTCAGGAGAGCGTCTATGTTAAATAATTTCGTGCAAAATGACTGTCTAAAACTCTCTTCCAGACATTTAAAAATACTTTCCCCGACCATTTAAACATTATTTCTGGGTGGTAAAGTGCAGTTAAGCGGCCTGGAGGTATTATACTATTTCAAACAACTTTTCCCCGCCTTTCAAAGACTTATTCCTGGGTACAAGTGTTATCTTTCCCCCCTGGGTGTGTGTGAGACAAGTGAAGTGAGTCAGCCTGCCAACAAGCAGCAGTGTGCTGTCATTTGAAACATGTTCCCCCACAGTTTAACACACTTTTACCTGTGTTTTGAGGCTTCTTTCCTGGGTCAATGTGTCCTCTTTCTCCCCCCTGGCTGTGTGTGTGAGACCAGTGAAGTGAGTCAGCCTGCCAACAAGCAGCAGTGTGCTGTCATTTGAAACATGTTCCTCCACACTGTGACTATGCTGTAGCCAGCTTTCGAGCACTCTTTCCTGGGTCAATGTGTCCTCTTTCTCCCCCCCCTGGGTGTGTGTGAGACAAGTGAAGTGAGTCAGCCTGCCAACAAGCAGCAGTGTGCTGTCATTTGAAACATGTTCCCCCACAGTTTAACACACTTTTACCTGTGTTTTGAGGCTTCTTTCCTGGGTCAATGTGTCCTCTTTCTCCCCCCTGGCTGTGTGTGTGAGACAGTGAAGTGAGTCAGCCTGCCAACAAGCAGCAGTGTGCTGTCATTTGAAACATGTTCCTCCACACTGTGACTATGCTGTAGCCAGCTTTCGAGCACTCTTTCCTGGGTCAATGTGTCCTCTTTCTCCCCCCCCTGGGTGTGTGTGAGACAAGTGAAGTGAGTCAGCCTGCCAACAAGCAGCAGTGTGCTGTCATTTGAAACATGTTCCCCCACAGTTTAACACACTTTTACCTGTGTTTTGAGGCTTCTTTCCTGGGTCAATGTGTCCTCTTTCTCCCCCCTGGCTGTGTGTGTGAGACCAGTGAAGTGAGTCAGCCTGCCAACAAGCAGCAGTGTGCTGTCATTTGAAACATGTTCCTCCACACTGTGACTATGCTGTAGCCAGCTTTCGAGCACTCTTTCCTGGGTCGAAAAGACATGTGCTGTAACCTGGTTCTCTCCCAGTACTGGGTACTAGTTAATGCCACTATCACCACCACATTTAAACCAGATGAAGTGGTAGTTATCCGGGGTGCTGCAGAGTCTTTTTCAGGCTCCTCTCCACAATTGTCCCCCTAAAATGATTTAAAATCATTATTTTTGCATTTAAATGCATGTATTCTATCATTTATATGGTTCCCCAACACAATGCACATAGTCTGGAGCTCACTGGGGTCCTGCATATCATTTAATCAGGCGTTTTAACACTTTTTCCCATGAAAATGATTTTTAATCACTATCATGGGGCTATGAAAATAAAATTCCCGGTAATGCAGAGCACAAGTGCACCTTTTACTATTTAAATGTATTTGTATTATATATATTTGGGCTAGAAAGGGGACCTCTCTGGGTGATTTAGTCAGTTTATGGAGCTTTGCCCACAAATCCTGGATGATCCAGGCCGAATTTGGGTGCTCTTAGGCGGCCTGCCAGGCGTCCCCACCCGTGGAAAGCAAAAAAAAGTGAAGAAAACGCTTAATTATATCTTAAAACAGAGTCATTTTCAGGCTCCTCTCCACAATTGTCCCCCTAAAATGATTTTAAATCATTATTTTTGCATTTGAATGCATTTATTCTATCATTTATATGGTTCCCCAACACAATGCACATAGTCTGGAGCTCACTGGGGTCCTGCATATAATTTAATCAGGCGTTTTAACACTTTTTCCCATGAAAATGATTTTTAATCACTATCATGGGGCTATGAAAATAAAATTCCGGGTAATGCAGAGCACAAGTGCACCTTTTACTATTTAAATGTATTTGTATTATATATATTTGGGCTAGGTAGGGGACCTCTCTGGGTGATTTAGTCAGTTTATGGATTTTTTCCCACAAATCCTGGATGATCCAGGCCGAATTTGGGTGCTCATAGGCGGCCTGCCAGGCGCCCCCACCCGTGGAGCAAAAAAAAAAGTGAAGAAAACGCTTAATTATATCTTAAAATAATCAAAAATGAAGTTTTGAAAAATTGTGAAATTTTTTCTAAGTGCCAACGGGAGTAGTGGCCAGGTGTTTGGCGCTTCGGCCGATTTTTCCCCTTCTCCGATGGTTGGTACAACGGAGAAGGGGAAAAAGTCCCTGGGCTTCATTTCCACTTCTCTGTCAAAAAGATTCATCCATGTTTTTCAGACTACCTTCCGCACGAAATCAGAAACCCAGTTTTTGGGTGGACTCAGAAAAAATACGGCTGTTGGAAATCATGGAAGAATGTATCCGCTCACCAAGCACTCTGAGTGGGCCTCATTTTGTGCCTCAAGACCCCCCAGCCTGGTTCTCCCAACACTTGGAGGAATGCGAGGGCACTTTTGCAGGTGACTCTACCCGATTATGAGGCTCTATTTTGGGGCTTATTTTTTACATTTTCCCGGTTCTCCAAATAGTTTAAGTGTGACATTTTGAGCCCTGGAGGAATGCGAGGGCACTTTCCCGGTGACTCTACCCGATTTTGAGGCACTATTTGGGGGTATAATTTTTACATTTTGACCCCTTTCCACGGTTTTCACCAAAGTTGAGTTGGATGATTTCCTCCATGGAGGAATGTCAGGGGAGTCCGCGGGGGACTCTTGCGGGGTCATGAGGCACTATTCTGGGGTACAATTTTTCCATTTTGACCCCTTTCCCCGGTTCTCACCAAAGTTGAGTTGGATGATTTCCTCCATGGAGGAATGTCAGGGGAGTCCGCGGGGGACTCTTGCTGGGTCATGAGGCACTATTCTGGGGTACAATTTTTCCATTTTGACCCCTTTCCCCGGTTCTCACCAAAGTTGAGTTGGATGATTTCCTCCATGGAGGAATGTCAGGGGAGTCCGCGGGGACTCTTGCTGGGTCATGAGGCACTATTCTGGGGTACAATTTTTCCATTTTGACCCCTTTCCCCGGTTCTCACCAAAGTTGAGTTGGATGATTTCCTCCATGGAGGAATGTCAGGGGAGTCCGCGGGGGACTCTTGCTGGGTCATGAGGCACTATTCTGGGGTACAATTTTTCCATTTTGACCCCTTTCCCCGTTCTCACCAAAGTTGAGTTGGATGATTTCCTCCATGGAGGAATGTCAGGGGAGTCCGCGGGGGACTCTTGCGGGTCATGAGGCACTATTCTGGGGTACAATTTTTCCATTTTGACCCCTTTCCCCGGTTCTCACCAAAGTTGAGTTGGATGATTTCCTCCATGGAGGAATGTCAGGGGAGTCCGCGGGGGACTCTTGCTGGGTCATGAGGCACTATTCTGGGGTACAATTTTTCCATTTTGACCCCTTTCCCCGGTTCTCACCAAAGTTGAGTTGGATGATTTCCTCCATGGAGGAATGTCAGGGGAGTCCGCGGGGGACTCTTGCGGGTCATGAGGCACTATTCTGGGGTACAATTTTTCCATTTTGACCCCTTTCCCCGGTTCTCACCAAAGTTGAGTTGGATGATTTCCTCCATGGAGGAATGTCAGGGGAGTCCGCGGGGGACTCTTGCTGGGTCATGAGGCACTATTCTGGGGTACAATTTTTCCATTTTGACCCCTTTCCCCGGTTCTCACCAAAGTTGAGTTGGATGATTTCCTCCATGGAGGAATGTCAGGGGAGTCCGCGGGGGACTCTTGCTGGGTCATGAGGCACTATTCTGGGGTACAATTTTTCCATTTTGACCCCTTTCCCCGGTTCTCACCAAAGTTGAGTTGGATGATTTCCTCCATGGAGGAATGTCAGGGGAGTCCGCGGGGGACTCTTGCTGGGTCATGAGGCACTATTCTGGGGTACAATTTTTCCATTTTGACCCCTTTCCCCGGTTCTCACCAAAGTTGAGTTGGATGATTTCCTCCATGGAGGAATGTCAGGGGAGTCCGCGGGGGACTCTTGCTGGGTCATGAGGCACTATTCTGGGGTACAATTTTTCCATTTTGACCCCTTTCCCCGGTTCTCACCAAAGTTGAGTTGGATGATTTCCTCCATGGAGGAATGTCAGGGGAGTCCGCGGGGGACTCTTGCTGGGTCATGAGGCACTATTCTGGGGTACAATTTTTCCATTTTGACCCCTTTCCCCGGTTCTCACCAAAGTTGAGTTGGATGATTTCCTCCATGGAGGAATGTCAGGGGAGTCCGCGGGGGACTCTTGCTGGGTCATGAGGCACTATTCTGGGGTACAATTTTTCCATTTTGACCCCTTTCCCCGGTTCTCACCAAAGTTGAGTTGGATGATTTCCTCCATGGAGGAATGTCAGGGGAGTCCGCGGGGGACTCTTGCTGGGTCATGAGGCACTATTCTGGGGTACAATTTTTCCATTTTGACCCCTTTCCCCGGTTCTCACCAAAGTTGAGTTGGATGATTTCCTCCATGGAGGAATGTCAGGGGAGTCCGCGGGGGACTCTTGCGGGTCATGAGGCACTATTCTGGGGTACAATTTTTCCATTTTGACCCCTTTCCCCGGTTCTCACCAAAGTTGAGTTGGATGATTTCCTCCATGGAGGAATGTCAGGGGAGTCCGCGGGGGACTCTTGCGGGTCATGAGGCACTATTCTGGGGTACAATTTTTCCATTTTGACCCCTTTCCCCGGTTCTCACCAAAGTTGAGTTGGATGATTTCCTCCATGGAGGAATGTCAGGGGAGTCCGCGGGGACTCTTGCGGGGTCATGAGGCACTATTTTCGGACACTTTTTTCACATTTTCCCCCTTTTGCCCGGTTCTTTTTATTTTTCTTTTTTTTCCTGTTTTGGCCCGTTTGACCCGGTTCCTTCTCCCGGGGGCACTGCCCGGTCCCGGGTGCCCCCCCAGGGCTCTAGTACAGCCGTTTCACCCCGTACGTTGACGGATTTTGACCATTTTTGCTGCGTTCTCCTCCTCCTCTCCTCTCCTCTCCTCTCTCCTCTCACTGATCGAATGGCAAACGTGACCCGCCATCGGAGGGCCTCCGCCGGCTGTTGGAAATCATGGAAGAATGTATCCGCTCACCAAGCACTCTGAGTGGGCCTCATTTTGTGCCTCAAGACCCCCCAGCCTGGTTCTCCCAACACTTGGAGGAATGCGAGGGCACTTTTGCAGGTGACTCTACCCGATTATGAGGCACTATTTGGGGGTATAATTTTTACATTTTGACCCCTTTCCCCGGTTTTCACCAAAGTTGAGTTGGATGATTTCCACCATGGAGGAATGTCAGGGGAGTCCGCGGGGGACTCTTGCGGGGTCATGAGGCACTATTTTGGGGTACAATTTTTCCATTTTGACCCCTTTCCCCGGTTCTCACCAAAGTTGAGTTGGATGATTTCCACCATGGAGGAATGTCAGGGGAGTCCGCGGGGGACTCCTGCGGGGTCATGAGGCACTGTTTTGGGGTATATTTTTTACATTTTGACCCCTTTCCCCGGTTCTCACCAAAGTTGAGTGTGATGATTGCTGAGTCATGATGCACTTTTTTGGGGGTACCTCATTATCAACACGGACTAGAGATGTCTCGGAGATGGCTCGGACCCCACACCCTGGTTCTATGTAACCCTGGAGGAATGTCACATGAGTCGACAGGGGACTGCTGCTGGCTAATGAAGGACTATTTTGGGGTACATTTCCCCCATTATCAACACGGACTAGAGATGTCTCGGAGATGGCTCGGACCCCACACCCTGGTTCTATGTAACCCTGGAGGAATGTCACATGAGTCGACAGGGGACTGCTGCTGGCTAATGAAGGACTATTTTGGGGTACATTTCCCCCATTATCAACACGGACTAGAGATGTCTCGGAGATGGCTCGGACCCCACACCCTGGTTCTATGTAACCCTGGAGGAATGTCACATGAGTCGACAGGGGACTGCTGCTGGCTAATGAAGGACTATTTTGGGGTACATTTCCCCCATTATCAACACGGACTAGAGATGTCTCGGAGATGGCTCGGACCCCACACCCTGGTTCTATGTAACCCTGGAGGAATGTCACATGAGTCGACAGGGGACTGCTGCTGGCTAATGAAGGACTATTTTGGGGTACATTTCCCCCATTATCAACATGGACTAGAGATGTCTCGGAGATGGCTCGGACCCCACACCCTGGTTCTATGTAACCCTGGAGGAATGTCACATGAGTCGACAGGGGACTGCTGCTGGCTAATGAAGCACTATTTCTGGGTACTTTTTTTTCATTTTCACCCAAATTTCCCTGGATGAAATATTTTTTAGTTTTTTTTGTTTTTAGCCCAGTTTTGGCCACAGCGTTGCCTGGAGGATAGGACCGAGATATGACAGACTCTCTGGCCGCCTCACAAGTCACTATTGTCGGACACTTTCTTTGCTTTACCCCGGTTCTATCACTCTTTCCTCCTTTGACCATACAACCCGTTTCCTGCTGGGGTGGTGCCTGGTTCCGGGGTACCCCAAACCCTCTCATGGTCGGGGCACCATGTATGGATGCATCGGACCCAATGTTGCCATCACCAGCCCCGCGTTGGTGCGGAAGTGGGACCATCTGACCCGGTGGTAACCCAATACTTCCCTTCGTCCATGCACCATGAATTGATGCATCGGACCCAGTGTCGCAACCACCGCTCACGCTAACGCATATAAACGGAGAACTATAACATCATTTTGATCAAATTCATTATGTGTGTTTCAGTAAGGATGTCATCTGAATGCCCGGTGTGCAGACTCTTCTATCTGGCATTGAACAAACACCTTAAGCACAAGCATGCAGTGCGGAACTTGGAGGAGAGGGGAATCCTCCTGAAAATAGCCAGTGGAAGGATAAATGTTCGGACCAAACCCTGTCCCATCGCTGGGTGTTCGTACGCTGGGAAGAGACTGGACCGTCATGTAAAACATGACCACCCTGAGTTGTCCCGACATGAGGCACAGCAGGTCATGGCAAGGCTGAAGCATAGTGTGGCACTGCAGTTGCTCCATGACCTCCGTGAGACTAACCCCATCATTGGAATGGCTACATCATTGGATATAGACAATGAGGGGGAATACCCCGGGCACCCTCCACCCTTCTCCCCACATACCGAGTGTGACAACGAGGACTGCAGGCAGGTGATGCTGGAAAATGTGGCATTGAGGGCTCAGAAGGATGCCCTCAATGATGAGGTGAAGACCCTGCGCTCCAGGCTGAAAAAGGAGCTAAAACCCAGGAAGCAGAGTGCTGCTGTTCTTGAGGAAGAGGACGAATGTATACGATTTAAGGGCCTGGCAATCCCAAGTACCTCCGGCATAAACACAGTAGCCTCAGGCAGCAATACCCCTGTGAAGACCCCGGTGAAGACTGTCATGCAGTCCCCAGTAACCTCCGGTAGCGGGACCCCTGTGAAGACCCCGGTGAAGACTGTCATGCATTCCCCAGTAACCTCCGGTAGCGGGACCCCTGTGAAGACCCCGGTGAAGACTGTCATGCATTCCCCAGTAACCTCCGGTAGCGGGACCCCTGTGAAGACCCCGGTGAAGACTGTCATGCATTCCCCAGTAACCTCCGGTGGGAAGACACCGTAAAGAACCCTGTGAAGAGCCAAGTGAAGACTGTAATGCTTGCAGTAGCCTCCGGTGGAAAGAGACCGGTCAAGAACCCTGTGAAGAGCCCAGTGAAGACTGTCATATTACCAGTTTCCTCCGGTAGCGAGACGCCTGTGAAGACCCCGGTGGAAACTGTCATGTTTGCAGTAGCCTCCGGTAGCGAGACCCCTGTGAAGACCCCGGTGGAAACTGTCATGTTTGCAGTAGCCTCCGGTAGCGAGACCCCTGTGAAGACCCCGGTGGAAACTGTCATGTTTGCAGTAGCCTCCGGTAGCGGACCCCTGTATGCCGGAAGACCCGTGCCTCTAAGCTGGCTAATGACTTGCCCTCTCCCTCAAATTACTGGTCCACTGGGTGTGGACGGGGAAACCATGCGTGAAATCACGTTGCCTAGAAGCATGGAGGCGTACCTTCAGACATACTTGGATCATTGTTTGTGTGCGCTCCGACAGTTAAAACAGAAAGACAATGTTGTGTCGAAGATCAGCCGGATAAAGAACTTCATAGTATACATGGCCCATGGTGTTAACCGCCTGTCAGACTGGCTGTTTCCTAAGAAACATGAAGATGATCCGTGCTGGAGCGAGTATATTGTAAAGCCGGGCCGGGCAGTCACAACATCAGAGTTCTTCCTGAAGAATGTGCACCATTCATGGGGTACATGTCTGAGTCAAAGCCCCGGGGGTGCAAGCTCACCCAGTCTGATATGACCCACATAATGAGAGAGGTGAAAGCCAACATGAAACACTTGAATAAGGCAGTCACTCTACATCAGTTTAAGGTGAAGAGGAACAAACTGGATCGTCTGCCGAGCCAGCGGAGCTTCTCGCCGCCATGGCGGCCGCTGAGAAGCGCATCCCGGAGCTCCTCGACCTGATGGCCGGCACGCCGACCTCAACCACCCAGAAGCTTCTCTATGGCTATCTCACCCTCCATTGGAGCCTCCTGTATGGCCCCGTACGGGCGTGTACGCAAACCTGAAAAACATGAGGTCTTAGAGGCAGCCA